>JAKSZT010054481.1:7702-51538 GCA_026826555.1 Tolypeutes matacus | reverse complement strand
TTACACGGAACCCACTGGGATTCCCATGTTGCCCACCTCCCACACCTCCCACCACTGCTTTTATTATACCAATGCTGCCATTTCTTCCCTTTGGAAATCTAATTTGGATTCTTATTTCTTTTGCTTCTATGGACGTGTTTTTACTTACAATCATCTACAAAAACTGCTTTCCCTAATGCAGGGTGAATGCAGTCAATTCTTCAGTTTAGAAAACCAATTAAGAAACTTGTTTCATTTGCTGCTTTGTTCGTGTTTTCACTTAAAAACAACTTCAAGGCACTGTTTTCATCAAACTCTCTGTGAATGAAGTAGGTATTTCAAGATTGAAGGTAAGTAAAATATTGTTTGTTCAGCTGCTGTGCACTTGCTTTCACTCACAATCAATGTGAAAACCCTGATTTTACCTAATGCTTTGCCAATGCAGGAGTTTCTTCACCTTTCAAATCTAAGTAAGATTTGTGTTTCATTTGCTCCTATACATGTGTTTTCACTTAAAATCATCTTCAAAACACTGGTTTTACCTAACACTCTGTGAATGCAGGAGGCACTTCAGCTTTATAATGTAAGTAAAATACTTGTTTGTTTGGCTGCTATGAAATTGCTTTCACCCACAATCAATGTAAAAACACTGCTTTTACCTAATGATATGCCAATGAGGTAGTTTCTTCACTTTTCAAATCTAAGTAATATTTGTTTGTTTTTTTGTTGCTATTCATGTGTTTTCACTTAAAATCATCTTCAAAACACTGGTTTTACCTAACACTGTGAAGGCAGGAGGTACTTGAACTTTGAAATTTAAGTAAGATTATTGTTTCTTTCACTGCTATGCACTTGTATTCGCTTACAATGTCAAAACCCTGCTTTTAACTATTGCTATGCCATAGCAGAAGTTTTTCACTTTTGTAAAGTACATAAGATACTTCTTTCCTTGCCTGTTATGCACTTGTTTTCACATACAACCAATGTCAAAAGAGTGCTTTTACTACAACAATGCTGCAGTTTCTTCCCTTTGGAAATCTTAATAGAATTTTTCTTTCTTTTGCTTCTATGCACATGATTTCTCATACAATCAAATGCAAAACACTGCTTTTCTGTAATGCTGGGTGAATGCAGTCAGTTCTTTGGTTTAGAAAAGCAATGAAGAAACTTGATTCATTGGCTGCTTTGCACATGTTTTCACTTAAAATCATCTTGAAGACACTGGTTTCACCTAACTCCTGTGAATGCAAGAGGTACTTCAAATTTGAAAGTTAAGTAAGATACTTGTTTGTTTGGCTGCTATGCACTTGCTTTCACTCACTATGCCAACACACTGTTTTTTCCTAATGCTACGCCAATGCAGTAGTTTCTATACTTTACAAATCTAAATAAGTTTCCTGTTTTACTTGCTGCTATGCATGTGTTCTCACTTACAATCATCTTCAAAACACTGGACTTACCTAACACGCTGTGAATGCAGGATGTACTTCAACTTTAAAATGTAAGTAAGATACTTGTTTGCTTGACTGCTATATACTTGTTTTCCCCCACAATCAATGTAAAAACACTGTTTTGCCTAATGATATGCTAATGCATTCATTTCCTCACTTTTCAAATCTAAGAAAAGTTTGTGTTTTGTTTGCTGCTATGCATGTTTTCACTTAAAATCATCTTCAAAACACTGGTTTTACTTAACACTCTGTGAATGCAGGAGGTAATTCAACTTTGAAAGTTAAGTAAGATACTCGTTTGTTTGGCTGCTATACACTTGCTTTCACTCACAATGTCAAACCCTGCTTTTACTATGCCAATGCTGCAGGATCTTCACATTGAAATTCTAAGAAAGATACTTCTTTCTTTTGATGCTATGCACGTGTTTTCATAACACTGCTTTTCCCTAACTGTTGAATACAGTCAGTTCTTTGGTTTAGAAAACCAATAAAGAAACTTGTTTCATTGGCTTTTTTGCCCATAATTTCACTTAAAATCAACTTCAAGTCACTGGTCTCACCTAACTCTCTGTGAATGGAGTAGGTATTTCATGGTTGAAAGATAAGTAAGATACTTGTTTTTAGTCTGCTATGCACTGGCTTTTACTCACAATGTCAAATCAGTCTTTTTACCTAATGCTACACCAATGCAGTGGTTTATTCACTTTGCAAATCTAAATAAGATTTGTGTTCCATTTGCTGCTATGCATGTTTTTTTCACTTACAATTTTATTCATAACACTGGCTTTACCTAACATGCTGTGAATGCACGAGGAACATCAACTTTGAAACATAACTAAGACACTTGTTTCTTTCTCTGCTATGCTCTTGCTTTAACTCACAATCAATGTAAAAGCACTGGTTTTACCTAATGCTATACCAATGCAGGAGTTTCTTCAGTCTTCCAACCTAAGTAAGATTTGTGTTTCCTTTGCTGCTATGCATGTGTTTTCACTTAAATTCATCTTCTAAACACTGGTTTTACCTAACACACTGTGAATACTGGAAGTAATTCAACTTTGAAAGTTAAGTAAGACTCTTGTTTGTTTGGCTGCTATACACTTCCTTCCACTCAAAATGTCAAAACCGTGCTTTTACTATGCCAATGCTGGAGATTCTTTTTTTTTTTTTTTCAGCTATGCACGTGTTTTCACTTACAATCAACTATAAGACACTTCTTTCACCCAACTCTTTGTGAATGTAGGAGGTAAATGAAGTTTGAAAGTTAAGTAAGACAATGTTTTTTTGGCTGCTGTGCACTTTCTTTTACTCACAATGTCAAAACACTGCTTTTACCTAATGCTACATCAATGCAGAGGTTTCTTCACTTTACTAATCTAAATAAGATTTGTGTTTCATTTGCTGATATGCATGTGCTTTCACTTACAATTGTATTCAAAACACTGGTTTTACATAACACTCTGTGAATGCAGGAGGAAATTCAACTTTGAAACGTAAGATACTTGTTTCTTTGTCTGCTATGCACATGCTTTCACTCACAATCAATGTAAAAACACTGCTTTTACCTAATTCTATGCAATGCAGTACTTTTTTCACTTTTCTAATCTAAGTAACATTTATGTTTCCTTTGCTGCTATGCATGTGCTTTCACTTAAACTTGTCTTGTAAACACTGGTTTTACCAAACACACTGTGAATACAGGAGGTGATTCAACTGTGAAAGAGAAGTAAGACTCTTGTTTGTTTGGCTGCTATACACTTGCTTTCATTCACAATGTCAAAAACCTGCTTTTAGTTTGCCAATGCTGCAGTTTCTTCACTTTGGAACTCTAAGATCCTTCTTCTTTCTGCTGGTATTGATGTGTTTTCATTTACAATCAACTTCAAAACACTCCTTTCCTTAACACTGGGTGAATGCAGCAAGTTCTGTGGTTTAGAAAACCAATAAAGAGACTTGTTTCATTGGCTGCTTTGCATGTGTATTCACATAAAATCAACTGCAAGACACTGGTTTCACATAACAGTCTGTTAATGCAGTAGTTACTTCAAGTTTGAAAGGTAAGTAAGATAATTTTTGTTTTGGTGCTATGTGCTTGCTTTCACTCACAATGTCAACATACTTCTCTACCTAATGCTACACGAATGAAGTGGTTTCTTCACTTTACTAATCTAAGTAAGATTTGTGTTTTATTTGCTTATATGCATGTATTTTCACTTACAATCATCTTCAAAACACTGCTTTTACTTAACACGTTGTGAATGCAGGAAGTAACTCAACTTTGAAACATAAGTAAGATGCTTAAAGTACATCATACTGGGGCTTCTGTGACTTTATACTAGTCCCCAACCATGTGACTTCCCTGCCTGACTCCCTGTCTTGCAGGCCTTGCTGGCCAGGAGCACTTGCCCCTCCATCTTATCAGTACTCATTCCTGCCTATTCTGGAGACACCCACAGTTTACAGGTGAATTTACTGGGCAGCAGCATCACACTGCCATTTGGGAACAGGGCAGCTCTCCAAAACTGTGTCCCTAGTTGAGTTTGCCAAGCACTGTCAAGGCAAAATACCAGAAATAGGTTTGCTTTTATTACAATTTATTAGGGTTAAGGCTTAAAGTTCTGAGGCTATGAAAATGTCCAAATCAAGGCATCATCAAAAATGCTGTCTTAACAAGGGCCAGATGCTGCTGGACTCCTGCCAAGGCAAAATGTTGGGCCTGATTGTTTCTCTCTGTCTTCTCCTCCAAACTCACTTACTCCCTGAGCTCAGCAGTGAGCCATCAGACACAATTGTTCAACCTCTCCCTTCTCCTCTGGTCTGGATGTCTTCAGCTTCAAGTTGATCCTTGACTCCTTCCTCTGGCCTCTCCTTCAGCCTCTCAAGATTTCTCTGTCTCTCTACAGCTGTAGGAGATCTTGGAGCCCTCTTCCACATGGCAGGGTAAACATGGTAGCACTCTTTCTCTATATGTTCCATGTATGTTGGAATTCAGCACAATGATTGTGGTCCATCCTGGTGCCTGAAATCTAATCAGTGGCCATTAACTAAACTAAAGCAATCTAACAAAAAGTGACCAAATTGAAAGTTCCCTTATCTGAGTCAAAGAAAAAGTCCTACTAACACACACAGCAATGGGATAGTAAGAACATAATTTTCCGGGGTCCACAGAAGGCTCAGACAAGGGCATTAACCCAGGGTACAGGGGTCAGGAGGGGTCACCTAAGTCTGAGGGAAATGGGAACTCATGAAGCAGTGGCTGTTCTTTGGGTGTGGCCATCATTGAGCAAATTGGTGTTCTGGCCACCATTGCACTGGTCCCTAGAATGGTCCCAAGAAGAACTCAATATACTGTGCTTTCTCCACCAAATATTAGCTCCAAAATCAGGTGTGTAACACAGAGGTGTGCCATTATTCCCATCCCCAGAGCCAGAGAACACAGATTTTGCCTGGGGGGTGGGTGAGAAGAAAGCAGGCTATAAAACTGAAAGCCCCTAATTTCTTCTCCAAACAACTGATTACATTTACAACAGAAGGGAGACATTCAACACTAAGGGTGCTCTCAAAAGCAGTGGAGATCACATAGGGCTTGAGATTTAATTCATTTCAACCCTTCAGGAAGAAGTGAAATAAACACTTTTACAGATGAGTAAAAACTAATAAAGTTTCCTAGCTGTAACTCACTTTAAAAGAAATGTAAAAGAATATTCTTCAGGCAAGAAGAAAATAATCTCAGAATGTTCAAGATTCAGGATGGATTGAAGAACAATATCTCTTAATAAAATTCATTTATCTAAATGACTATTGAATGGATAAAGTAATAATGATATTCGTGGCCTAGGACATCAATAAAGTGTGAAAATACACCATAAAATAATACATAGCATAAGATGGATAAATGGATTTGTAGCAGTTGGATATCGTTATGAATTCCAAAAATAGTTATTGGATTATGATTGAAAACAGGTCTGTTAATCTGGGCATGATTAAGTTATGATAAGGGCGTTGATTGGGCCACAGTCGGTAGGCCGTTGAGCCCTGCCCCTTGGTGGATGGGGTCTCAAACATTAAAAGATATGGCAAAGGACAGAGCTGGAGTAGTTTCTGATGTTGGAGTTCTGATGAGTAAGGGCAGAAGTCCCCAGGAAAAAGAGACAGGCCACTAAACTGACAGCTCACAGCTGGCCTTGTGGAAAGAGGCAAAGCTTAGTGAGCCTCACGGTCCACAGCTGACCTTGTTGAGGAAACAGAGGAGCTGAGCCCAGAGAGAAACACAGCCCTGTGAAGAGAGAAACCCAAGAAGCCTGGATGCTGGCAAATGTCGGCAGCTCTCTTGCTCCAAGTTGGAGTAAAAGAATTTGGTGAATGAAAAACCATATGCTTTATGGCCTGGTAACTGTAAGTTTCTACCCCAAATAAATACCCTTTATAAAGACCAACAGATTTATGGTATTTTGCATCAGACCCCTTTGGCTGACTAATACAGGATATAAAATGTTTTAAAATACATTATTTGGCACAGCAATAAAAAATAATAAGTGCAGATTTGGAAAGGAAAGCAAAAGTGTTATCATTTCCCCAGTAAACTTTAAAGAATATTAAACACTGCATCTCCTCTAAATAAATAGAAGAAAAAAGAAATTCAACAAATATAGCCAGTCCAAAACAAAGTATTCAAGATTTCCTGGGTTGCATTTTTGGCTTTTGTTTTGAGGCCACCTTACTCATGCATCCTTGGAAGCTGCACTTTATTTATCCTTCAGAAACCTGAAGGATCCATGTTTGACTTATGGGGTGTTGTTTTGTCCCCATCATATATCAAGTGCTGTATCACTTCCCCATTTCCTAGTTATGAAGTCTCCAAACTGTAGGTGATGCTCATTTGAAGCAAGAAGAGCCATGAATGATAGAATAATTTAAAATGAGATATTTTTGCACTTCCTAAATTGGATGCTTAGATGATTGATATTGGATCTTTCCTCTTTTCAAATGAATGCATTTAATGCTATAAATTTCCATCTAAGCACTGATTTTGCTGCACCCCACAAACTATGAAGAAGTATAGGACATTAAGAAGCAGGAAGAACCACATAACAAAAGGCTTGTGAGTGAAGCTATATACTCTTCCACAACGTACAGACTTAAGATGAAGGCAGAGAATGTAAGAAAGTTGGGAAAATATTTTCTCTGATAGCAAGAATTGTTTCCTCAAAATAATATTTCTACGAATGTAAGTTAACTTTGAAGGAATTTGCAACATGTTTACAAAAGCATGAGGGAATCTATGTAAGGCAAAAGAATGAAGACATTGAGTTTTGCCAGTTTGCCCCACAGGGCAGTCCTCCCCTTTAAGTGTAATGAGTGTAAACTTTCTTGGAAATTCAACCTCATGAGATACCTGAGAATTAATCCTTCAAAGAAAACATTTGGGATTTCATGAATTTGGGAATTCTAGAGTCACATCAAAGAAACATGCAGGAGTAAAACCCTATGTATGTAAGGAATATTGGAAATCCTTCAGCTAGACATTAAATCTCATTGATCATGAAATACTCATACATTAGTTAGTATTGAAATGAACAGGGGAATGCTTCGATCTGAAACAAAACCTCATGTAATATTAGAAAATTCAAACTAGAGAGAAAACACACGAGTGTCTTGAATGTAGGCTGCTCTTTACAGTTATTTTTTACTCCCCATTTAAAAGTCATATGGAGGAACAAGCATAGAAATGTAATGCATGTGGGAAAACTTTCAGCCTGACAGAAAACCTCTTTATTCATCAGAAAATTCTTCCTGAAGAGAAATTATATTTATGTGGGAAAGATTTAATTCAAATGTCAACTCTCAGATACTGGGGATTTCCTACTACAAAGAAACCGTATGCATGTAGGGCATGTGAAAAAGCTTTAGGTACAAAACACATCTCACAGAATATGAAAAACATAGTGGGCAGAAACAAAATGAATGTAAAGAATGCAGAAAAGCCTTCAACCAAAAGCAAAAGTTCATTAAAAATCAGAGCATCCATCTCAGAGAAAAACCCATTATATGCAATGAATATGGAAAAGCCTTCAACCAGAAGGAAAACCTCGTTAACCATCTGAGAATACATATTGGAGAGAAATCCTATGAATGTAATGGATGTGGGGAAGCTTTCATTCAGGAATCAAGCCTCATTTCACACCAGAAAAGAAAAACTGTTGAGAAACCCTATATATGTAAGGAATGTAGGCAAGCCTTCAGTAGCAAATCAAATCTCACTGACCATGAGAAAATTCATAGTGGAGGGAAACACTATATATGTAAGGAATCCGGAATAGCCTTCAGCCAGAGGCAGTATCTCATTAAACATTACAACATTCATACTGGAGAGAAACCCTGTTAATGTAATGCATGTGAATCTCCAAAGATTCTCCACCTCCAGTCTGTGCAATTTTTGGCCAATCTCTTAAGGAAGTGGCTGTGACTGTGCAATGAGAGTGTCTTTCTCCTCTTGGGAAAGTGCACTTGCAGTTTGTTCTGTGATCTGCTCCTCCCACATCTTCTTCCACACTCATCTCTGTTCAATTTGTTATCACTAATTTATGCATCAAAATTCGAGATTTCTCTTAGTTTATGTAAAGATGGGCTTTCCCCTTATTTCTTATTTTCCTGGTTGCTTTCACTGGTTTTTCAATCCAGTACATTCTGGGTAAGCATTTTAAAAATTACCATTTAAAAAATAATGCTGCCCATTATGGTAGAATTTTCTAATAAGGCACCCCAAGCATTTATATTTCTTCAGTTTCTTCACCTGATTCTGATGTGGATTCATGTTTAAGAGCCACTGAACTACAGTGGCCTGCTTTCTACTTAACTCCAATTTTTCTTATTATTTTAAATCAGAAAAGATCCTTTAATAATTAGATGATATACTTCTAATATCAAGTATTTTAAGAAGTTAGAAAATTTATTTATATTCTTAAGTTGTACTCCCATATTTTTCTCATATGTGATAGGGTGTGGAATGGATAAAACTAGAGAATGCATATATTTACTAACAGAGATGTATACCCAAAAGAATCTGCCAATGCAGATAATTCTGAGGAAGAAGGAATGGGGGTTGAGTCTAGAGAAGGAATCTGGCTTTTTGCCATAACATATATAAATAATTTTTATACTCTTTGCAAAATTTGGTTATAATTTTTTTTTTAAAAATTATGAAAATAGTACACAATGAAATCATGGAAAGTGTTTGGTTTTGAAGATATCGATTTGTATTTGCAACATTACTGGGGAGACACTTCACCTCACCCTTTGCAAATACAGTTGCCCATAAAGGAAAAGTGCTCACTCCACTCGGCACCCTCCCCAGCTACCTGGACGTGTGGAGGCCTCCCTCAGCAAGAGTGAGCAATGAGAATGAGGAGCATTGAACCGACCCTGTGTAGGCCACACCGCTCTTTACACGTGTCCATTTAGAGGGCTGTTAACCCCACAACAGAACACAGACTTCCTGCTGCTTACTTCCCAGCGAAGATCCACTAGAATGACTCATATCACTAACTGAGGCTGTGAATGCTGAGCAGGGCTTTCCTCCTGTCCTCCTTTGTGAACCGGGAACCTATGATGATGGTTTTCATTGGTGCTCTGAGAGTGTGGTTCCCAAACAGGATATTCCCTCTCTGGCTTTGGGGAACTGCAGTGAACACTTGTTACATTCCAGGTTATTCTGTTGTTCATCAGCTTCTTCCCATCCAAATACTATGATCTCTTCTGGGTTTGAAGAGGTCTGCATCATTTTCAACACTGTTAAAAATGTGTTGAAAATTTAATATTTAATTAGTCTGAGAAATATCTGACATCTGCACCCTCTGAGGTTTTCTGCAAATATTGCACTCTCTCACAACCTCACTTCTATTCATGTCAGCCCTAAGTCCCAGGACTTTCTGGGATTCCCATACTATTTATTAGGGTCACTGGCCTAATGTTGATCTCTCTGGTGATGTTATTGCTGTAGCCTAGGCTGTAATGTGAATTTTGACATTTCCTTCCTGACACCAACAAGTTTCATCTTGGCATTGCTCTTTCTTTACCTGCCACAAGATTGGAGAAGGTAGATGTAGAACTGAAGGCAGGAAACCTGAGTCTGTTGTTGAGACCCAGGAAGGGTACTGCAAGAGCAGCCTCCTCAGAGGGTCCAAGATGGAGGCCAAGGGAAGAAGGGAAGGGCAAAAGGAGCAGGAGCAGGAAGTCTCTCTGTGTCCTGACTACTCTGCTGTCCCATGCTTTTATCAGCCTCTGCCCACCTGGCCAACCCCTGCCTGAGGCAGATACATCATACTGGGGCATCTGTGACTTTAGGCTAGTCCCCAAACCATGTGACTCTGCTACTTGCCTCCCTGTCTTGCAGACCTAGCTGGCCAAGAGCACTTCCCACTCGGTCTTACCAGTACTCATTCCCACCTAGTCTGGAGACACCCACAGTTTTCAGGTGAATTCACTGTGCAGCAGCATCACACTACCATTTGGGAACAGGAAAGCTCTCCAACCCTGTGTCCCTAGCTGTGTGAGTTTGCCAAGCGCAGTCAATGTAAAATACTAGAAATAGGTTGGCTTTTATTGGAATTTATTAGAGTTAAAGCTTACAGTCTGAGTCTGTGAAAATGTACAAATCAAGGCATCATCAAAAATGCTGTCTTAACAAGGGTCAGCTGCTGCTGGGCTCCTGCCAAGGCAAAATGATGGGTCTGCCTGTCTGTCTCTGCCTTCTCTTCCAAACTCACTTTCTCCCTGTCCTAAACAGTTTACCATCATAAACAATTGCTCACACATGTCCCTTCTCCTCTGGCTTAGATGCCTTCAGCTTCAAGCTGCTCCATGGCTACAGCCTCTGGTCTCTCCCTCAGCCTCTCAAGGTTTCTGTGTTTATCCACAGTTGTAGGAGATCCTGGAGGCCTCTCTCATATGGTAGGGGAAACATGGGAGCACTCTTTCCCTCTGTATTCCATGTATGTAGGACTTCAACATAATGATTGGGGTCCATCCTGGTTCCTGAAATCTAATCAGAGGCTCTAAGCTAAACTAAAATAATCTAACAAAAAGTGACCTATTAGAAAGGTCCCTTATCTGAATCTAACCAAAATATCCTACATACAACAGGTTTACACACACAGCAATGGGTTAGTAAAAACATATTTTTCTGGGGTCAGCACAAGACTCAAATGAGGGCATTAACCCATGGTACAGGAATCAGGAGGGGTCTCCTAAGTCTGGGATAAATGAGAACTCACGAAGCAGTGGCTGTACTTCTGGTGTGGCCATCATTGTGCAAAAAGGGGTGCTGACCACCATTGCACTGGTCCCTAAAATGAATACAATAAGATCCCAATATACTGTGCTTTCTCCACCAAATGTTAGCTCCAAAATCAGGTGTGTAACTCAGAGAGTTGTGCCTTTATAGCCATCCCCAGAGCCAGAGTGCACAGATTTTGCATGCAGGGTGTGTGTGGGGGGGAGGAAGCAGGTTGTAAAATGAAAGCCCCTAATTTCTTCTCCAAATAACTGATTACATTTACAACAGAATGGAGAAATTTAATCCTAAGGGTGCTCTCAAAAGCACTGGAGATCATCGAGGACCTAATATTTAATTCATCTCAATCCTTCATGATGATGTGAAATAAATACTTTTGCAGATGAGTAAAAATTAATAAAGTTTGTTAGCAGCAACTCACTTTAAAAGAAATATAAAAGAATATTCTTCAGGCAGAAAGAAAATATTCTCAGAAGGTTCAAGATTCAGGATGGATTGAAGAACAATATCAGTTAATTAAATTCATATATCTAAATGATTTTGAATAGATAAAGTAATAATGATATCTGTGGCCTAGGACATCAATAAAGTATTAAAAATACACCATAAAATAATATATAGCATAAGATGGGTAAATGAATATGTAGCACTTTGATTTCATTATGAATTCCAAAACTAGATATTGAATTATTCTTGTAAACTGGTCTGTTAATCTGCACATGATTGTTATGATAAGGGCGTTGACTAGGCCAGTGCGGTTGGGTGTTGAGACCCTCCCCATGGTGGATGGGGTCACAAACAAAAAAAGACATGGCAAAGGACAGAACTGGGGTAGTTTTGGATGTTGGAGTTCTGACAAGCAAGAACTGAAGGCACTGGGGAAAATAGACAGTTCACAACAGGCATTGTGGAGAGAGGCAAAACTTAGAGAGCCTCATAGTCTGCAGCTGACCTTGTGGAGGAAACAGAGGAGCTGAGCCCAGAGAGAAACACAGCACTGGGAGAGTGGAATGCTGGCAAATGTCAGCAGCTGTCTTGCTCTAAGACCGTGAACAGACTTTGGTGAAGGAAGAAACTTATGCTTTATGTCCTGGTAACTGTAAACTTGTACCCCAAATACATAACCTTTATAAAGACCAACAGATTTCTGGTATTTTGCATCAGTACCCTTTTGGCTGACTAATACAGGATATAAATTGTTTAAAAATACATTATTTGGCAAGTCAATAACAAATAATAAGTACATATTTAGAAAGGTAAGCAAAAGTTTTATAATTTCCCTGGTAAATATTAAAAATATTAAATCCAAATAAATGGGAGAAAAAAATTGAACAAAAATGTTCAGTCCAAAAAAAAGTGTTCATGATTTCCTGGGTTGCCATTTTGGCATTTGTTCTGGGGCCACCTTACTCATCCATCTTTGGAAGCTGCACCTTTCTTTTTGTTCAGAAGCCTGAAGGTTCCAGGGTTGATTTATGGGGTGTAGTATTGTCCCTATCATAAATCAAGTGCTGTATCAATTCCCCATTTCCAATTATGAAGTCACCAAACTGGATGTGATGCTCACTTGAAAGAAGAAGTGCCATGAATGATAGAATAAATGAAAAGGATATATTGTTGCACTTTCCAAATTGGACACTTAGATGATTGATATTGGATCTTTCCTCTTTTCTAATGAATGCATTCAATGCTATAAATTTCCCTCTAAGCACTGCTTTTGCTGCACTGACAAACTATGAAGAAGCATAGGACATTAAGAAACATAAAGAAACACATAACAAAAGGCTTGTGAGTGAAGCTATATCCACTTCCACAACAGTACACTCTTCAGATGTAAGCAGAGAATGTAAGAAAGTTGGGAAATATGGTCTGTGATCACTAGCCTGTTTTTCTCAAAATAACACTTCTATCAATGTAACTTCACTTTGAAGGAATTTCCATCATGCTTACCTAAGCATGAGGAAATCTATGTAAGGAAAAAGAATGAAGACAATGAGTTTTTCCAGTTTGTCCCACAAGGTAGTCCTCACCTTTAGTGTAATGAGTGTGAAGTTTTCTCGGAAATTCAACCTCATGAGATACCTGAGAATTAATACTTCAGAGAAAACATTTTGGATTTCATGAATTTGGGAAAGCTAGAGTCATGTCAAAGAAACATGCAGGAGTAAAACCCTGTGCATGTAAGGAATATTAGAAATCCTTGAGCCAGGCATTAAATCTCATTAGCTTGAAATAGTCATACATTAGATAGTATTGTAATGAACATGGGAATGCTTCCATCTGAAACAAAACCTCACGGAATATGAGAAAATTTAAAGTAGAGAGAAACCATATGAGTGTCCTGAAGGAAGTCTGATTTTTGCAGTCATTTTTCTACACCTTATTTTAAAAGCCATGCAGGGGAACAAGCATAGAAATATAATACATGTGGAAAAGTTTTCAATCTGACAGAAAACCTCTATATTCATCAGAAAATACTTACTGAAGAGAAATCATGTATATGTGGGAAAGCTTTAATTCAAATGTCAAATATCAGATACAAGAGATTTCCTACTGCAAAGAAACCCTATGCATATAAGGCATGTGAAAGAGCCTTTAGGTACAAATCATATCTCACAGAACATGAAAAATCTCATAGTGGACAGAAACTAAATGAATGTAAAGAATGCAGAAAAACCTTCAGCCAAAAGCAATAGTTCATTGAACATCAGAGCTTTCATTCTGGAGAAGAATCCTACATATGCAATGAACGTGGAAAAGCCTTCAATCAGAAGGAAAACCTCATTAACCAACTGAGAATACATACTGGAGAGAAACCCTATGAATGTGATGGACATGGGAAAGCTTTCATTCAGAAATCAAGCCTCATTACACACCGGAGAATACAAACTGGAGAGAAATCCTATATATGTAAGGAATGTGGGAAAGCCTTCAGTAGCAAATCAAATCTCAGTGACCATGAGAAAATTCATAGAGGAGGAAAATTCTCTATATGTAAGGAATGTGAAATAGCCTTCAGCCAAAGGCAGTATCTCATTAAACATTACAACATTAATAGTGGAGAGAAACCCTGTCAATGTAGTGAATGTGAATCTCCAAATATTCTCCACCTCCAGTCTGTGCAACTTGTCCCAATATTTTAAGGAAGCAGCTATGACTGTGCAATTATGGATGCCTTTCTCCTCTTGGAAATGTGCACTTGCAGTTTGTTCTCAGATCTGCTCCTCTCACGTCTTCTTCCACACTCATCTGTTTTCAATTAGTTACCACTAATTTATGCATGGGAACTCGAGATTTCTATTAGTTTATGTAAAGATGGGCTTTCAACTTATTTCAAATTATCCTGGTTGTTTTCACTGGTTCTTGAATCCATTACATTCTGGTTAAGCATTTAAAAAATTACCAGTTTCAAAATAATGCTGCCCACTAATGTAGCATTTTCTTATAAGTCACCCCAACCATTTATATTTTTTTCAGTTTCTCGCCTGATTCTGATGTGGATTCAAGTTTAACAGCCACTGAACTACAGTGGCCTGCTTTCTACTCACTCCAATTTTCCTTATTATTTTAAATCAGAAATGATTCCTTCATAATGAGATGATATACTTCCAATCTCAAATATTTTAAGAAGTTAGAAAATTTATTTATATTCTTAAAATGTACTCCAATATATTTCTCATATGTTATAGGATGTGGGATGGATGAAACTAGAGAATACATGTATTTACAACAGAAATGTGTACCCAAAAGAATCTGCCAATGCAGATAATTCTGAGGGAGGAGGAATGGGGGTTGAGGCTAGAGAAGGAATTTGGCTGTTTGCCATACAGATATAAATTATGTTTATACTCTTTGCATGGATAATTTGGTTATAATTTAAAATAAATTATAAAAATAGTACACAATGAAATCATACAAAGTGGTTGATTTGAAGATATTTATTTGTATCTGCAACATTACTGGGATGGAGGGCACTTCCCCTCATCCTTTGCAAATACAGTCACCCATAAAGGAAATTGCTAACTCCCCTCAACAATTCTCAATGAATTCAGAAAGATTGAGATTATACAAAGTAATTTCTCTGACCACAACGGAATGAAGTTGGAAATCATTAAGGGCAAGAGAAACAGGTTAGGCACAAGGATATGTAAGAGAAACAGTGGGTTAAAGAGGAAATCTCAAAAAAATCAGTAACGATATTGAATCTAATGAAAATGACAACACAACATATCAAAATCTATGGGATGCAGCAAAAGCAGTCCTGAGAAGGAAGTTCATAGCCATAAATTCATATATAAAAAAGAAGAAAGAGCTAAAATTGAAGACCTAACTGCACACTTGGAGGAATTGGAAAAACAAAAACAAACTAAAGCTAAAGGAAGTAGAAAGCAGGAAATAACAAAGATTAGAGCAGAACTAAATGAAATAGAGAATAAGAAAGCACTGGAAACAATAAACAAAACCAAAAGCTGGTTCTTCAAGAATATCAATAAATTTACAAACCCTTAGCCAGACTAACAAAGAAAAAGAGAGAGCAGATGCAAATACATAAAATAAGGAATGAGCAAGGGGATATCACTACTGACCCCACAGAAATAGAGTATCATAAGAGGATACTTTGAAAAATTATATGCCAAAAAGAATGATAATTTAGAGGAAATGAACAAGTTTCTAGAAACCCACAAACAGCCTACATTGATGAAAGAAGAAATAGATGAATTCAACAGTCCAATTACAAGTAAAGTGATAGACTCAGTCATCAAAAACCTCCCAACAAAGAAGAGTCCAGGACCAGATGTAGTCACAGCTGAATTCTAACAAATATTCCAGAAAGAACTAATACCAATTCTTCTTAAGCTCTTCCAAAAAATAGAAGTAGAAGGAATATTGCCTAACTCATTCTATGATGCCAAAATTACCCTATTACCAAAACCAAATAAAGATTCCAAAAGAAAGGAATTTTACAGACCAATTTCTCTAATGAACCTATATGCTAAAATCCTAAACAAAATACTTGCTATTCACATTCAAAACATACCAAAAAGATTATACAGGATGACCAAGTGGGTTTCATCCCGGGTATGCCAGGATATTTCAATATAAGAAAATCAATCAATGTAATACACCACATAAAGAGATTCAAAGAAAAAAAATCACATGATCATCTCTATAGATGCAGAAAAAGCATTCGACAAAATACAAAACTCTTTCCTCATAAAAACACTACAAAAGATAGGAATAGATGGATACTTTCTGAATATGATAAAGGGTATATATGAAAAACCCAAAGCTAACATCATTTTCAATGGTGAAATCCTAAAAGCTTTCCCTCTGCGATTAGGAACTAGACAAGGATGCCCACTATCACCACTCCTATTTAACATTGTCTTAGAAGTACTTGGGCGAACACTGAGACAAGAAAAGGACATAAAAGGCATCCAGATTGGAAAGGAAGAAGTAAAAATTTCAGTATTTGCACATGATATGATCGTATACATAAAAAGCCCTGAGAAATCCACAACAAGGCTTCTAGAATTTATAAAAGATTTCAGTAATGTTACGGGCTATAAGATCAATGCTCAAAAATCAGTAGCATTTCTGTACACCAGTAACGAGCAAACTGAGGAGGAAATCAGGAAAAAAAATACCATTTACAATAGTAACTAAAAGAATCAAATACCTAGGAATAAATTTAAATAAAGATGTAAAGGACTTATATACAGAAAACTACACAACACTGTTAAAGGAAATCAAAGAAGACTTAAATAAATGGAAAAATATTCCCGTTCAAGGATAGGAAGACTAAACATCATCAAGATGTCTATCCTACCCAAACTAATCTCCAGATTTAATGCAATCCCAATAAAAGTCAACACTGTATTTTTTAAGGAAATGGAAAAACTAACCATAAAATATATTTGGAGAGGCAAGAGGCCCCGAATTTCCAAAGACATATTGAACAACAAAAATGAAGTTGGAGGTATCACACTACCTGACATTAAAACATACTACAGTACTCAGGACAACCTCCAACTCCCAAAGAAGCCCCTGTATTTCAACTGCTCATCCCCTCCCTACCCAAAAACTGTCAAGTGGCCACTGGATCCACCTCATTGTTATAATTTCTTGCATTGCAAGAATCACCATATGTGAGGTGGGCAACATGGGAATCCCAGTGGGTTCCGTGTAATATTTTACGTAATCTAAACACCTCTTAAAATATATGTATATATATATATATATATATATATATATATATATAAATAATATTTTTGTAAGCAAATACACATATATGCACATATATTTATATATCATTTTGCAAATGTTTGTATGTATTGTGAGAATTTTGATTTTTACCCATAATAATAATAATAATAAAAAAACATACTACAAAGCTACAGTGATCAAAACTGTGTGGTATTGGCACAAGGATAGATCAAATGACCAATGGAACCGAATTGAGAGTTCTGATATAGATCCACACATATACAGTTATCTGATATTTGACAAGGCCACGAAGCCAATTCAGTTGGGAGAGAATGACATCTTTAACCAGTGGTGCTTGAAGAACTGGATATCCATATCCAAAAGAATGAGAGAAGAATACCATCTCACACCTTATACAAAAATCAACCCAAGATGGATCAAAGATCTAAATATAAGAGCCAAAACCATAAAGACCTTGGAAGATAATGTAGGGAAGCATCTACAGGACTTGTAATAGGAAATGGTTTCATGAACTTCACAGCCAAAGCATGAGTGGCAAGAGAAAAAAATAGATGAATGGGATCTCATCAAAATTAAAAACGTCTGCACCTCAAAGGATGTTACTAAGGAAATAAAAAGGCAGCCTACCAAATGGGAGAAATTATTTGGCAAACATATATCTGATAGGAGCCTAATATCCTGCATATATAAAGAAATCCTACACCTTGAAAATTAAAGGACAAACAACCCATTTAAAAAATGGGCAAGTGACCTGAAAAGACACTTCTCCAAGGAAGAAATACAAATGGCTAAAAAGCACATGAAAAAATGCTCAACATCGCTTGCTATCGGGGAAATGCAAATCAAAACTACAATGAGATACCATCTTACACCCATCAGAATGGCAGCTATGAAAAAAACCGCAGACACGAAATGTTGGAGGCGATGTGGAGGAACAGGAACCCTCATCCACTGCTGGTGGGGTGCTGTATGGTCCAGCCACTGTGGAGGACAGTTTGGCGGTTCCTCAGAAAACTAAAAATAGGTCTTCCGTATGATCCAGCAATTCCTCTGCTGGGTATATACCCAGAAGAACTGAAAACAAAAATACAAACAGATATATGCATACCAATGTTCACAGTGGCATTGTTCACCATTGCCAAAAGTTGGAATCAGCCCCGGTGCCTATCAACAGATGAATGGATAAGCAAAATGTGGTACATACATACAATGGAATATTACTCAGCTGTAAGAAGGAACAAAGTGCTAACACATGGAATAACGTGGATGAATTTTGAAGACCTTATGTTTAGTGAAGCAAGCCACGCACTGAAGGATGAACAGTGTATGACCTCACTGATCTGAACTGAGGAAAGTGAGCAGTCTCTGAGAACAATTGTCTGAAAGATAGGTTAACAAGGGAGAGTAAGAGAAGAGCAGGCTTTGACACATCACCCATATGGACATAATCTATGGTAAAGGGATAGAGAATGGGTGCATGTTGGGGGATGGGGCAGATGGGTGGTGGTGTTCCTGGGTTTGGTGGTGCAGCACTGGGGGGTGGGTGGATTAGCAAGGGCAGGTTCAAATTCCCAGGGCATGTAACTGTCAATCTTGACATTCAACGGGTTGGGATAGGGTGTTATCATGTGCCCTGGGGGGCTGGGGGGAAGGGAACAGTCAATATCTAATGGGATTTTTGGTGGTCATGGGAAAGGTTTTTCATTACCTTACAGTATTGGATACAGGACATGGTAAGTATCATCAAAATTATTAAACTGTATCATCTAAATTGTAAACTATACTGTAAATCATTGACAATGTTTAGTTGCTATATTTTGCTGTCTGTATAACAGTTATAACAATGCTAACATCAAAAAAGGTGGGGTTAATATGGGGTGGGGAAGGTGGGGTGGTTTGGTATCTGGGAGTCTCTGGTACTCCATGTGTGACTTTACTGTGACCTAAAACTTCTTTGAAAATTAAATGAAAATTTGGGAGACAATGGGGATTGAGAGGGGGAAGGTGTCACAGCACACTGGACATCCGATAACACAGTGATAAAAGGAAACAAAGAATATATACATATATATATATATATTTAAAGACATTTCTTTTGATTTTTTCCCCATTTTATGAATGTCCCAATCAGCTAATTGTATTTGTTTTGTTTTCTTATTTTTTTTCCTGGGTTTCCTTATGTTTGTCTCTTGCATGTAAGCTTACCATTGTTGTTTCTTTTTCCTATTAAGTGTATTTGACTATTTTATGGACTACATGTTCATGGAGGATTTGGATCACAGAAGGGTTATGATGGGTACTGCAGGGGATCATTGGTGGTGGGTGTCTGGGAAGGGAGATTCACGGGAGTTAGTCCATCCAAATATGCATGAAAGATATACAAAATTGTTCAAAAGATCAAAAGATGGAGCATGGTCATGATGGGTGGACAATCACACAATAAATGAGGGAATCTGAATTCCTAGCCTGGAGAGCTCTGCCACAGTCTCCAAGAGAGCAGCAATTGTCCTCTGAGTGCAGGGACAGTGTCTGTCACAAGAGGATGACCCACTGATGAGTTCTTTTTATTGATGACTACCCTTGTGGGTCTTTGCTCTTGTAACTGAGACTTAGCTTGCTGTTGTGGGGCGCCTAAGGGTTGCCACCTGAGAGCCTCCCTGTTGCTCAAATGTGGCCTCTCTCTAAGCCAAACTCAGCATATGAATGCATTACCTTCCCCCCAATGTGGGACATGACTCCCGGGGATGAGCCTCCCTGGCAACGAGGGATTAATAACAAGTGCCAACTGGCAGCTCAACTGGAAAACGACCTTGAATAAAAGGGGGAAAAGGTAAAGACAAATGAGTTCAAGTGGCTAAGAGATTTCTAAGAGGGTTGGGAGGTCATCCCAGAGGAAATTCTTTTGCACACCTCAGTAGGAGCTCATAGAACATCTAAGTGCCTATCACCCCACATAGATGGGCTCCTGAGAGCTCTGGAGACACCCAGGTACTATATAAGGGGGGATAACCCCAGAGACTGATGCCTTATCAGTGGGCTCTATTTTGGAATCTGTGCTCCTGAGAGTGACAGATTTGGACTCAAATAAGTCCTCCCTGCACATGGTTCATCAGTCCCTTCTATTCAAACCTATATGTGATGCTGGAGTTTTTAGGTATACTTCCAGAACCTGGAGCCTCTGGCCTACCTATGAGCCAGGTGTGCGTGGAAAATCAGTGGAGCTGCAACTCCTACCCTACAGCTCAATGGACTCATCCAAGTTATCTGGCAAGGAGACAAGGATGGGCAGCAGCCAGCCCAGGGAATGGAGAGAGCCTGCATCTGCAGGCAAGATCATCCCACCCACCATACCCATGGGATATAAGCCCTTTCTCCCCTGGAGGTGGAGTAAACATCACCATCCCAGTCTCTTCAGGATTGGGGGAAGAACTATGGACTAGAGTGGACTTGATGGTAGTCTGTTGTACACATATGGTGATTCTAGCAATGGAAGAAATTATAACAATGAAGTGGAGCCAGTGGCCACTTGGCACTTTCGGGGCAGGGAGGGGATGTGTAGTTGAAATACAGTGTCTTCTTTAGGATTTGGAGGTTGTCCTGAGTACCATTATGGCAATGGATGTATGCAATTTTAAATCAGCACACACCACTCAGAACTGTGTGGGAGAGAGTGTGGCCTATGATGTTAACTCTGATCTATGGTTGGTGGCAAGGCTCCAGTATGTGTAAGAGGGTGGTGGGCCACACTTGTGGGAGATGTTTGTGTGGGATGTGGTGGGAGATGTGGGAGGGGGTCAGCATGGGAATCCCGTTGGGTTCCAGTTAATATTTTGGGTAATCTAAGCACCTCTTAAAATTTATTTTTATATATATAAATAACATTTTTGTAGGCAAATGCATATATATGCATATATATTTATGTATCATTTTACAAATATTGGTATGTATTGTAAAAATTTTGATTTTTACCCACAATAAAAAAAAATTAATTAAAAAAAACCTCTATAAATGGTACAAAAATTTAAAAAGGGGGAAATGCTGAGGTGCAAGTACAATTATATCAAGCATTATTTACAATAAATTTTTTAAAGCCAAATATCAGTGTCATATACATCAGCAGCAGAGCATTTCTGGCAAAAATTAAGCAACAATATAGAAACAAATATTGGACAACTAGTTTACTGAAAACATAAAAATAATAATCAATGGAATAAGGCAAAAGTTAAGTTAAGATATACAGGTGAGGTTCTGCTCTTATCATTACAGAAAAAAGAGACCAGCTTTGGGTCCTCTCCAAACGTCTGAAACCTAGACATAAACAGCTGAAGAAGCTGACACAAAAAGTCGAAAATATGGTAACTTCAAAAAGGCAGAATGTCACTCTAACACAATTATTCCTTGCTATGCTTACCTTGACAACCACAGCAGTAAATAGTGCACTTTCACATAATTATACATATTGGGCTTATATTACAAATTCACCTCTTTTAGAATTGTTGGCTTGGGGGTCAAATGCTACCCTGTTTATATTAATCAGTCTTTTCATTTTCCTGGGCCCATTGATTCTGGCCTTCCTCTAAAACCTGATGAGGAAGGGAAATTTATTGAAAATTTAACCTTGCCTTTTCTTGAATGACCTAACTGCACAGGATCCATTGATCCATGTATACAGCCCCCAAATCATAGTACAAATTGATAAATGTCATACATATCATGTTTCATCTGAGGTTGTGCTCTTTAATAATTCCTATAGAATTTTAAAGAATTGTGCCCTTATAGGGATACAGAAACCTAATGGAAACAGAACCATAAGTTGAAAAATTAGTAATTCAACAAAAACAACTAATGAAAGTTATCATTATTTTAGAATATTGGGATGTCATAAGTACAAATATGTCACTAAATTGGACTCATCAGGGAAGATTTATCCCACAACTATGGGACACTAAAGGTAACAAAAGTAAAAATTATTTCTGGAAATTCTTTTGGGGAACTAGCCCAATTTTTGAATGGCAAGGCAGTAAAACTAGTACTACCAGTTTAAAAAGAAAATCCACTTAATTTCTTAAAGTATGTGTATGGGATCCCATTGTTTTTATAATAGGAACAGTGAACATTAATGAAACATGGTTTTTCTGCAGCAATTGCTCCCTTTACATTTTTGTATCAGAATCTGTTTTACAGGAGAGTTCTACTGTGGTTCTAATAGGATGATGGCATCTTGGAATATGGATTCCAGTACTCATGAATCACTGCTGGCAGTCTTCCCCTGAGAGGCAAATCCTTTGGCACTTTCTAAATCATTATTTTAAAAAAGCAAACATTTAAACAGATTAGTTATACCTGCTGTATTAGGGCTTATAAGAATTATTACAGCAGCTGCTGTGGCAGGAACTGCCCTACATGAGAATGTCCAAACACAGCAATATGTTAAAAATTGGCATCATAATGCTAGTGAGCTATGACATAGTCAGGCATCTATAGATGAGGAAATTAACAATAGGCTTAATAACCTAGAGTTAGCTGTTACACAAATGGGAGATCAGGTATATAATCTAAATTTAAAACAAGGTTTGAAGTGTGATTGGAATGAAATTTCTTTTTGTATCACTCCTCGCCCTTACAATGATTCCCATTATGAATGGGAAAAACTTAAACCTCATTTAATGGGTCATAACACAAATTTATCTATAGAAATTACAGATTTGCCAAAAAGGATTTTGAGCATGTCTCAGAATTAACTTAGTGTGCTTCCAGGTGGCGAATTTTGGCAATCAGTGACAGATCAATTAAATAAAATAAACCCCTTACATTGGTGGAAATCAAACTCTGTACATGCTAATTTTGGTGTGATGATCATTGGTGCTCTGCTACACTTAACTTTATTAGGAGGCATTCACAAAGCCCTGCTGTTCCACATTAATAGGGCTGAAAGGCCATCCATGCCAATAACTTGATTCTGCTTAAAACACTTGACTCTCAAACCCCTGTCTATGGAGCTTGGCTGGTGGCCAGTGATGGGTAAGACCTTTAGAGGAGGGCAACCTAAGACAGTCACAGTCACCCTGGACAAAAAACAAAAAAGGGAATTGTTGGAAAAGATGCTGAGTGCCAGAGCATAAATGGTTAAGCATTTAAAAAGCATGCTTGCTGGCAAAGAAACATTAGTAAATGTCTGCAAGGACACTGCAAGCTGCAGACATCAGTGGAAGGAGGCAGAATGGAATCAACACAACACTAAGATGTTATAGTCTGAATTCCCAAGAAAGATTGTCTGGGAACACAGAAACAGGCAGCGCTCTCATGTACCAAGCTGAGAAACTAGTGAAGGATGCCCTAATTTTGTTATCCACTTTGAGGTATAGAAAACAGCTTCAGCCTAAATAAACATGCTTGCATTCCACATGGAGTGAGGTCCCCTGGTCCCAAACTTTCTTTGGATCATTCCTGGCACGGTCTGCCTCCATATTGAATTACAACATTCCCTCAAAGTGAAGTTACATTCATAGAAGTGTTATTTTGAGGAAACAATGCTTGCGGTCAGAGAAAATATTTCCCAACTTTCTTACATTCTCTACCTTCATCTTAAGTCTGTATAGTTGTGGAAGTGGATATAGCTTCACTCACAAAACTTTTGATATGTGGTTCTTTCTGCTTCTTAATGTCCTATGCTTCTTCATAGTTTGTGGGTTGCAGCAGAAGCAGTGCTTAGAGGGCAATTTATAGCATGGAATGCATTCGTTAGAAAAGAGGAAAGATCCAATATCAATCATTAAAGCATACAATTTGGGAAGTGCAACAATATATCCTTTATATTTGTTCTATCATTCATGGCTCTTCTTGCTTCAAATGAGCACCACATCCAGTTTGGTGACTTCATAAGTAGGAAATGGGGAAGTGATACAGCACTTGATTTATAATGGGGACAAAACAACAGCACAAAAATCAACCCTGGAACCTTCAGGCTTCTGAAGGATAAGAAAGGTACAGCTTCCAAAGATGCATGAGTAAGGTGGCCCCAGAACAAAGGCCAAAATGGCAACCCAGGAAATCCTGAATACTTTGTTTTGGATTGACTATTTTTGTTCAATTTTTTTCCTTCTATTTATTTGGATAAGATGCAGTATTTAATATTCTTTAAAATTTACTGGGGAAACTATAACACTTTTGATTACCTTTCCAATTCTCCACTTATTATTTATTATTGACCTGCCAAATTATGTATTTTAAAACATTTTCTATCCTGCATTAGTCAGCCAAAGGTGTGCTAATTCAAAATACCAGAAATCTCTGGGACTTTATAAAGGGTATTTATTTGGTGTAGAAGCTTCCAGTTACCAGGCCATAAAGAATAAGTTTCTTCCTTCACCAAAGTCTGTTACCCCATTTTGGAGCAAGACTGCTGCCAACAATTGCCAGGGTTCAGGCTTTTGGGGTTCCTCTCTCCCAAGGTCTGCATTTATCTCTGGGCTCAGGTTCTCTGTTTCCTCTACACAGTCAGCTACAGTCTATGAGGCTTCCTAAGGTTTGCCTTTCTCCACAAGTCCAATTGTGAACTGTCAGTTGAATGGCTTGTCTCTTTTTCCTGGGGCCTTCTGTACTTGTCATAAAAACCCCAATGTTAAAAACTACTCCAGCTCTGTTCTTTGCCATGTAGTTTATGTTTGAGATCCGACCCACCAAGTGGTGGGGCACAATGCCCTACCAACTGTGGGCCAGTCAACGCCCTTATCATAACTTAATCATGCCCAGATTAACAGACCATTTTACAAGCATAATCCAATATCTAATTTTGGAGTTCATAACGATATCAAACTGCTACATATCCATTTACCCATCTCATGCTACATATTATTTTATGGTCTATTTTAACACTTTATTGATTTCCTAAGCCACGGATATCATTATTACTTTGTACATTCAATAGTCATTTAGATATATGAATTTAATTAACAGATATTGTTCTTCAACCCATCCTGAACCTTGAACCTTCTGAGATTATTTTCTTTCTGCCTGAAGAATATTCTTAGAAATTTATTTTAAAGTGAGTTGCTGGTAACAAACTTATTAGTTTTTGATTTTGTGGTTGTTGATCTGTTATTTTTTTATTTTTATTTTTTTTGAAACTTTATTTTTACATTTAATAATTGAAAATAGAAACAATTAAAAACTAAAAAGTAAACACAGATGAATAAGTATATACCTTTCTCAATTAAATGTAATGGATACATATAATTTTTTTTTGATCAAACAATATGTTACACAATATATTTGATTCATAGTAATGCATACATACAGTATTTGTCCTTTTGTGTCTGGCTTCCTTCACTCAACATAATGTCCTCCAGGTTCATCCATGTTGCCATATGCTTCATGGCTTCATTTCTTCTTACAGCTGCATAATATTCCATCGTGTGAATAGACCATAGTTTGTCTATCCATTCATCTGTTGATGGATACCTGGGTTGTTTACAAGTTTGGCAATGGTGAATAATGTTGCTATGAGCATCAGTGGGCAGATGTCTGTCGTGTCACTATTCTCAGTTCTTCTGGGTATATACCCAGTAGTGGTACTGCAGGATCATGTGGCAAGTCCATAATTAACTTCTTTGGGAACTGCCAAACAGTCCTTCATAGTGGGTGTATCATTCTGCATTCCCATCAACAGTGAAGAAGTGTCCCTATCTCTCCAATCCTCTGCAACACTTGTAGATCTCTGTCTTTTTAATAGTGGCCATTCTGACAGGTGTAAAATGATATCTCATTGTTGTTTTGATTTGCATTTCCCTAATCATGAGTGGTGTTGAGAATTTCTTCATGTGTTTTTTTTTTTTTGCCATTTGTATTTCCTCTTTGGAGAAATGTCTATTTAATTTTTTTGCCCATTTTTTAACTGGGTCATTTGTAACATCTTTTCATAGATCGTGTATATTAAACCCTTATCAGATATGTGATTTCCAAATATTTTTTCCCATTGAGTTGGTTGTCTTTTCAACTTTCTGAAAAAATCCTGTGAGGTGCAAAATTGTTTAATTTTGAGGAGGTCCCATTTATGTATTTTTTCTTTTGTTGCACGTGCTTTGGGTGTAAGGAAGGTCCAATAAACCACCACCTACTACAAGGTCTTGAAGATGTTTCCTTACACTTTCTTCTTGGAGTTTTATAGTCCTGGCTTTTATATTTAGATCTTTGATCCATTTTGAGTTGATTCTTGATTAGAGGGTGAGATAGGGGTCCTCTTTCATTCTTTTGGTTTTAGATATCCAGTTTTTCCAACACCATTTGTTGAAGGGACTGTTTTTTCCCATTAGTGTGGGCTTGGTAGTTTTGTCAAAAACCAGTTGACTGTATAGGTGAGGGTATATTTCTGGGTTCTCAATTCTATTTCACTAATTGATGTGTCTATCTTTATGCCAGTACCATGCTGTTTTGACCACTGTAGCTTTGTAATATGTTTCAAGGTCAGGCAGTGAAATTCCGCCCACATTGCTCTTCTTTTTTAGAATGCTTTTGGCTATTCTGGTGCACTTACCCTTCCAGATGAATTTGGTAATTGCCTTCTCTAATTCTGTAAAGTAAGCTGTTCGGAGTTTGATTGATTTTGTATGGAATTTGTAAATCAGTTTGGGCAAGATTGACATCTTCACAATATTTATTCTTCCAATCCATGAACACAGAATGTCTTTCCACTTGTTTAGGTCTTTCTAAATTTCTTTCAGTATTGTTTTGTAGTTTTCTGCATATAGATCCTGTACTTCTTTGGTTAAATTAACTCCTAGGTATTTGAGTCTTTTTGTGGCTATTGAAAATGGAATTTTCCTCCTGATTTCCTCCTCAGCGTGTTCAGTACTAGTGTACAAAAACATTACCAATTTTTGCATGTTGATCTTGTATCCTGCCACTTTGCTGAGCTCATTTATTCGTTCAAGTAACTTTGTTGTAGATACTTCAGGATTTTCTTAGTATAGGACCATGTCATCCGCAGAGAGTGAGAGTTTTACTTCCTCTTTTCCTACTTGGACACCTTTAATTTTTTTGTCTTGACTAATTGACATAGCTAGAACTTCTAGTATGATGTTGAATAACAATGGTGACAGTGGGCATCCTTGTCTTGTTCCCAATCTTAGAGGGAAAGCTTTCAAACTTGCCCCATTGACTATGATGTTGGCTGTGGATTATTCATATATGCCTTTTATCATATTGAGGAATTTTCCTTTTATTCCTATCTTTTGAAGTATTTTTATCCAAAAAGGATGTTGGATTTTGTCAAATGACTTTTCTGCATCTATTCAGATGATGATGTGTTTTTTTTCCTTAAATTTGTTAATGTGGTGTATTATATTGATTGATTTTCTTATGTTGAACCAGCCTTGCCATAACAGGAATAAATCCGACTTGGCCATGATGTATAAGTTTTTGGATATGCTGTTGGAATCGATTTGCAAATATTTTGTTGAGAATTTTTGCATCTATGTTCATTAGAGAGATTGGTCTGTAATTTTCTTTTCTTGTGGAATCTTTATCTGGCTTTGGTATTAGGGTGATGTAGCCTTCATAAAATATGTTGGGTAATTTTCCCTCCTCTTCAATTTTTTGGAAGGTTTTAAACAGGATTGGTGTTAATTCTTTTTGAAATACTTGGTAGAATTCACCTGTTAAGCCATCTGGTCCTGGACTTTTATTTGCTGTGAGATTTTTGATGACGGATTCAATATTCTTAATTGTGCTTGGTTTGTTAAGTTCTTGTATTTCTTGTAGCGTCAGTGTAGGTTGGTTATGTGTTTCTAGAAATTTGTCCATTTCATCTAGGTTGTCTAGTTTGTTGGCATATAGTTTCTCATAATATCCTCTTATAAATCATTTTATTTCTGTGAGGTCATTTGTAATTTCCCCCATTTCATTTCTGATCATGTTTATTTTCATCTTCTCTCTTTTTCTCTTTGTTAGTCTAGCGAGGGGTTTGTCAATTTTATTGATCTTCTCAAGGAACAGCTTTTGGTTTTGTTGATTTTCTCTATTGTTTGTCTGTTCTCAGTTTCATTTATTTCTGCTAATAGTGAATATTTCTATTGCTAATCTTTATTATTTCTTTCCTTCTGCTTGCTTTGGGATGGGTTTGCTCTTCTTTTTCTAATTTCTCTAGTTGTTCAGTTAAATATTTGAGTTTAGCTCCTTCTTGTTTTTTAATATAGGCATTTCAGGCTATAAATTTCCCTCTCCAGTCTGTCTTTGCTGTATCCTATAAATTTTGATACGTTGTATTCTCATTTTCATTTGTCTCAGTATATTTATAGATTTCACTTGCAATTTCTTGTTTGACCCACCGAATATTTAGGAGAGTGTTGTTCCATTCCCACACATATGCAAATTTACTATTTTTTCCTGTTATTGATTTCTAGTTTCATTCCATTATGATCTGAGAAGATGCTTTGTAAAATTTCAATCTGTTTATATTTAATGAGAGCTGAATTGTGACCTAACATGTGATCTATCCTGGAGAAAGATCCACGGGCACTTGAGAAGAATGTATATCCTGCTGAGTTTGGATGCATTGTTCTGTATATGTCTGTTAAGTCTAACTTGTTTATCATACTGTTCAAGTTCTCTGTTTCCTTGTTGATCATCTGTCTAGTTGTTCTATCTAATGATGTGAGTGGTGTGTTGAAGTCTCTGACGATTATTGTAGACATGTCTATTTCTCCCTTCAGTTTTGCCAGAGTTTGGCTCATATATTTTGGGGCACCCTGGTTAGGTGCGTAGGTATTTATGACTGTTATATCTTCCTGGAGTATCATCCCTTTTATTAATATAAAATGGCCTTCCATATCTCATCACTTTTTTGCATTTAAAGTCTGTTTTGTCTAACATTTGTATAGCTTCCCCTGCACTTTTCTGTTTACTATTCACGTGGAGTATGTTTTTCCAACCTTTTACTTTCAGCCGGCTTGTATCCCTGGGTCTGAAGTGATTTTCTTGTAAGCAGCATATGGATGGCTTATGTTTTTTAATCCATTCTTTCAACCTGTATCTTTTGATTGGGGGAATTTAAACCATTCATATTCAACGATATTACTGAAAATGCGTTATTTATTTCCTCCATTATATTCTTTGGTTTTCATATGCCATCTTGTTTTTGTCTCTTTTTACTCTTTTGGTTATCCTTTCTGCTTTTCTTTCTTCTATACTCTCCTCCAAGCCTCTCTCTCCTGTCTTTTTCTTTCAGGTTCTAAGGCTTCTTTAATATTTCCTGCAAATGTGGATTCCTTTTTGCTAACTCTCTTACTTTCTGTTTGTTTGTGAATATTTTATACTCATCTTCATATTTGAAGGACAGTTTTGCTGGATAAAGAATTCTTGGCTGGCAGTTTTTCTCTTTCAGTTTCCTAATTGTATTACCACTCTCTTTGTGCCTCCATGGTTTCTGAAGATAAATCTGCACTTAGTCTTACTGGACGTCCTTTGTACATGATCATTTGCTTCTCTCTTGCTGCTCTGAGAATTTTCTCTTTATCTTTTACATTTGACATTCTGAATAGTATGTGTCTTGGCATAAGTCTTTTTGGATTTATTCTCATTGGGGTACAGTGTGCTTCTTGGACATATAAGTTTATTTCTTTTGTGAGAGTTGGGAAATTTTCAGCTATTATTTCCTCAAATACTTTTTCTGCTCCTTTTTCTTTCTCTTCCCCTTCTTGAACTCCCATGACACGTATGTTGTTGTGTTTTGTGTTGTCTTTCAACTCACTGAGTCCCTGACTAATTTTAACCATTCTTTTCTCTCTTCAATATTAGCTGCTCTGTCTTTGGTATCACACTCTTTCTTCTATCATTTCGAGTATGCTGTTGTATGCTTCAAACGTGTTTTTGACTTCACCTATTATGTCTTTCATTCCCATGAACTCCGTTACTTTTCTATTCAAGATTTCAAATTCTTCTTTGTCTTCACTCAATATCCTCTTAATGTCATTTATCTCTTTAACTATATTGTCTTTCATCTCATTAATTTGATTTTTGAAATTTGTGCTCATCTCTTGATTAGTTCTCTCAAATTCTGCAGCTCTTCTGGTACTTTACTGTATTCCTTTTCTTGAGCTATATCTTCTATTATCTTAGTATGGCTTGTAATTTTTTGCTGGTGTTTAGGCATCTGGTTAGGTTGTATTTTGCTTAGATGCTGTATCTCTTTCTATTTTATAGGGTTTTAGTGGCAGGAGGCTGTGTGTTACCGCAGCTCTTTGATTTTTTGCTCAACCTTGATTATTAGTATTGTCCTGCTGGTTGCTCAAAAGTGGGCATTGGACCAAGTAATTGGCTATAAGTTCGTTTCCTAGGGCCTTGGGCAGGGAGGCTATAGAGGCTGGGAAAATCCTCTTCTATTTATTAATTTTCTTATGTGCACTTCCTTGGTCTGCCAGGAGATGGCATTCATTGGCAGCTCTCAATTCAATGCCTGGTCAGTGTGTATTTGTTGTGACACAGACCAGATCAATGTGGTAGAGCTTCCTGTCTTGGGGCTAAGAGCCTTGTAATTCAAGCTTTATGAGACTGTTCTCCAGGCTTCTCTAGTAGCTCCCTCCCTTTTCCCAGGTAGGAAATATTTACTCTACCCTCTGAATCCTCAACAATCAGTCCCTGTTAGTAGCAGAGGAGATTGGGAGGTTTGTATATCTTTAGCCCCTTGCAGGCTGCTAGGCAAACAATGGCACAGCTCCACCTGGCCTTCAAGGGCTCTCAGGACAGGGTAGACCAAACCTGTGAGTCAAAAGCAGGGTCAGCCCCAGGCTCTTTTTCCCCTCTCCTGTGGAGTCCTCAACAATTAGTCCAGGCTAGAAGAGAGGGAGGTTGCAAGGCTCCGATTTCTCCAGACCATCCTAGGCTCCCAGGGCAAACCGCCATGTGGAAGTGTCCATTTGTCTCTGCAGCCCAAATTTGTGGGTCAGAACGTGAGCCAGCCTAAGGCTGTGTCACTCTCTCTCCCCTCTTGGGGAGTGGTAGATCCCTGGAGGCCCCTTTGTCTGTAGTTGCAGGCCCATAGACCTGAGAATTCTAGAGTGTGAGATAGGGTGCTGGAAGCAGCACTTGCTGCTGGTTCCAACTCATGGTTCTGGTTCTGTCATTGCAATTTCCCTGTTTTACCCCACTCTCCTCTGGTTGGTGTGCAGACTTCACCTGCTGTAATAAACCCTAGAAAATCTATTTTGGGGAGATATCACCAAGTTCTCTAGCTATTTATCTGGAGAAGAGATTCCTGTGTCTTACTTGTCTACCGTCTTCCCAGAAGTCATGATTTTATTAGATTTTACTCATCTGTAAAAGTGTGTATTTCACTTCTTCGTGAAGGATTGAGAGGAATTAAATCTCAGACCCTTGACGATCTCCTCTGCATTTGAAAGCACCCTTAGTTTTGAATTTCTCCATTCTGTTTAGTTTAGTTTATTTAAGGGCCTCAGATTAGATTTCAGTTACCAGGATGGACCCAATCATTGTGTTGAAGTCTTACATACATGGAACACAAAGAGAAAGATTGTTTCCATGTTTACCCTGCCATGTGTGAGAGGGCTCCCTGATCCCCTACAGCTGTGGAGAGACACAGAAACCCCGAGTGGCTGAGGGAGAGGCCAGAGGCTAGAGTCAAGGAGTAGCTTGAAGCTGAAGATATCCAGGCCAGAGGAGAAGGGAGAGGTGTGAGCAATTGCATCTGATGGCCCACTGCTGAGCTCAGAGAGAAAATGAGTTTGGAAGAGAAAGCAGAAGGAGACAGGCAGGCCTAACATTTTGCCTTGGCAGGAGTCCAATAGCAGCTGACCCTTGCTAAGACAGCATTTTACATGATGCATTGATTTGGACATTTTGACAGCCTCAGAACTGTAAGCTTTAACCCTAAGAACTTCCAATAAAAGCCAATTTATTTCTGGTGTTTTGCATTGGCAGCACTTGGCAAACTCAAACAGTTAGGGTCACAGTGTTGAGGAGCTGCCCTGTTCCCAAATGGCAGTGTGATGCTGCTTCCCAGTGAATTCACCTGTAAACTGTGGGTGTCTCCAGACTAGGCAGGAATGGGTACTGGTAAGTCAGAGAATGAAGTGTTCATGGCCAACAAGACCTACAAGACAAGGAGTCAGGCAGGAGAGTCACATGGTTTGGGGACTAGTCTAAAGCCACAGATGCCCCAGTATGATGTACCTGCCCCAGGAAGTGGTTGGTCAGGTGGTCAGGGGCAGTTAAAAGCATGGGACCTGGGATCTGGTGCAGCAGAGGAGTACGAGCACAGAGAGGAGACTTCCTGCTCCTGTTCTTTTTCCCTTCCCTCGTTCCCTTGGCCTCCAGCATTGACCCTCTGAGGAGGCTTCTCTTACTGTACCCCTCCTGAGTCTCAGACATAGACTCAGATCTCCTGCTCCCAGGTGTACATTCACCTCCAATCTTGGGCCAGCTAAAGAATGAGCAATACCGAGATGAAAACTGTTGGTGCCAGGAAGGAAATGTCAAAATTCACCTGACAGCATTGGGTGCAGCAATAACATCACCAGAATGGGCAATATTAGGTCAGTGAGCCTAATAAATAATACAGCATCCCAGAAAGTCCTGGGACCTGGGGCAGACAAGAATAGAAGTGAGGTTGTGAAATAGTGTCATGTTTTCAGAAAACCTCAGTGGGTGCAGATGCTAGATATTTCTCAGATTAATTAAATAAAAAATTTTCAACACATTTTGAACAGTGTTGAAAATGATGCAGATCTCTTCAATTCCAGAAGAGAACGGAGGGGTTGGATGGGAAGAACCTGATGAACAGCTGAAGAAGCAGGAATATAACAAGTGTTCACTGCATTTCCCCAAGCTAGTAAAGGACTGTTCAGTTTGGGAACCAAAATTTAGAGCCCCAATGGAAACCATCATCATAGGTTGTGGATTCACAAAGGAGGACTGGGAGAAAGCCCCGCTTAGAACTCACAGCCTCAGTTAGTGATGTGAGTCACTCTACCAGGTCTTCACTGGGGAATAAGCAGAAGGAAGTCTGTCTCCTCCTGTGGTGCTAACAGCCCTCTAACCGGACATGTGTTGAAAGCAGTGTGGCCTTCAAATGGTCGTGTCCATCCTCCACTTGCTGCATATTCACTCTTGCTGAAGGAGGCCTCCACATTTCCAGGCAGCTGGGGAGGGGGGCAAGGTGAGTGAGTTCTTTTCCTTTATGGGCGACTGTATTTGCAAAGCGTGAAGAGAAGTGCCCTCCCCAATAATGTTGCAAATATAAATCAATATCTTCAAATGAACCACTATGTATTATTTCATTGTGTACTATTTTCATAATTTATTTTTATACTCTTTGCACGGGTAATTTGGTTATAATTTAAAAGAATTTATATCTGTTAGGGCAAATAGCCAAATTCCTTCTGTATCCTCAATCCCCATTCCTCCTTCCTCAGAATTATCTGCATTGGCAGATACTTTTGGGTACACATTTCTGTTTGTAAATACATGCATTTTCTAGTTTCATCCATCTCACACCCTATCAAATTTGAGAAAAATATTGGTGTACATCTTAGTAATATAAATAAGTTTTCTAACTTCTTAAAATACTTGAGATTAGAAGTATATCATATAATTAAGAAAGGATCATTTCTGATTTAAAATAATAAAGAAAATTGGAGTTAAGTAAAAAGCAAGACACTGTTCAGTGGCTGTTAATCTTGAATCCTCATCAGAATCAGCTGAAGAAACTTGAAAAATATCAATGGTTGGGGTGCTTTGTAAGAAAATACTACAATAATGGCAGCATTATTTTAAAATGGTAATTTTCTAAATGCTTACCCAGAATGTAATGGATTGAAGAACCAGTGAAAACAACCCAGATAATTTGAAATAAGTGGAAAGCCCATCTTTACATAAACTAAGAGAAATCTCGAGTTCTGATGCATAAATTAGTGGTAACAAATTGAACACAGGTGAGTGTGGAAGACGATGTGGGAATAGCAGATCTCAGAACAAACTGCAAGTGCACTTTTTCAAAAGGAGAAAGACATCCTGAATTGCACAGTCACAGCCACATCCTTAAAAGATTGGCAACAAATTGCACTGAATAGATGTGGAGATTCTTTGGAGATTCACATTCATTACATTCACAGGGTTTCTCTCCAGTATGAATGTTGTAAATTTTAATGAGATACAGCCTCTGGCTGAAAGCTACTCCACATTCTTTACATATATAGGGTTTCCCTCCACTATGAATTTTCTCATGGTCAGTGAGATTTGATTTGCTATTGAAGGCTTTCTTACATTCATTTCATATATAGGTTTTCTCTCCAGTTTGTCTTCTCTAGTATGTAATGAGGCTTGATTTCTGAATGAAAGCTTTCCCACCTCCATCACCTTCATAGTGTTTCTCTCCAGTATGTATTATCAGGTGGTTAATGAGGTTTTCCTTCTGGTTGAAGGCTTTTCCACATTCATTGCATATACAGCATTTTTCTCCAGAATGAATGCTCTGATGTTAATGAACTATTGCTTTTGCCTAAAGGCTATTCTGCATTCTTTACATTCATTTTGTTTCTGTCCATTATGAGTTTCTTTCATGTTCTGTGAGATATGATTTGTACATAAAGGCTTTTTCACATGGCTTACATGCATATGGTTTCTTTGCACTAGGAAACCTCTTGTACCTGACATTTGTCATTTGAATTAAAGCATTCCCACATATATATCATTTCTCTGCAGTAAGAATTTTCTGATGAATTAGGAGGTTTTCTATTATGTTGAAAACTTTCCCACATGTATAACATTTTTATGCTTTTTTCCCTGTATGGCTTTTAAAATGAGGAGTAAAAAACGATTGTAAAGAGCAGACTACATTCAGGACATTCATAGGATTTCTCTTTAGTTTGAATTTTCTCATATTCCATGAGGTTTTCTTTCAGATGGAAGCATTACCTTGTTCATTACAATACTATCTAATGTATGACTATTTCATGCTCAATGAGATTTAATGCCTGGATGAAGGATTTCCAATATTCCTTATATACACAAGGTTTTACTCCTGCATATTTCTTTGAAGTGACTCGAGCTTTCCCAAATTCATGAAATCCCAAATGGTTTCTCTGAAGGATTAATTCTTTGGTATCTCATGAGGTTGAATTTCCAAGCAAACTTCACACACATTACACTTAAAGGGGAGGACCACCATGTGGGTCAAACTGGCAAAACACATTGTTTTCATTCTTTTACCTTACATAGATTCCTTTCTGCTTATGTAACCATGATGCAAATTCCTTCAAAGTGAAGTTACATTCATAGAAGTTTTATTTTGAGGAAACATTGCTTGCAGCATTGTTTTCCCAACTTCTTACATTCTCTGCCTTCATCTTATGTCTGTACTGTTGTGGAAGTGGATATAGCTTCACTCTCAAGCTTTTGTTACAAACTCATTTCTGTTTGTAAATATATGCATTCTCTAGTTTCATCCATACCACACCCCATCACATATGAGAATAATTTTGGAGTACAACTTAGGAATATGAATAAATTTTCAATCTTCTTAAAATATTTGAGATTAGAAGTATATCATCTAATTATGAAAGGATCATTTCTGATTTAAATTAATAATGAAAATTGGAGTGAAGTAGAAGCAGGCTGTTGTAATTAAACATGGATGTCGATGGTGTCTGGAAATATCCAAAGAAAGTTAGGGACCAGGGTACCTCAATCAATGTGGAATGCAGGCAAGTTTATTTAGACTGAAGCTGCTTTTTATACTACAAAGCTGATAACAAAATTAGGGCATCCTTCACTAGTTCCTCAGCTTGTACATGAGAGCACTCACTGTTTCTGTGTTCACAGACATTCTTTCTTGGGAATCCAGACAATAACATCTTTGTGGTGTGTTCATTCTGCTCTGCCTCCTCCTACTGATGTCGGCAGTATGCAGTGTCCTTGTAGACATTTAATAATGTTTCTCTACCAGCAAGCATGCATTTTAAATGCTAAACCTTTATACTCTAGCTCTCAGCATCTTTTCCAACAATTCCCCCTTTTTTTTTTTTGGTCCAGGATGACAGTGCCTGTCTGAGGATGCCCTCCTCTGAAGGTCTTACCCATCACTGGCCATCAGCCAAGCTCCATGGACAGGGGTTTGAGATTTAAGGGTTTTAAGCAGAATCAACTTATTGGCATGGCTGGCCTTTTCAGCCATACTAATGTGGGACACAGGGTTTTGTGAATGCCTCCTAATACAGTTAAGAGAAGCAGAGCACCAATGATCACCGCACCAAAGTTAGCAAGTACAGAGGTTGATTTCCACCAGTGTAAGATGTTTATTTTATGCAATTGATCTGTCACTGATTGCCAAATTTCGCTACCTGGAAGTGTAGTAAGTTGATTCAGTGACATGCTCAAATCCTTTATTTGCAAGTCTGTAATATCTATAGATAAATTTGTGTGGTGACCTATTAAATAATGTTTAATTTTTTCCCATTCATAGTGGGAATCATTGTATGAGAGAGGAGTGATACAAAAAGCACTTTTATTCCAATCACTCTTCAAAACTTGTTTTAAATTTAGATTATATATTTGATATCCCATTTGTGTAGAACCATCTCTAAATCATTAAGCCTATTATTAATTTGCTTATCTATATATGCCTGAGTATGCCATAGCTTATTAGCATTATGATGCCAATTTTTAACATATTATTGTGTTTGGGCATTCTCATGTAATGCAGTTCCTGTCACAGCAGCAGCTGTAATAATACCTATAAGCCCTAATACAGCAGCTATAATTAATCCAATTAAACATTTGGTTATTTTCAAATAATGATTTAGAAAGTGCCAAAGCACTTTACTCTCAGAAGAAGACTGCCAGAATTTGTTTCATGTGAACCAGAAGCCATATTCCATGTTGCCATAATCCTATTGAACTGCAGTAGAACTCTCTTGTAAAACAGATTCTGATACAAAAGTGTAAAGGGAGCAATTGCTGCAGAAAAACCATATTTGTTCAGTGCTCACTGTTCCTACTGTAAAAACAATGCAATCCCTGTACACATACTTTAAGAAATTAAGTGGAGTCTTTAGAAAAAAAAAAAAAGAAATTAAGTGGATATTCTTTTTACAGGATGCTTTAGTTTTAGGCTTCAACAATACTTATTAAATACTTACTAAATCTTTTTTTTTAAAAGATATTTAGTTTCAGGACTGTTCAAATTTAAAACAGAAGATTTATATATATATATATATATATATACTTAATAAAATGCCTTTATGTTTAACATACAAGTTATTAAATTATATATATATGCAATGTATTGTATTGAAATTTTGATTAGTATTTAAGTATATTATACATGATTCATAACTACTGTAGATTATACAACAACAGACATCCAATGAATAAACATTTATTTCTTAAGCATTTAAGATTCTTAACATGATTAGAATGACCTCAATTTTTAAGAATTTTGTATAGTTTGAGGCATAGGTAAAAACAAATTAGTATTTCCTATTTGGTCGTGGGGTAATACATTAAATTGTAATATTAATACTTGCATTGGGTTTGTTGTTAACATTATAGTTAGAATTGGGGGGTTGCTTACAGTGTTGAATATAAACTTGATTTATTGTTGGCTATTTCACAGGAAGGGGAATGTGGGCTGGCTTGACTTGTTGAAGAAAATATTAAAGAAAGCTTAAGCAAGTTTTAAAACAAAGTGATAGTAACATAACTGGATATTAATATTTGCAAAAAACTCACAATATTTGGGACCAGTGCATGCTTCAGTGGTGTTATTTTATTTTTCTATAATTTACTGTTATGCACTACCCCGGCAGGCTTTAATGGCTGTTTTCATCTTGTAGTCATAACTAAAAATTATGATTAATAACATTATATTTTATTTATTATTATATTGAAACATTATTATATTTTCAGGAATTTTGTACACTTTTAAAGTATTCACAAGAACTTTTTATTCATATAACTTTAATTGTTATAAAATTAGAAAATTTCTTTTAATTATACAACTGTTTTAAATCACATGAACTGATTCAACTGATATCACATGAATTTAACTATTTTTAGTATTTTACTTTTTTTAAAGTTAAAAGAACATGTTATTTCTGACAGTTTGAAATAAAAGCTATCTTTCAGGATTTGACTTTGAGAAAGCATGTTCAAACATTGTTTTTTTTTTAATTTTTTATTTATTTTTATTGTGGGTAAAAATCAAAATTCTCACAATACATACAAACATTTGCAAAATGATATATAAATATATATGCATATATGGTGTATTTGCTTACAAAAATGTTATTTATGTATATATATATATATACATATATTTTAAGAGGTGCTTAGATTACCCAAAATATTAAAGTGATAAGACCTGTTCCTTCATGGAAACAGTAAGGTTAAAGTACAAGAAGCTATTTTGATAAAACAGACTTTCTTTATTATATACTGATTATTGAGGAGAAAATCTTTGGAAACTTTTATTAAAAGAGTCTACTGACTTGAGAAACTTTGAGAAAGAATAAAAGTTTAACTTTATATTATTACATTGTTTGACATTAAAGCTTTTAAATTTTTATAGATAGACTGCTTAAATTTTACATAGCTTTGACCACAAAAATTCTTTTTTCACAAGCCTTTTGCACTTTTATATTTATTCAGGTTTTATCCCACATTTTACTTTGTTTTAATAACTAGTTATTTTATCTTAGGATAAAATTACTTTGTTTTCTTTAATGATAAAAACACATTCTATATACCGTCAATACTTAAGTTACCACAATGATTTTGGAAAGTACTGTCAAGGAAACTTCTGATAACATATAATTACCATGAACATTAAACAAACTTGTTAGAATGATGATTTAATTTGAGTATAACTATTTTTATTATTTTAAACAAAGAACCATTTTTATTTATTAATATAAGAACTTATTTAACTTTTGGCCATTTGAATAGAGCTCTTATAATAATCTTCATTTAACAATTTAATATTACCTTCCAGAGGTATCAAAATATACACTGACACTGAACACACAGACAAATACAAAAAGAATTATGACACACTAACAGAAACATAAAGCTTACTAATTTGACCCATAATTTTCACTCCTTTGGTATGGCTGTCTTCAAGCCCTCCAGCATTTCACATCTTTGATTTTATTGTTTTTAAGATTTTTTTCTGGAATCTGTGTTACCTGTAATATAAAGCTTCTTCTATGAAATGATTTTGTTCATAATCAGCAACCAGTCAGGACAATTTAAACAGCATGTATACTGTTAAGCTCTAATTTAGCAGTTTATACAGATATTTAACATGTATATTTTGGATTACTACTTTTTAGGAGTACAGTTAGGCTCAAAGTTCAGATTTATGCGATAGGCCTTTTAATTCCTGTTCTTTATTTTGGGTATACTCAGCGAAGGAGTAACAAACTTAGTTTCAGCTGAGGAAAGATCGACAGCTGTACTGCTTTTGGTAACTGCCTTAAGTTTTGTTACAGGCCAGGGTGAACTGCTCTGGTGCTGACTGTGTTGATTTGAGCAAAGTTGGGAAATGTGCTAATATTGTTTTTCTGAGGGTCTTGAGGAAGGACCAATTGGAAGTATCTCAAATTATTAATGAGACTACCATTTTTATGATATTTAGAATGGCATTCCTTGGGTCAGTATAACCCTTTTTGGCATTTTGGACACACACGAGTTGGTATTAATTTATTATTGCCCATAAATGGAGCTCTTACACTAGTTTTGGCTTGACAATCTTTTTTCATATGACCACGTTTCCCACATTTAAAACAATTGAAATTAGTAATCATAGGACTACATCCCTTTAGAGCAGCTGCAAGAAGGTTCATGTTATAGGTATTAGGCCCAATGTTTTGGCATATTTTTATATAATCCTGTAAAGTACTTCCATTTGCCTTTATCAGACATAAAGCTTTTTTACACTCACTGTTAGCATAATCAAAAGCCAAAATTAGCATAAGCAATTCTTTAAGATCAGATTGGGTTTCTGTCTTGTTGACTACATCTGCCAGCCTTGATACAAATTCAGCATAGGATTCAGTATTTTCTTGAATAATTTTTGAAAATGATTGTACAGCCTGAGCAGAGGTGGCAATTAATCATCAGGCAGGTAGGCAGCAAAATCACACTTGTACAATGGCAATATCATCATTTTGAGCTTGGCGAGGAACCCAACCCATTGATCTGTTCCTAATATTTGTTCAGAAGTAATAGACACTGGTGGGTTTTGTTGTTGATTTTGTCATGCTACAATATTAGCTTTAATAACCCACCTAGTTTTTTTTTTTTTTTTTTTGCCTTTTTTTTTTATTATGGGTAAAAATCAAAATTCTCAAAATACATACAAACATTTGCAAAATGATATATAAATATATATGCATATATGTGTATTTGCTTACAAAAATGTTATTTATATATATATATACATATATTTTAAGAGGTGCTTAGATTACCCAAAATATTACACGGAATCCACTGGGATTCCCATGTGCCCACCTCCCACACCTCCCACCACATCCCACACATATATCTCCCACAGTGTGGCCCACCACCTTCAATGAACTTACACATCCTGGAGCCTTGCCACCAACCATAGAACACAGTTCACACTGTAGACCACACTCTCTCCCACTCAGTTCTGACCTACATCCGTTGCCACAACAGTACTCAGGATAACCTTCAATTCCCAAAGAAGCCCCTGTATTTCAACTGCTCATCCCCTCCCTACCCCAAAAGTGTCAAGTGGCCACTCGCTCCACCTCATTGTTATAATTTCTTGCATTGCTAGAATCACCATATGTGAACAAGATAATACGATCAAGTCCACTCTAGTCCATAGAACTTCCCCCAATCCAGAGGGGACTGGGATGGTGATGTCCACTCCAACTCCAAGTGAGAGAGGGCTTATATCCCATGGATATGGTGGGTGGGATGATCTTGCCTGCAGATGCAGGCCCTCTCCATTGTCTGGGATGGCCATTGCCCATTGTTGTCTCCTCACCAGGTGACTTGGATGAGTCCATTGAGCTGTAGGGTAGGAGTTGCAGCTCCACCTAGATTTCATGCACACCTGGCACATAGGTAGGCGGGAGGCTCCAGTCTCTGGAAGTATACCTAAAAACTCCAGCGTCACATATAGGTTTGAATAGAAGGGACTGATGAACCATGTGCAGGGAGAACTTATTTGAGTCCAATTCTGTCACTCTCAGAAGCACAGATTCCAAAATAGAGACCACTGATAAGGCATCAGTCTCTGAGGCTATCCCCACTTATATAGGACATGGGTGTCTCCAGAGCTCTCAGGAACTCCTCTGTGTGGGGTAATAGGCACTTAGATGTTCTATGAGCTCCTACTGAGGTGTGTGTAAGAGTTACCTCTGGGATGACCTCCCGACTCTCTTTGAAGTCTCTTAGCCACTTGAACTCATTTGTCTTTACCATTTCCCCCTTTTATTCAAGGTCTTTTTCCAGTTGTGTTGCCAGTTGGCACTTGGTATTAATCCTTCGTTGCCAGGGAGGCTCATCCCCGGGAGGCTCATCCCCGGGAGTCATGTCCCACGTTGGGGGGAAGGTAATGCAATCATATGCTGAGTTTGGCTTAGAGAGAGGCCACATTTGAGCAACAAGGAGGATCTCAGGTGGCAACCCTTAGGCGCCCCACAACTGCAGGCTAAGTCTCATTTACAAGAGCAAAGACTCACAAGGTTAGTCATCAATAAAAAAACACATCAGTGGGTCATCCTATTGTGACAGGCACTGTCCCTACACTCAGAGGACTATTCCTGCTCCCTTGGAGACTGGCAGAGCTCTCCAGGCTAGGAATTCAGATTCCCTCATTTATTGTGTGATTATCCACCCATCGTGACCATACCCCATCCCCCGATCCTTTGAATGATTTTGTATATCTTTCATGTATATTCGGATGAACCAATCCCCACGAAACCCCCCCCAGACACCACCGCCCATAATCCCCTGCAAAACCCATTGTCACCCTTCTGTGATCCAAATCCTCCATGAACATTTAATCCATAAAATAATCAAATACACTTACTAGGAAAAAGAAACAAGTGTGATAAGCTTACATGCAAGAGACAAACATAAGGAAACTCAGGGGGAAAAAAAAAGAGACAGAAGGAAAAAAAACAAATAACCAAACAAAGAACAAAACAAAATAAAATATAATTAGTGGATTGGGACATTCAAAAAATGGGCAAAAAAGCAAAGGAAATGCCTTTAAAAATATATATGTATATATTCATTTTTTTCCTTTCTCTTTTCTTTTTTCCCTTTTTTCCTTCCCTTTATCACTGTGTTATTGGATGTCTGGTGTGCCATGACAACTTCCTCCTCTCAATCCCCATTGTCTCCCAATTTTTCATTTAATTTTCAAAGAAGTTTTAGGTCACAGCAATGTCAAACACGGAGTGCCGGAGACTCCCAGATACCAAACCACCCCCCTTCCCCACACAATATTAACTCCACACCCTTTTTTTTGGTTGTTAGTATTGTTATAACTGTTATGCAGATAGCAAAATATAGTAACTAAACATTGTCAGTGATTTACATTATAGTTTACAATTTAGATGATAGTTTAATAATTTTGATGATATTTACCATGTCCTGTGTCCATTACTGTAAGGTAATGAAAAACCTTCCCCATGACCACCAAACAACCCATTAGATCTTGACTGTTCCCTTCTCCCCAGCCCCCCAGGGCCCGTGATACACCCCTCTCCCAACCCATGGAATGTCAAGATTCACAGTTACATGCCCTGGGGATTTGAACCAGCCCTTCCTAATCCACCCACCCCCCAGTGCTGCACCACCAAACCCAGGAACACCACCACTCATCTGCCCCATCCCCCAACATGCAACCACACTCTATCCCTTTACCATAGATTATGTCCATATGGGTGATGGCTCAAAGCCTGCTCTTCTCTTACTCTCCTTTGTTAACCTATCTTTCAGACAATGGTTCTCAGAGACTGCTCACTTTCCTCAGTTCAGATCAGTGAGGTCATATACTGTTCATCCTTCAGTGCCTGGCTTGCTTCACTCAACATAAGGTGTTCAAGATTCATCCACGATATTCCATGTGTTAGCACTTTGTTCCTTCTTACAGCTGAGTAATATTCCATTGTATGTATGTACCATATTTTGCTTATCCATTCGTCTGTTGATGGGCACCGGGGCTGATTCCAACTTTTGGCAATGGTGAACAATGCCGCTATGAACATTGGTGTGCATATATCTGTTTGTATTTTTGTTTTCAGTTCTTCTGGGTATATACCCAGCAAAGGAATTGCTGGATCATACGGAAGATCTATTGCTAGTTTTCTGAGGAACTGCCAAACTATCCTCCACAGTGGCTGGACCATACCGCAGTCCCACCAGCAGTGGATGAGGGTTCCTATTCATCCACATCCTCACCAACATTTAGTGTCTCCTGTTTTTTTAATAGCTGCCATTCTGATGGGTGTAAGATGGTATCTCATTGTAGTTTTGATTTGCACTTCCCTGATAGCAAGTGATGTTGAGCATTTTTTCATGTGCTTTTTAGCCATTTGTATTTCTTCCTTGGAGAAGTGTCTTTTCAGGTCACGTGCCCATTTTTTATATGGGTTGTTTGTCCTTTAATTTTCGAGGTGAAGGATTTCTTTATATATGCAGGATATTAGGCTCCTATCAGATATATGGTTGCCGAATATTTTTTCCCATTTGTAGGTTGTCTTTTTATTTTCTTAATAACATCCTTAGAGGTGCAGAAGTTTTTAATTTTGAGGAGATCCCATTTATCAATTTTTTCTCTTGCTGCTCGTGCTTTGGCTGTGAACTTCATGAAATCATTTCCTATTATAAGGT
>JAKSZT010054480.1:157556-493119 GCA_026826555.1 Tolypeutes matacus | reverse complement strand
GATGCAGGCCCTCCCCATTCCCTGGGATGGCCATTGCCCATCGTTGTCTCCTCGCCAGGGGACTTGGATGAGCCCATTGAGCTGTAGGGTAGGAGTTGCAGCTCCACCGAGATTCCATGCACACCTGGCACATAGGTAAGCCAGAGGCTCCAGTCTCTGGAAGTATGCCTAAAAACTTCTGCATCACATATAGGTTTGAATAGAAGGGACTGATGAACCATGTGCTGGGAGGACTTATTTGAGTCCAATTCTGTCACTCTCAGGAGCACAGATTCCAAAATAGAGCCCACTGATAAGGCATCAGTCTCTGGGGCTATCCCTACTTATATAGGACGTGGATGTCTCCAGAGCTCTCAGGAGCCCCTCTGTGTGTAGTGATAGGTACTTAGATGTTCTATGAGCTCCTACTGAGGTGTGTGTAAGAGTTACCTCTGGGATGACCTCCTGACTCTCTTTGAAGATTCTTAGCCACTTGAACTCATTTGTCTTTACCTTTTCCCCCTTTTATTCAAGGTCTTTTTCCAGTTGTGTTGCCAGTTGGCACTTGGTATTAATCCCTCCTTGCCAGGGAGGCTCATCCCTGGGAGTCATGTCCCTGGCGAGGAGACAACAATGGGCAACGGCCACCCCAGGGAATGGAGAGGGCCTACATCTGCAGACAGGATCATCCCACCCACCATATCCATGGGATATAAGCCCTCTCTCACTTGGAGGTGGAGTGGACATCACCATCCCAGTCCCCTCAGGATTAGGGGAAGAACTATGGACTAGAGTGGATTTGATGGTATTCTGTTGTTCACATATGGTGATTCTAGCAATGGAAGAAATTATAACAATTAGGTGGAGTCAGTGGCCACTTGACACTTTTGGGGCAGGGAGGGGATGAGCAGTTGAAATACAGGGGCTTCTTTGGGATTTGGAGGTTGTCCTGAGTACCGTTGTGGCAACGGATGTAGGCCATTTTAAATCAGCACACACCACTCAGAACTGTGTGGGAGAGAGTGTGGTCTACGGTGTGAACTGTCGTCTATGGTTGGTGGCAAGGCCCCAGGATGTGTAAGTTCATTGAGGGTGGTGGGCCACACTTGTGAGTGCGTATTTTTTTCTGAATTCCTTTTTTCTAGTGGGGCAACATTGGCCTTGAGATGTCATTTGTAGTGTAAGTGTTTTTTTTTTTTTTTCAGTTTTTTGAAAGCTGCTGGGGGCAATATACCAGCAGAAATTGTTTGGCTTTCATTATGGGAAGTTGTTAGTTTAAAAGCTTACATCTGAAGCTGTGAAAATGTCCAAATCAAGGCATCATCAGACATGCTCTTCCCAAAGGTTGGCTGCTGGTAATGCTGGACTCCTGCTGTGTGGCAAGATCCAGTGGCATCTCTGTCAATGCAAGTCTCTGCCTTCTCTTCCAGACTATCTTTGTGAGCTCAAATATCAGCAATCAGGTATATGGCATATTTCTCCCCTGTCCTCTGGGCCTTTCAGGGTTCTCTTTTGTTCATTGTGTTTGCTCTGCTGATTCCAGCCTCCAACCACTAGGACCTCTCTATTTCAGCCTCTTGGGATTTATCTGTCTCTCCAGCTTTTTTCTCTGTTTCTGCTACTTTCATTCCTGCATTTAAAAGGACTCCAGTAGGAGGATTAAGACCCACCCTGAGTCTTGCATGTAACTTGAGGACCCGAACAAAAGTAATTTAATCAAGAGTTGCCACCTACAGTATGCAGGAATGGACCTGATCTATTCTGAGATCCACAGATAGGTTCAAACTGTCCCAGCTGGTTTAATGGTACTTGTCTAAGGATCAGAAAATATGTTGTTTCTGTTGAAAGTCCTTCATGGTGGGTGTAGGTGCTTCCCCTTTTGCTAGTTTCAGTAGAGCCATGTAATGACTGCTAAAGGCCTGTAGGTGTGGTTGTCTGTGTAGTGGTGCACACAGCAACCACTACATACATAGGGACATGTATATATAAGTAGATGCAAATAAATACCTACACATGACCTTACATATACATGTCCTTTTGTTCATACCCCTAATTGCCTTTTCACATTAAAAGCAATACTATATCTTCCCTATGTCCTCTATACTTTTTTCTATTTCATCACTGCCTTTTTCAGTATGCATGTTTTGTTCTCCATATTACATACTAAAATCTAAAATATCCCGTGTTCCTGGTTGCTTATTCACCCTTAGCTACAGGGGTATACGTCTGTCTAGAAATTCTGAATGTTTAGGTGGGGCCTGTGTCTTTTATAGTATTTCTGTGGGTTGATGGAGCAGTTTCTTAAAGCACTTTTATTGATATATAGTAACACACCATAGTCCATCCAAAGTGTGCAATCAGTTGGTCTTGATATAATCAGAGTTGTGAATCCATCACCACAATCTTAGGACATTTTCATTACTCTGAAAAGGAAAACCACATAACCCAAAACAGTTACCTCTCAATCCCTCTGTCATTTTCCAGCCCTACATAACATCTAATATGATTCTGTGTCTATAGATTTATTTATATTGACATTTAAAACTAATTGACATGTTCCATTTGTAGTACCCTGTGTCTGGTTTCTTTTCTATAGAAAAATGTTTTTTATTGTGGTGATTTTTTAATTAGAGAAGTTGTAGGTTTATATAAATTCATGAAAAATACAACATTCCCATATCACCCCCTATTATTGACACTTTGCATTGGTGTGCTACTTTTGGTGCAATGAAGGAACAATATTAAAATATGACTATTAATGAAAGCCCTAGTTTGCATTAGTTATATTTCCCCCATATTCCACCCTATTGTTAGTACCTGTATCAGTGATGTGCTTTTCTCATATTTGTACTATGAAGAGTAGTCATCATCCCCTAGATGGCTCACTGTGGTATACACATCTTTTATTCTCTAGCTTTCCTTCTAGTAGCATATGTGACCCAAAACTTCCCTTTCAAACACATTTACACACATAATTCACTGCCATCAGTGACACTCACAAGAATATGCTACTGTTACCTTTATCCACTTCCAAACATATGTAATCAACATATTGAAAAATTCTGCACAAATTAAGCATCAACTCCCCATTTTTACCTCCTTCCATTTCCAGGTAAATGATATTGTAGATTATATCCCTATGAGTTACCTTTTTTTATAATTCATTGATATTTGTGACATCATAATATACTTTTCTTTTGTGCCTGACATATTTCACAAAACCCCATAAGGTGACATGAATAAGGGATACATTCTTTCTTACATCCAAATTGTGTTCTTTTATATATATATATATATGTCACATTTGTTTATCCATTCATTGGTTGCTGGACACTTGTCTCCATCTTTTGGTAATTGTTAATAAGGCCAGTATCAACATTGGTGAGCAAATGTCTGCTCATGTCCCATTTGCAGTTCATCTGAGTATGTACCTAGTAGCATGATTGCCAGATCATATAACAATTCTGTGCTTAGCTTCCTAGGATATGCTAAACTCTCTTCCATAGTGGCTTCCCCACTTTAAATTGCCACCAGCAGTAAATGACTGTTCCTCTTTCTCCACATCCTTTCCAACAATTGCCACTTTCTGGTGGTGTTTGTTTATTTTTATAGTGGCCATTCTAGTAGGTGTGTTATGATGTCTCATTGTGGTTTTGATTTGCATTTCCATAATAGCTAGTTGTGGAAAACATCTTTTCATATATTTTTAAGCCATTTCTGTTTGCTATTTGGAAAAATGTCTTCTCAAGGCTTTTGTCCATTTTTCCATTTTCATTGTCTTTTTATACTTTAGTTGTAGGGTTGTTTACTATCTTTTTGAGAGTAAACCCTTACTAGGTATGTGGTTTCCAGGTACTTTCTTCTATTGCGTAGGGTGCTTTCTTGACCAGTCTTTTCAAGCACTAATGATTTGATTGTGAGGAGGTTCCATTTATCTCTCTTTTTTTTCCATTGCATATGCTTTGAGTGTAAATAAGGAACCTATGCCCAGCCCAAGATCTGAGGATGCTTCTCCACATGTGCTTCTATGAGTTTTATGGTCCTGGCACTTATCTTTAGGTCTTTGGTCATTTTCAGTTAATTTTTTGTTTAAGGTATGAGATAGGGGTAAGGTCTGAAAGGGTGAAAGGCAGCTGGCTTAGAGAGAGAAAATATTGGAATGTCACAGATCTGATAGTGTTTAATATCCATGACTTATAAATGGATTCTGAAACTCAACTCTAAAACAACAAATGAGCCAAATATAAATGGGCAAAAGACTTTATTGAACAAATTTTCAGTTTCCACATGCATGCACAGTGTTGTTAATAGGGAGCAGTGTGTATATGGGTGGTTACATTTGAACTCTCTATTTCCTGTATGATTTTTCAGTAAACCTTACAACTTCTGTGATTAAAATGATATATTATTCTGAAAATGGATAACAGATTATGTTAAATTAATATCTGATAAGGCAATGAAAACTCTTGTCTTTTCATAGGTAACTATTAAAAGAATGTGAAAATAATACATATCTTCTAAATAAATAGTGGAGACAAGATTGTATAAAATCTATGAGTGCAAAAGAAATCATTCCACAGAAAACTACTAGTGTTGAACAGTGAGGACAAATAGAAACTGCATGGAATAAAGAAGATTAAATTTAAACTTGATCAGTAATTATATTTATATAAATATTCCACCTAATCAAAATTTTCAAAGGGATTTAAAAAAATGTGTTTTATTTAAAACCCCTCTAATGGATAGCAGATATGGATCAAATGGTTGAGCTCCAGCTTCCCATGTACAAGGTGCAGGGTTCAATCCTGGATACCTCCTTAATAAAAAGTTGTCCAAGAAAAACAACAAGTTTGGCAGTAAAATATGGATTTTATATAATCATAGAAAAACACAAATATCAGCAAATTTTGGTCAATATGATAACAGCAAATATGACAAACCTTAAGGAAAAAGTACCAGAAATATGGTGTCCTTTCATAATGTTGAAATTTCTAAATTACCATAAAACATAGCAAATTAAACTGAAGTGCACCTACTTGCTGGCTTTTGCAAATTGACAGTATTATAACACGTAAGCGAAACCCAAATACTAATATGAGATTTTGGAACTACTCTCTCAGCAAGTGATGGGATAGGAAGAAAAATTATCAAAAATTATATTATCTCATTATCATGATTAAGAAATTTTTCTTAATGCATATATAATGCATACTTAATTAAGGCATATATAGAAGACACAGCAAACAGAAAAATATACTTCTTTTTCATGAATTAAGACATTGTAGGGCTAAGGCAGGAGAAGCAGGATATTAGGAGGCAACCATGGTCATCCTCTTAGAGATGAAGTTGGCTCTAACCACAGAAGAATGGAGGAGGCAAAGGAGAAGGGATCAGATGAACACAGGATATGAGCAATGGATATGATGTGGAAAGAGAGAAGTCAAGAAGGGCCACAAAGCTTTAGTCTGAACACCTACCAGGAGAGAACTGCTGTTCATGGAAAGGTAGGGACCAAGGAGGAGGAGGTTTGAGAAGGAGTCTAGAGTTTGGCATTGGCACAGTAGACACAGAAGTGGGACTCCTGGACACAGCTCTGTGCAAACTGGACTGTGTGGGAAAATTTGGGTTAGATAAATATAGTTAGTACTCATGCCAGTATAGATGGTATGTAAAGCCAAGAGTGATCACATGATCAGTAAGTGAGTCTATTTCTGAGGAAGGAATGAGGTCCAAGTTGAAGCCCTGTGGAAAACTAATGCTGAGAGATTTTTGGAAAAAAAAAATAGGAACCAGCAGAGGAGACTCAGATGGAGAGGCTAGAGAGTCCAATGACAAAGAAAAAAAGGAGAGTGTGGTGAACCAGAAGTAAGTGATGGGAGCACTTCAAAAGTACAGAGGAACCAAATTCCCCAAATGCAGCTGATGTGATCCAGCAATTAGTGGGATATGAAGGATCTTTGGGAATTAAGCTTTCCTTTTTTATCACCCATGGGAAAGGAAAATATGTCCTTATATGAAGGATGTGTACTTGGATACTCATAATATCTTTTGGTCATAATACTCCAAATTTGAAAGACCCAAATATCCACAAGGAGGATAGTTGTGTTTGTAATACAATCATTCAATGTCAAAGGACTCAAGGGTAAAAAACAAGGGAACTGCTGCTCCACCAAACAACAAAAATGAATCTCAAAACAATATTTTGAGCAAATGATGCAGACACCAAAATGTAGATTACAATTTATTTCATTTTTATGAATTTCAAGATGTGGCAAAAGGAATGTGTGAGGATAGAAAATCAGAACAAGGGTGAATATGGAAGGAGGTTGTTATTGACTGAAGCATATAGGGATGAATTTACAGCTTATTAGAAATGATACATATCTTGATAGAGTAATTGGGTACTGTAGGGTAAGGGGATGAAACATTGATCAGTTAAGATCAATACATTTACCTTTATTTAAATTTTACCTCAATTTAAACAAACAATAAGAGAGAAAAAGAGAAGACTGCTTGCAAGAGTGTAATGGAGATAAGAACATTTTATTTTCAGTATCTCCCCCACTGACCATCTCACTGATTAGCAGCCAGGCCATCAGTTGCTTGTGGATTACAGGCAGAATGTTGGGGAGTTCTCTGGGATTTCTTGTGGACACAGTGTTACTGGGCAGGGTCCTGTGGTAGCATCAGTACCATGGAGGGCCTTGGCACTCTGTCGAGCTTGTCTTTTGGGTGATGATGGGGACATTTTGAGAGGTGGTGATGGAGCACAATGAAACTAGTCCATACCTCCCATTTCTCAACCTCCAGTGGGACTCAGGAGAGTCAATGTTTCTTCAGCATTTTGGTGGGTCTCCTATTGTTCAGACTTGAGCAGTCTGTTAGAAGCCAACTTTATAGAAAACATGAAAAGCAGCTTGCAGACACACTAGCTACCCTGATTGACAAGAATTGTCAACTTCTTGATCAGATGAGTGCTGCTCACAAGAGGTATATAGAGACGAAGTCATCTTTAGGGGATGCTAGGCTAGAGAAAGTTTCTTTAGAAATGCCCAGCCTTCTTGACACCTACAGAAAGGCTAAGGGAATGACAGCAATGTTGAAGGGGGAATTAACTTTGGTGGTCCTAGAACTAAAGTAGGAGATATCCAGATGTTCCAAACAAGAAGATGAGATGAAGAAAATGCTGAAAAAGCTGGAGTCCCAAGGAGAGGTTATGTGAACCAGCACAGCCCCAGACACTTTTCCAAATTCAATGTGTTTGGAATCCCTTCTACTCCCTGATAGTCCCTCCTCCAGGAGTGGGCCTGGGTTGATCTTCAAGCAACACTAAACTTCTGCTCCACACAGGCCTGCAGAACCAACAGGCTGGAATGAACTTCTCCAATTCCATCTGAGAGTTTTTGAGGCCAATGTATCAAGGGAACCCTGCAATGGGCTGGAGTTCCTCTACCTTCACCTCCTGGACACACAAGTGATTTCCTCCATGGTCAGTTCCTTCTTTAGTCACACAGAGTTTGTACTTGAGGAAAACAGTAGAAATATGGGACTTTCTCTTTACAGAAACTTAACATGAAAGAAGCTACAACTACTGATGAGATTCTTCATATACTTAAGAGACTACTTAAGAGACTTATGTACATGTTTATATCTGTTCATTTATTTATAAATCTGTTCATATATTTATATTATAATTTTATGTTGCTCTTGTGAGCATATGCTTTCTTATTTTCATCTACATAATATCTATTACCTAAATCATTAGAAGTTGAACATATATGCAGTTCAGTCATGAGTCTTTTAAGACAAAAGCAATATAAATTTCCAAGAGTATTTCACAAGACATCTATTAGTTATTAGTAAATGTAAATTTTACCTCAATATGTAATAGGTGAAAGGTAAAAATAGAAATAAAAGAGGAGGAGGGCCAAGATGGTGTTAGTGTAGGAGGGTGCACACTGCAAGCTCCCAGAGCAAGGTGGATTGTGGACGGGATCCTGCCCCGGGGTCTGTGCTGTGCACGCGTGGAGTGAGAAGCTAGGGACATCTATCTGGGCGGATCTGCGGCGTGGACCGAACGGTGGAGATTCGTGAGATTTGAGGCTGCCCGTTGAGGTTGTCACAGGCAGCTGAGCCCCGCGGTTAGGGAAAAAAAATAAAATTAAATAAAACAGCCATTTGGAGCTGCGGGCGGGGCAAAAAAGTTTTACTTTCTGGGGATCTGGCTGCCTGGCGCCCCTTGGACCTTGTGTGAACAGAGCAAATGAGCTAATCAGAACCCTGTGAACCGGAGGGGGGATTTGGTTGGTAAACACAGCTAATTTCCCTAGCCACCCAGGGATAAGAACCGGGCCACTGCGGAGACAAGAGAAAGGGACATTTCCCAAAAAAGGGAGGGTTCTGTTGGAAGACAGGAAAGGGTATTTTATATTTTTAGACATCGATCTGGCTGCCTGCACCGCCCCATAGCTTTGGGGAGCAGATAAGCTGACCAGAAGCAGCATTAGACTGAGAGCAGACGCGAATCTGCACTCAAACTGATTTACTGAGCAGCTCAGTGACGATCGAGCTCGGCGCCATAAGGGGCGGAATCCACCGTCTTTAGCACTCCTCACTGACTAACATCAGAGCTTCAGCTAACCTGGGGAGTCTTGAAAGTGGGACGTGCTTGACTAATTTCCATGGGCCTAGCTAGGGTCCCTTCCATAAGGGGGTTGGTCTAGAGGAGGAATTAATTTGGGTCCTGCATTTGGCTAAAAAAATAAATATTAAAAAAAAAATGTGAGGTCACCTCAACAAATGAAAAATAAATTATTTTTAATTTAGTTTAATAGCTAAAAGCTGCTTCAGGACCTGCATATAGAACCCTGTGGGGAAATTCATTGATAAACACAAGTAGGCAGGAAGGATCCACGTGGACCCTAGGGGAATCATTGACCCCCCTTAGCTCTGTTTGACTGATTGCCTGTGTGGATCTTTGGTTTCTCTCTGTTACTTTCTGGTCTATTGCTATTATTTCTTTTTTCCTCCCCCCTTCCTTTTTCCTTCTATTTTTTTTTAAATAGGTGCTGCCAGCTTGTCGCTTCTTTGCTGGGCTTCATATTCAGTAATTTCCCACTCGCTGTATATATTGATTCTGTATCACAAACTATCGCTTATCCTTCCTGCATCTTTCTGCCTTCTGTTTTCTGTTGTGGCTCTTACAGACAACATTTTTTCATAGGCCCAAAATTTAAGGGTGTCAATTTCTATCCCATCTATTTTGTTTTCTTCTTCTTTTTTCTTTTTTTTTAAATTAGTATTAACTTTTTCCTTTCATACCTTTCTTTACTATTTCTCTCCCTCCTCATAATTCTAGCCTTCTAAATCACTATATATATATTCCTCCATTTGTTTTCCCAGTCCATTTTAGGAACTCCATATTTTTTCCTAGTACTCTACAGTGCCTACACAAGTTAAATATTCAACTCATTAAGTCTCATTTTGCCCCTCTTCTAACTTTTATCAATATTTCTATTATCCTTCTGCCTTCCTTACATCTTTTGATCCCTCTGGCCCTAACCTTTTGCCTTCAAGGGAACATAGAAAGAAGCAAGGAAATAAAATAAGAAGAAAAACTGCCAAAGAGAAAACTTAACACATGCAGAAACAACAGCTAAATAAAATTCTAGAGCATAGAGAAAAGCTAATCAACTGAACAAATCCATCAAGATAATATGATAACCAGAGGGCAACAGAAAAACACAAATGACTCTGAGAAACTGGAAAACATGGACAAGTCCAATGCAAAAAATAAAAACCAGGAAGCAATGCAGTACATCGAACAACTAATCAAAGCTATCCAAACAAATATCTTGGACCAAGTTAAAGAACTGAAGGAAGAGATTAAGGATATAAAGAAGACACTGGGAGAACATACTGAAGAAATAGCTAACACACCTAAAAAGGTAACGGATATGATGGCAAACAAAGGCACAAGTCAAGAAATGAAAAAGACACTGGACTCACATGGCAGCAGATTTGAACAGGCAGAGGAAAGAATTAGTGATATGGAAGACAATACAGTTGAAATCAAAGAGATTGTAGAAAAGATAGACAAAAAGATAGAAAAAATCCAGTATGGTTGCAGGAAATTAACCGATAATGCAAGATGCACAAACATATGCATTATGGGCATCCCAGAAGGAGAAGAGAAAGGAAAGGAAACAGAAGGAGTGTTGAAGGAAGTTATGGCTGAAAACTTCCCAACTTTATTGAGAGAGATGGGTGTGCAGACCAGGAAGCACAGTGCACCCCAAATAGTATAATTCGCAACATGCCAACTCCAAGACATATACTTGTCAAATTGTCCACTGCTCAAGACAAAGAGAAAATAATCAAGGCAGCAAGAGAAAAGAGAACCATCACATACAAGGGAAGCACAATAAGATTAAGTGCTGATTTCTCAGCTGAAACCATGGAGGCAAGAAGACAGTGGTATGACATAGTCAAAACACTAAAAGAAAAAAACTTCCAGCCAGGAATTCTCTATCCAGCAAAACTGGCATTCAAAAATGATGGAGAGTTCAAATATTCACAGATAAACAGCAATTAAGAGAGTATGTCAAGAAGAAACCAGCACTTCAAGAAATACTAAAGGAATCTCTACAAGTTGAAAGGAAAAAACAAAGGAGAGAGAGTTGGAGGAGAGTTTAAAAACAACTGAAAAGTCAAAAAGAGAAACAAAACAACATATGACATACATTAACCCAAAGAAAAAATGACTGAAGTAAGAAATTCGTTACGAGTAATAACACTGAATGTTAATGGATTAAATTCACCAATCAAAAGACACAGATTGGCAGAATGGATAAGAAAATATGATCCATCTATATGCTGTCTACAAGAAACCCACCTTCGACCTAGGGATTCAAGGAGGCTGAAAGTGAATGGCTGGAAAATTATTTTACAAGCTAACAATAGCCGAAAAAGGGCAGGAGTAGCTATTCTAATATCAGACAAAATAAACTTTATATGCAAAACTATTGTAAGAGACAAAGATGGACACTACATATTAGTAAAAGGAGTAATCACTCAAGAAGAGATAACAATCATCAACATTTACGCACCTAATCAAGGTGCCTCAAAATGCGTGCGGCAAACTCTGAAAAAACTAAGAGGAGAAATAAATTCCTCTACAATTATAGCAGGGGACTTCAACACACCACTATCATCATTAGACAGAACATCTAGGCAGAGAATCAATAAAGAAACTAAGGCACTCAACAATACATTAGAAGATTTGGACTTAATAGACATATACGGAAAACTACACCCAAATACAGCAGGATTTACATTCTTCCCCTGTGCACATGGAACATACTGCAAAATAGACCACATGCTAGGCCACAAAATAACACTCAATGAATTCAGAATGATTGAGATTATGCAAAGTAAATTCTCTGACCACAACGGAATGAAGTTGGAAATCAATAAGGGCCAGAGAAACTGGTTAGGCACAAGGATATGGAAGTTAAACAACACACCCTTAGACAAACAGTGGGTCAAAGAGGAAATTTCAAAAGAAGTCAGTAACTACCTTGAAACTAATGAAAACAACAACACAACATATCAAAACCTATGGGATGCAGCGAAAGCAGTCCTGAGAGGGAAGTTCATAGCCATAAATTCATATATAAAAAAAGAAGAAAGAGCTAAAATTGAAGACCTAACTGCACATTTGGAGGAATTGGAAAAACAACAAAAAACTAAACCAAAAGGAAGTAGAAAGCAGGAAATAACAAAGATTCGAGCAGAACGAAATGAAATAGAGAATAAGAAAGCACTGGAAACAATAAACAAAACCAAAAGCTGGTTCATTGAGAATATCAACAAAATTGACAAACCCTTAACCAGACTAACAAAAAAAAAAGAGAGGACAGATGCAAATACATAAAATAAGGAATGAGCAAGGTGATATCACTACTGACCCCACAGAAATAAAGACTATCATAAGAGGATACTTTGAAAAATTATATACAACAAGAATGACAATTTAGAGGAAATGTACAATTTTCTAGAAACCCACAAACAGCTGACATTGACGAAAGAAGAAATAGATCAACTCAACAGCACAATTACAAGTAAAGAGATGGACTTAGTCATTAGAAACCTCCCAACTAAGAAGAGTTCAGGACCAGATGGCTTCACAGCTGAATTCTACCAAACATTCTGGAAAGAGCTAACACCAATTCTACTTAAGCTCTTCCAAAAAATAGAAGTAGAAGGAATATTACCTAACTCATTCTATGATGCCAACATTACCCTAATAACAAAACCAAATAAAGATATCACAAGAAAGGAAAATTACAGACCAATATCTCTAATGAACCTAGATGCTAAAATCCTTAAGAAAAAACTTGCTAATCGCATTCAACAACATATCAAAAGGATGATACACCATGACCAAGTGGGTTTCATCCCAGGTATGCAAGGATGGTTCAGTATAAGAAAATCAGTCAATGTAATACACCACATAAACAAACTGAAAGAGAAAAATCACATGATCATCTCTATAGATGCGCAAAAAGCATTCGACAAAATAGAGCACTCTTTCCTCATAAAAACACTACAAAAGATAGGAATAGATGGAAACTTTCTGAAAATGATAAAGGGTATATATGAAAAACCCAAAGCTAACATCATTTTCAACAGTGAAATCATAAAAGCCTTCTCTCTGAGATCGGGAACAAGACAAGGATGCCCACTATCACCACTCCTATTTAACATTGTCTTAGAAGTACTTGCACGAGCACTGAGACAAGAAAAGGACATAAAAGTCATCCAGATTGGAAAAGAAGAAGTAAAAATTTCATTATTTGCAGATGACATGATCCTATACATAGAAAGCCCTGAGAAATCTACAACAAGGCTTCTAGAACTTATAAAGGAGTTCAGTAATGTTGCAGGCTATAAGATCAACACTCAAAAATCAGTAGCATTTCTGTACACCAATAACCAGCAAACTGAGGAGGAAATCAGGAAAAAAATGCCATTTACAATAGTAAATAAAAGAATCAAATACCTAGGAATAAATTTAACTAAAGATGTAAAGGACTTATATACAGAAAACTACACAACACTGTTAAAGGAAATCAAAGAAGACTTAAATAAATGGAAAAATATTCCCTGTTCATGGATGGGAAGACTAAACATCATCAAGATGTCTATCATACCCAAACAAATCTACAGATTTAATGAAATCCCAATAAAAGTCAACACTATATTCTTTAAGGAACTGGAAAAACTAACCACAAAATATATTTGGAGAGGCAAGAGGCCCCGAATTGCCAAAGATATATTGAAAAAGAAAAATGAAGTTGGAGGTATCACATTAACTGACTTTAAAACATACTACAAAGCTACAGTGATCAAAACTGCGTGGTATTGGCACAATGATAGACCTACTGACCAATGGAACCTCATTGAGAGTTCTGATATAGATCCTTGCATATACAGTCATCTGATATTTGACAAGGCCACGAAGCCCACTCAGTTGGAGGAGAGTGGCCTCTTTAACAAGTGGTGCTTGGAAAACTGGATATCCATATCCAAAAGAATGAGAAAAGAATACCATCTCACACCTTATACAAAAATCAAATCAATATGGATCAAATATCTAAATATAAGAGCCAAAAACATAAAAAACCTTGGAAGATAATGTAGGGAAGCATCTACAGGACCTTGTAATAGGAAATGGTTTCATGAACCTCACAGCCAAAGCACGAGCAGCAAGAGAAAAAATTGATAAATGGGATCTCCTCAAAATTAAAAACTTCTGCACCTCTAAGGATGTTATTAAGAAAATAAAAAGGCAGCCTACCCAATGGGAAAAAATATTCGGCAACCATATATCTGATAGGATCCTAATATCCTGCATATATAAAGAAATCCTACACCTCAAAAATAAAAGGACAAGCAACCCATTTAAAAAATGGGCAAATGACCTGAAAAGACACTTCTCCAAGGAAGAAATACAAATGGCTAAAAAGCACATGAAAAAATGCTCAACATCACTTGCTATCAGGGAAATGCAAATCAAAACTACAATCACATACCATCTTACACCCATTAGAATGGCAGCTATTAAAAAAACAGGAGACACTAAATGTTGGAGAGGATGTGGAGGAATAGGAACCCTCATCCACTGCTGGTTTGACTGCGGTATGGTCCAGCCACTGTGGAGGGCAGTTTGGCAGTTTCTCAGAAAACTAGCAATAGATCTTCCGTATGATCCAGCAATTCCACTGCTGGGTATACACCCAGAAGAACTGAAAGCAAAGACACAAACAGATATATGCACACCAATATTCATAGCGGCATTGTTCACCATTGCCAAAAGTTGGAATCAGCCCCGGTGCCCATCAACAGACGAATGGATAAGCAAAATGTGGTACATACATACAATGGAATATTACTCAGCTGTAAGAAGGAACAAAGTGCTAACACATGGAATAACGTGGATGAATCTTGAAGACCTTATGTTGAGTGAAGCAAGCCAGGCACTGAAGGATGACCAGTATATGACCTCACTGATCTGAACTGAGGAAAGTGAGCAGTCTCTGAGAACCATTGTCTGAAAGATAGGTTAACAAAGGAGAGTAAGAGAAGAGCAGGCTTTGAGCCATCACCCATATGGACATAATCTATGGTAAAGGGATAGAGTGTGGTTGCATGTTGGGGGATGGGGCAGATGAGTGGTGGTGTTCCTGGGTTTGGTGGTGCAGCCACCAAACCATTGGGGGGTGGGTGGATTAGGAAGGGCCGGTTCAAATCCCCAGGGCATGTAACTGTGAATCTTGATATTCCATGGGTTGGGAGAGGGGGTATCATGTGCCCTGGGGGCTGGGGAGAAGGGAACAGTCAATATCTAATGGGTTGTTTGGTGGTCATGGGGAAGGTTTTTCATTACCTTACAGTAATGGACAAAGGACATGGTAAACATGATCAAAATTATTAAACTGTATCATCTAAATTGTAAACTATACTGTAAATCACTGACAATGTTTAGTTGCTATATTTTACTATTTGCATAACAGTTATAACAATGCTAACAACCAAAAAAAAGGTGGGGGGGAGTTAATATGGAGTGGGGAAGGGGGTTGGTTTGGTATCTGGGAGTCTCCTGCACTCCGTGTGTGAGTTTGCTGGTACCTAAAACTTCTTTGAAAATTAAATGAAAAATTGGGAGACAATGGGTATTGAGAGGAGGAAGGTGTCATGGCACACCAGGCATCCGATAACACAGTGATAAAGGGAAGGAAAAAAGGGAAAAAAGAAAAGAGAAAGGAAAAAAAAATGAATATATATATATATATATTTTTTTTTAAAGACATTTCCTTAGCTTTTTTGCCCATTTTTTGAATGTCCCAATCCACTAATCATATTTTATTTTGTTTTGTTCTTTGTTTGATTATTTGTTTTTTTCCTTCTCTTTTTTTTTTCTCCCTGAGTTTCCTTATGTTTGTCTCTTGCATGTATGCTTATCACACTTGTTTCTTTTTCCTAGTAAGTGTATTTGATTATTTTATGGACTAAATGTTCATGGAGGATTTGGATCACAGAAGAGTTACAATAGGTACTGCGGGGTATTATTGGGGGTGGGTTTCTGGGGGGGGTTTCGTGGGGATTGGTTCATCCGAATATACATGAAAGATATACAAAATCATTCAAAGGATCGGGTGATGGGGCATGGTCACGATGGGTGGATAATCACACAATAAATGAGGGAATCTGAATTCCTAGCCTGGAGAGCTCTGCCACAGTCTCCAAGGGAGCAGCAATAGTCCTCTGAGTGTAGGGACAGTGCCTGTCAAAATAGAATGACCCACTGATGTGTTTTTTTTTATTGATGACTACCCTTGTGAGTCTTTGCTCTTGTAAATGAGACTTAGCCTGCAGTTGTGGGGTGCCTAAGGGTTGCCACCTGAGAGCCTCCTTGTTGCTCAAATGTGGCCTCTCTCTAAGCCAAACTCAGCATATGATTGCATTACCTTCCCCCCAACGTGGGACATGACTCCCGGGGATGAGCCTCCCTGGCAACGAGGTATTAATACCAAGTGCCAACTGGCAGCTTTGCACAGTGGCAGTATCATAGCCAATGAGGTTTATCCGAGGCACGATTATTGCTAATTGAAAACTTTTCCCAAGTGCCAACTGGCAACACAACTGGAAAAAGACCTTGAATAAAAGGGGGAAATGGTAAAGACAAATGAGTTCAAGTGGCTAAGAGACTTCAAAGAGAGTCGGGAGGTCATCCCAGAAGTAACTCTTACGCACACCTCAGTAGGAGCTCATAGAACATCTAAGTGCCTATCACCCCACTCAGTGGGGTTCCTGAGAGTTCCGGAGACACCCTGTTCTTATATAAGGGGGGATAGCCCCAGAGACTGATGCCTTATCAGTGGGTTCTATTTTGGAATCTGTGCTCCTGAGAGTGACAGAATTAGACTCAAATAAGTCCTCCCTGCACATGGTTCACCAGTCCCTTCTATTCAAACCTATATGCGATGCTGGAGTTTTTAGGTATACTTCCAGAGACTGGAGTCTCCCGCCTACCTTTGTGCCAGGTGTGCATGAAATCTAGGTGGAGCTGCAACTCCTACCCTACAGCTCAATGGACTCATCCAAGTCACCTGGTGAGGAGACAACGATGGGAAATAGCCATCCCAGGGAATGGAGAGGGCCTGCATCTGCAGGCAGGATCATCCCACCCACCATTTCCATGGGATATAAGCCCTCTCTCACTTGGAGTTGGAGTGGACATCACCATCCTAGTCCCCTCAGGATTGGGGGAAGAACTACGGACTAGAGTGGACTTGATGGTATTCTCTTGTTCACATATGGTGATTCTAGCAATGCAAGAAATTATAACAATGAGGTGGAGCCAGAGGGCACTTGACACTTTTGGGGTAGGGAGGGGACGAGCAGTTGAAATACAGGGGCTTCTTTGGGAGTTCGAGGTAGTCCTGAGTACTGTTGTGGCAACGGATGTAGGCCATTTTAAATCAGCACACACCACTCAGAACTGAGTGGGAGAGAGTGTGGTCTACAGTGTGAACTGAGGTCTATGGTTGGTGGCAAGTCTCCAGGATGTGTAAGTTCATTGAGGGTGGTGGGCCACACTGTGGGAGATGTTTGTGTGGGATGTGATGGGAGGTGTGGGAGGTGGGCAACATGGGAATCCCAGTGGGTTCTGTGTAATATTTTGGGTAATCTAAGCACCTCTTAAAATATATGTGTATATATATATATAAAAACATTTTTGTAAGCAAATACACATATATGCATATATATTTATATATCAGTTTGCAAATGTTTGTATGTACTGTGAGAATTTTGATTTTTACCCATAATAAAAAAATATATATGGAATATATTGTAACATTATAAAATTAAAACAGGAACAGTAATAGCATTATTATATTAAATTTATATTAAAAATACACACAAGAATATAGCAAGATATAAAATAAAATAATAAATATGTGCTTTAAATTACTGGGCATCTGGTAATTTTCTCCTAAATCAGACAACTCTCCAAGTGAGGTAGTATGCAAACATATGAAAAATAGAAAGAATACTAAAATAAACCCATATGTAGCTATTATGCTTCTTGGACAATTATCAACATTTTTTTACCAATTATTTTAAATTTAATTTCTCTGCCTATCATATGCTAGAAACCGTGGGCATAGAGAAAGAAATTGTTCCCTTAATTAACTTGTTGTCAACTTGGAGAAACAGTACAACAGTCATCAATTAACTGGTGAAGAAGTGGGTGATAAAGGGGGTTGACTGTAAATTTCACAGGAGTTTGGGAAATGGTGGGTCAGTGTTGGCTGCTGTGGTATTGGGTGAGGTGAGCCAAGAGTTGAGACTGTGTTAGTTCTGGTAAAATGTGTATGATAAAGAAGAGAAGAGTAAGAATTCCAAGAAGGGTAGCCATCATAACTAGGTTTTATTCACTCCATTTCTGTCTCCATTTTAAAACACTCACCCCCTATGATTCACATTGTAATCTTCAGGGCCTAGGGCATAAGACTGTTATACAGCAAGAACTACTGCAAATTACATCAGAAATGATGAGTTCTTGAACTTGTCTGTGCAATAGGTGATTGGGGAGTTGCTAAATATTTCTTTGATTGAAAGTAGACTTGGGGAGATTTATAAATTGATAACAGAAACAAAATTCTATTCAGTTGGTTAGCTTTATAATAATGCTTATGCAAATCCATGGGCACTTGAGTTTAAAGGCACATGTCAAATTAAGGGAAACAAAGGATGATGCTATATTTATCTCCTGATTTAACTGTACATTCAAAATGGTCTATTTTCTATGTGAGTGCTGGTTTAGTTTGCTAAAAGCTGCTGGGACCAATATACCAGAAATGGATTGGCTTCATATTATAAAGTCAAAAACTTACAATTCTGAGGCTTTGAAAATGTCCAAATCAAGTCATCAAAGATGATCCTGAATGCTCTGTGGCAAGGCACTTGGAGACATCTACTTCTCTTCTGGGTCTCATTGCTTCAGATTCTGGCCACTCCATCTGTGGTATCCTCTCTTCTGTGTGCCTTCTCTCCTATTCTTTCATCTGTGTGTCTCTGCTCTTAGTCTTCCATTTAAAGGACTCCAGCAAGAGGACCAAGACCCCCTCTGGAGTACACCTCACCAAAGTAATCCAATTAAAGTACACACTCCCAACTGAATCCAATCCAATCAAAGGGTCCTGCAATCATAGGAATGAATTCACTTCAAGAACATCTTTCCTGGGATTCACAAAAAGACTCAAACTGTCACAAATGCCAACACAATATATAAGGTCTTGTGTACTTAACATGTTTTCATTTTTTAATTCCTGAGAACTTTAAATGTAATGTCAAATACAAGGGTGCAATTTAAAAATATTTCATTGAAATATAATGCACAAACAGATCAAGAAACAGTAAATAATCAATACCTTCAGTAACTTCCCACATCCTCTCTTCCAGTCACCAACTCCCATGCAAGAGTAATCACTAGCTTGATTCCTAACAGTGTGAAATAATTTTGCCTCATTTTGTACTTTATATAAACAGAATCATACAGTAAGTACTCTCTTTTTTGTCTGGCTCCTTTCATTCAATATTGTATTTGTGAGATTCCAGGGATAGTCATTTTTTTTTAAGATTTTATTTATTTATTCATTTATCCCCCCCTTGCTGCTTGTGCTCGGTGGGTCAGCTAACCACGCCATGCGGGCGGGCTTGCCTTCACCAGGAGGCCCCGGGAACCGAACCCGGGGCCTCCCATATGGTAAACGGGAGCCCTACTGATTGAGCCACAGCCGCTTCCCCCAGGGATAGTCATTTTTAAATAACTTTGTTATTACACAAGTAATATATACTCAACATTAAAAATTTGTAAACATGTATTTTTTTCAAACAAATATCCTAAATCATTTCAAGGAGTTGAAGGAAAATATGCTAAAGAGAAAATAGGCTAAAGAGATAAAGGATGTTAAGTTGACACTGGGTGAGCATAAAGAAGAATTTGAAAACTTGAACAAAAAAAATAACAGAACTTATGGGAATGAAAGACAAAATGAATGGGATTACCACTACATTAGAGGCATACAAGAGCAGATTTGAAATGACAGAATAATGAATAAGCAAATTAGAAGATAAAAGATCTGAACTTGAAAAGACAGAAGAACAGGGAGAAAGGATTGGAAAAATTTGAGCAGGTATTCAGGGAATTGAATAGTAGCACAATGCACACTAACACATGCATCAAGAAGGAGAAGAGAAAGGAAAAGAGGCAGAAAGAGTATTTGAGAATATACTGGCCAAAATATCACAACTCTGAGACCTGGAAACTCACATTGAAGAAATTTAACACACTCCAAAGAGAATATATCTGAATAAACCCATTACAAGACAAATACTTATCAAAATGTCACATATCAAAGGTAAAGAGAATTCTGAAAGCAGCAAAAGAAAAGCAATCCATCATATACAAGGGGTGTTCAATAAAACTTAGTGTAGATTTCTCATCAGAAAACATGTGGGTGAGAAGGCAGTGGTATAATATAATTAAGAAAATTAAGGCAAATCTACCAGCAAGAATTCTTTATCCAGCAAAATTGTCTTCAAGCACGAGAGTGAATTTAAAGTTTTCACAGATAAACAAAAACCAAGAGAGTTCCTTAACCAGAGGCTGGCCCTACAAGACAGAAATAATGAGAAATGACAGGTGAAAGACAGAGGATAAAATGGTTGAAGTAAGGAATGCCTTTACAGTATTAACATTGAATGTTAATGGATTAAAATCCCCAATCAAAAGACACAAACTGACAGATGGATAAAAAAAAATGAGCCATCTATATGCTGTCTACAAGAGATCCACCTTAGATCCAAGGACACAAACAGGCTGAAAGTGAAAGGTTGGAAAAAGATATTTCATGCAGATAGTAACCAAAAAAGACCTAGAACAAGATGAACCAAGAATCAAAGAATAGCAGTAACACACAGCCCTTATCACTAAAGTCCCTACAAAAGAGAAAGAAATTGAGCATCAGAGTAAACCCACCATCATAATCAGATGACAAGACATCAGCAAAAAATTACAAGCCATATTTAAAAAATGAAGGGAAAAAAAGGTCCAAGCAAAGAAATATCAAAGCCGCAGATGAGACACAGGATTTGAGACAAACTAATCAATGAGATTCAGACAAATTTCTAAAATCAAACAAATGAGTTGAAAGACAATTGAGTCTAAAGAGATAAAGGACAAATAAGAACGTTTATCTGCTGTGTTGCTTGGGGACTTCCTCCCAGGCTCCAGACATGGAAACCATGAATGGGTTTGTGATTCATGCCATGGAGCTGCTAGTGATCTGCAATTGTGTGGGAAGACATCAAATGGTCCCTTCAAGAAGCCATGGTTCCTATTTGGTGAGGAAAACTTCAATCATCATCTTAGAAAGCACATAAGGAAAAAGGCACAGTTAGATGAAGAAGGACAATTTCTTGTTGATTCATATATGATGATTCCAAAAGTTATAATTTGGTTGCTGCTGCAAGAAAAGTTCTCAATCTCAATGCTGGAGAATTCCTCCAAATGTCTGGAAAGATATTTTTTGTCTCTTGTGAAGAATCTGGATATGATACAATCTTGCATGTCCTGGGATCTAATGTCAGGGAATTTCTGCAGAACCTTGATGCTTGCATGACTACCTACTGCTATCTATAAAGATATACATGTACCTTCCTTTACATGCACTGAAGCAGAAGAGGGCAATGGACTCATTTCCTATTTCTATTCAGAGAAAGAATGACTTCAGGATATTGTCATTGGAATCATCAAAACGGTATCTCAACAAATACATGACTCTGAAATAAGCATGTAGATTATTCAGCAAAGAAATGAACAATGTGATCATACTCAATTTTTAATTGAAGAAAAAGAGTCAAAAGAAGAGGATTTTTATGAAGATCTTTACCAATTTGAAGCAAATGGTACCCAGGAATCACGAATCAGACCATATACCTTTCACAAAGCTTTTCTTTTTCACATAATATTTGACCAAGAACTAGTGGTCACCCAGTGTGGCAATGCCTTATACAGAGTGCTCCCCAAGTTCCAGCCTGGGAATTGCAGCCTTTTGTCTGTCTTCTTGTCTGGTTTGTCCTCATTTTGACATTAGTATTCATGGAATTCTTTCATATATAAATATGGTTTTTGTATTGAGAAGCAAGGAAGGATTGTTGGATGTAGAGAAATTAGAATATCAGGTTGAACTAACTGGGACTGAAACCAGCTGCTTTTGTCTCAAGGGTCAAATGATCTACTTATGTGAAGCAGACAGCATACTTTTTCATGTTCACCAAATGTGATGAACCTGGATGATCTGCCAAGGAGAAGACTCCACCTGAGTGACATCCTTCTGCATGATGCCACTTGCTATCTCATTCTTATGGGAGAACAATTCAGAGGAATGCAAACTGACCAAGAACTGGAAATCCTCGAAGATAAGCTGCAGTTCACATTAAGAGCCATGGAAGATGAAAAGAAAAAGATAGACACATTGCTGTATGCTGTCCTTCCTCCTTCTGTTGCCAATGAGCTGAGACATAAGTATCCAGTGCCTGCCAAAATATATGACAATGTGACCATCCTCTTCAGTGACACAGTGGGTTTCAATGCTTTCTGTAGCAAGAATGCATCAGAGAAGGGGCCATGAAGATTGCAAACCTTCTCAACCACCTCTAATCCAGATTTGACATACTGACTGATCCACAGAAAAATTCACTGGTCTATAGAGTGGAGCCTGTTGGTGATTAATACATGACAGTGAGTGGTTTACCAGGGCCAAGCATCCACCACACACGATCCATTTTCCACTTGCCCTTGGACATGATGGAAATTGCTGGCCAGGTTCAAGTAGATGGTGAACCTGTTCAGATAACAATAGGGATACACACTGATGAGGTTGTTACAGGAGTTACTAAAGAGAAGATGCCTCGATATTGTCTTTTAGGAAATATTGTTAATCTCACAAGTAGAACTGAAACTACTGGAGAAAAGGGAAACCTATGTGTCTGAATATATATATAAATGTCTTATGATACCAGACAATTCAGATCCACAATTCTATTTGGAGCACAGAGGCCCAGTGTCTATGAAGGACAATAAAAAAGCCAATGCAAGTTTGGTTTCTATCCAGAAAAAATACAGGAACTGAGGAAACAAAGCAGGTTGATAAGTGAACCGTGGATTGCAAGATGAAGAGGACTGCAGCTGAGGAAAAATTATCCTCTAACATGTGCCCAGCATAGAAGCAATATTTCCCCTATGGATACATACTTTGCTTTGTCCTCTTCAATTATCCAAAGCCTTTTTCCTAGATATATCTCTCACTAGTCATTATTCAACTTTAGCTCTGCCTTTGTTTACTTTTTAAAAGATACTTTATCTGAAGTCTGGCTAATGTTGGCTTCTTGTGCCTTAAAAACTACTACAAACATTACCCTACATGGTGACATGGAAGTAGTTAGCACCCAATCATTATTTGTTGAATTTAGTTAGCTGAAACTGAACAATGTTTGGCCATGTGTATGTATATCATGTATATCATGGTTTACCAAATCTGTTTAATGCTTCATATATATGCACATGTATATTTTAATGGCTATAACATATAATAAAGTTTATATAGTATTGGTGTGTATTGTTATAGAAATCATTTTCTAATGGAGTGAATTCTAAGATTTTAGGGGGAAATGCAAATCATTTTGACTCCCAAAGTAAGAATTAATATGCCATGCTAAGAAAATAGTGTATATTTTGAAATAAATTAATTTCCTCTCAGAAATATAGAATACACATTTTTAAAATATGGTAGATCACTCAAATCAGATGATGAGTAAAATTCTTCTAAAATGCTATCTTTTATATCTTATCCCTCTTACCGAATATCATTTACCACATGAAGCTGTCATAGAAAGCTGCACCATTTCACATTAGCTTTGGGTAAATTTTAAGGGTTCTAAACACACCCAAGAACAAAGCTGAAACCACTGCTGGGAAACTCCTGTTAAGAGTGTTTTCAGGCCTTTCATTCTCAGAAATGAGCTTCTTTTACTTACTTTAGAAGAATGTGCATATATCCATGGCATCATGTTCAGAAAATTTAGTTGAATTTCAACATAGAATGCATTCCTATTGGAATAATATCCTGTTACTCTTAAACATTTCTGATAATTTATATCAATCTTTATAAAATATAATGCAACAATATTTGTGTAAATGTTTTCTAAATTTAGTATTTTATATCAGCACATTGTCATATGCATAAATGTTCCGTGTTAGTATGTAAAAGAATCTGCATTAAATTGTTTTTTTTCACTTATCAAAAGGGAAAAAAGGACAAGAAGAAACTGAGTGAGCACAATAAGAATTCCAAAACCTGAATAGAAAAATAACAAAGCTCGTGGGAATGAAAGACAGAATATCTGAGATAAAAAATTAAAAAAAAAAAACAGTAGAGGCATACAACAGCAGACTCAAAAGTGATATAAGAAAGAATAAGTGAAACAGAAGACAACTGAAACTGAAGAGAGAGAAAAGAAAGAAAAAAATTGAGCAGGGGCTCAGAGACTTGAATAGCATGAAGCACAATAGCATACATGTCATGGGAGTTCCAGAAGGAGAAGTGAAAAGGGGCAGAGAGTATTTGAAGATATAATGAATGAAAATTCCCCAACTCTCATGAAAGAAATGAACTTACATGTCCAAGAAGTGCACCATACCCCAATCAGAATAAATCCAAAAAGATCTACTCTAAGACACATACTACTCAGAATGTCAAACATTAAAGATAAAAAATTCTGATAGAAGCAAGAGAGAAGCAAACCATCACATGCAGGGGATGCCCAGTATTAGTCAGTGCAGATTTCTCATCAGAAACCATGAGTCGAGAAGACAGTGGTATGATATAATTAGGATAGTACAAGAGAAAAATTTCCAGCTGACAATTCTTTATCCAGCAAAATTGTCTCTCAAATATGAGGTGAGTTTAAAATATTCACAAATAACCCAAAGCTAAGAGAATTTGTAAAAAAGAATCCAACTCTGCAGGAAGTGTTAAATGGAGTCTTACAACCCGAAAGAAAAAGCAGAGAGAAGCTTGGAGGAGAGTGTAGAAGGCAAGAATAGTTGAAATGCTAACCAAAAGAATAAAACGGCAGAAAAAATAAGATATTACATATGTGAAACAAAGAATAAAATGGTGAAAGAAAGTAATGTATTTACAGTAATATCATTGAATGTGGATGGATTAAACTCCCCAATCAAATGATACAGGTTGACAGAATTTATGAAAAAACAGGATCTATCCATATTCTGCCCATGAGAGACTAACCTTAGACCTAGGAATAAAACCAGCTGAAAGTGAAAGGTGGAAAAAAAGAGACTCCACACAAAGAGGAACCAAAAAGAACATGAGTAGCTATATTAATATTGGTCAATACAGACTTTAAATGCAAAAAGTTACAAGTGACACAAAAGGCCAATATATATTAATAAAAGGGACAATCCACCAGGAAAAAAATAACAGTCATAAATGTCTATGCACCTAACCAGGGTGCCCCAAAATACAAAAGGCAAACTCTGGCAATACTGAAGGGAAAAACAGACATCTTTACAGTAATTTTTGGAGACTCACATCATTATATATGACTCACATCATTAGATAGAACAACTAGACAGAAGATCAACAAGAAAACAGAACTTGAACAATATGATAAACATCCTAGACCTAGCAGTTATATACAGAATGTTACCTTCCAAATCAGCAGGGTTTTTTTTTTTCTGCTATTATATAATGCTTTATTGTTGTATTATTTTTTTTTATTATGGGTAAAAATCAAAATTCTCACAATACATACAAACATTTGCAAAATGATATATAACTATATATGCATATATGTGTATTTGCTTACAAAAATGTTATTTATATATATATATATATACATATATTTTAAGAGGTGCTTAGATTACCCAAAATATTACACGGAACCCACACATTCAACTCAAGTGCCCATGGATCTTTCTCCAGGATAGACGACATGTTAGCTCACAATGCAGCTCTCAATAAATATCAGTGGCCTTACTTTGGAATTTATGCTCCTCAGTGCAACAAAGTTCGATTCATTTATAATTTCCCTAAACATGGCTCTTCTGCCCATTTTATTTGAACCTATAATTACCACTATACATGTCTAATATGTCCTAGAGACTTAAATCTTTGGTCTCTTCATGTGCCAGTTGAGCCCCGAATGGCAGGAGAGTTGCAACACCTACTCTCCAGTTCATTGGACTCACCCAGGACAACTGATGTGGAGATGATGATGATGGACAACACCCATCCCAAGGAACAAAGAGTTTCTGCAACTGCAAGCAAGACTGCCCCATGGGATCTAAGCTCATGAACAATGGACTAAATTAGACATTATTATTCTACTATAGAATTATTAGTATTATAGCAATGAAAGAGCTTTTATAATAGAAATAAATGCAGTTGCTACAAGAGGTTTTGAGAAGAAGGAGAGGGAAGATAGGAGTAATATGGGGGCTTTTGGGGTACATTAGAATTGTCCTGCATGACACTGCAAGGGCAGATACAGGCCATTATACAATTTGTCATAACCTATAAAATTGTGCAGGGCAGAGTGTAAACTATAAACTACAGTCCACAGTTAGTAGCAGTGCTTCAATATGTATTCATCAATTGTAACAAATGTACCACAGTAATGAAAGACATTGTTAATGTGGGAAAGTGTGGAAGGGGAAGTGGGTGGGCATATGGGAATCCCCTATATTTTTATGTACCATTTGTGTAATCTAAAGCTTCTTTAAAAATAAAAAAAAATTTAATTAAAAAGCAAGGAAGTTGTAAAACATATGACAACATAGATGAACCTGGAGGATATTTTGTTGAGTGAAGCAAGCCAGACAAAAAACAACAAATACAATATGATTGTGCTATTATGAACTAAGTATAATGTTCAATCTTATGGAGTTAATGATTTGAATATGGATCATCAGAAAATAGAATCAGTTTAGAGAATGGAAAGCTTGGGGTTAACTGGTGCACAACTGGTCAAAAGGATGTGTTATTTTTTTTTAAATAAATAGAAAAGGTGAAAGCACATCATAGTGTGGGTAACTAGCAGTGCTATTATATGGGCATGACATTGGCTGAAAGGGAAAGACTAAGGTCATATAAATTACTAAAAGAAAAGCTAAAAACTGTAACATGGGACTGTAGAGCATAAAAAAACTCATATGAAAAAATGAATATGGATAATACTGCATATATAAGCATGCTTTTCTTTGAAACTGAACAAATGTATGTTAATCTTACAAGATGTAAATATCAGAAAAAAACATTATTCTAACTGAAAGAAATCAGACACAAAATACTACATATGGTATGATTCCATTTATTTAGTATGTAAATATAAATCAATTTATAAAGATGAAATTAGATTAGTGGTTATGTAGGGCTGTGGGTGGATAGAGGGATTGAGAGGTGACTGCTAAGGAGTGTGGAGTTTTCTATTTGGAATAATGAAATTGTTCAAAATTTTCTGGTGATGAATGCACATTGTGCTTATACTAAAAGCCATTGATTACACACTTTGGATGGATTGTATGGCATTTGAATATACCTCAATAAACCTGCTTTAAAATAAATAAATAAATATGCAAGAATAGACAGAAATAAGAGCTGTGTACAGCAGGGCAAGCATAGAGAGGTAAAGAGGTAATTAATTTTTTGTCTTTGTTTTTTGTTTATTATTATTATTATTATTGAAACAATGAAAATGCTCTAATAATGATTGAAGTGATGAATGCACAACTACCCAATTATACCAAATACCATTGATTGTACACTTTGGATGAATTATATCCTTTACTAAAATGTATCAATAAAATTGAATTGTTTAAAAAATTTTACAGGTCATTCCATTAAGAATGGCATGTTTCACTGTATATCAATTTTACACCACTTTAGAAGATACAATAAAAATAATAAGAAAAATAAAAAATAAATCATGCTAGCTCTGTTCAAATTTCCTTAAAGGTGAGTGTAGGGGCTTCCTCTTCCACCCAGTTCAGTAGAGGCAGGACCTGAATATTATAGCCCTGTCTGTGGGAGTGTCTGGGTGGTAACAAAATGAACCATTCATTATATATCAACAAATATATATGTATATACACATATATGTATACATATATAAAAGTATACATATAAACACATAGATTTATGCAATACCTTTTTATCATTTTTAACACATCAGCAGATTTTTTTGTTTTCCTATGTTCACCTGCATTTTTTCTATTTATTCAGTGCTTGTGCTTGGTTTCCATCTTACATATATGATTGGCTAAGATCATTCTCTAGAAGACAAGACCAGAAAGAACCAGCACTAAAAAGAGTTGCCCACAGCTTTATCCAAATGCACATCCAAGAAACATCAGCTACCCCAAGGGCAGGAACAAAGGTCTGAGAAAGCAGTGCCAGACCTGGGTCCAGCTCACCATACCAGAACTGGGGTTTGTATGGTCTCTATAAAAATGGAGGGAATGGCTGAATCTCTACAGTTCTCCTTTCATCTTTTCTAGTTTATGGATTTAGGAAAATGTCTTTTCAGAGAACACACATGTCCAGCATCTACCTTCAGTATGAGGGTGAGCAAACAGTTTAATCCCCCAGTTCTGTATCAGGGAACAACAGTTAATCTGAGAACATTTTCAAGAACTGAACCTGATTGAAAGTTCTGCATCAGTCCAAGCCTAGAGGGAACAGACCCAGGTACTAACAATCCTTGCAGAGCTGTGGGTTCACCCACTGATCACATAAATGTCCACAAACACAGCACCCTCAGAGGGGGACCCAGAAGTGGCAGGTCTTGTCATGACCCACTTTATCTCAACCAGTTATGAGACAATATACAAAAGGGCTAGTATTTAGTGGGCCAATTGATAATAACAGCTTTAAAAAGAAATGAGCCAGGGAGGATGGGGATGGTTCAGTGGAAGGGCTATCCTTGTTCATACTGGGAGATAATTACCTGGACTTTATGAGGTCTTCACTGATGAGGGGACATTGTATCAGAGACTAGAGGGAATGAAGGAGAGAACCATGTGGGTGTCAGGAGGCAGGAATTCAAGGCAAGGGAGCAGTGAGGCAGGGACATACTTTGCACACTTCAGGAGTGGGAAAGGAGTGGAGGGAGGTCAGATGGCTACACAAAGTCAGGTCAGGTAGGACTTTGTGGATGATGAGACATTTTGGCTCTTATTCTGATGAGTGAGAAAGGTATCTGTGGGTCTGATGGGAGAAAAGACCTGACTGTTTTCTCTGGAACTCAGGGGAGAACTGAATTCAGGAGTAATGGTGGTAGCAGCATAGCTAAGAGAAAATGACAGTTATCCTGTGAATTGATAATGGTGGCTCAGACAAGACTAGAAAAGGGGGAGGTAGAGAAGTGTTCAGATGTGGACATGGTCTGAAGCCAGAGAAGATGAGGTGGAGAAAAAGAGACAAGTAAGGAAAGACGGTAAAGATTTGGTCTGAACACTTGTCGGGATGGAATTGCTGTACGTGGATAAAGAGGGAGATTCAAAGGAGAGACGGTTTGGGAAAGAATTCTAAGCTTCTCTTATGACCCTTTACACACTCACATGGTAGTGTCATAGAGGTAACTGTGTGGGAAAATGAACTGCAGAGAAAGATTTAGATGGATACATAAAATTGGAACTCATGGCAGTATAAATGGTGGTTAAAGCCAAGATACTGGATGACAGCAGCAAGAAGATGAGATGCTGAAGAAGAAAAGTGATCTAAGGACTGAGCCCTGGGACAAAACTAATAAAATAAGCCAAGTAAAGAGTAAAGATAAGAATTGTGAGGCCAGATTTTAAAATAAACAGGAGAATGTGATGAAGCAGAAGCTACGTGATGGAAGCAATTCAAAGAGAAAGGAACTAATTGAATTTTTGAACCTGTTCCTCCTCAGCTTGCCCCATTCCAGGTATAGTGACTCTATCCTCACAGGTGTTCAGGCCACAGTTCTGCCATGTCTCTTGATGGAATCTCTGTATTTCTCCATGATACATCCACCCCATAAGCAGATCCCTTATCTCATCTTCACAACACATCCACACCTGGCCCCTTCTCCATTCCTTCTCCACTCTGCTTCAAGTGCCTTTCTGTGCATTAACCATTAACTCGGGTAGGTTACTCTGCATTAGCACATGTTCATTTCATCTTATATCTGTGAGGACAATGTCCTTCAGCTGCCAAATCCTTTCATGTTTGATTCTTTCTTATGGGCTTCAACCTTGTTAATATTTCCAAATTGATCTACAGATTTAATGTACTCTCTATTATACTCTCCACTGAATCTTTTGTAGAAATTGTCAAACTGATTCAAAATTCATATGGAACTGTAAGGGCCCCCAAATAGCTGAAACAACCTTGAAAAAGTGGGCAACATGGGAATCCCAGGGGGTTCTGTGTAATATTTTCGGTAATCTAAGCACCTCTTAAAATATATTTATATATATATATAAATAAAAAAAAAGAAGAACAAAGTAAAAGGACTCACATTTCCCAATTTCAAAATTGTTACAAACCAATGATAATTTAGACAGTGTGGCACTGGCACAAGAATAGACATAGATCAATAGAATACAATTGAAAATCAGATATAAACTCACATGTCTTCATTCTATTGTGTTAGACAAGGGAGCCAAGACCATTCAATGGAGAAATAATAGTCTACTCAACAATTGGTGCTGGAAGAACAGCATAGCCTCATGCAAAAGAATGATATTGGACCCATACATCACACTACATAGAATATAAACTCAGAATGGATCAAAGATCTAAAGGTAAGACTAAAACTATAAAACTCTTAGAAGAAAGAATAGGGGTAAGTCTTTTATCAGCTTGGGTTTGGCAAAGGATTATTTTACACCAAAATCAGGAGCAAAAAAAGAAAAAAATAGATAAATTAAATGATCAAAATTTTAAATTTTTTGCTTCAAAGGACACCACCCATAAAGTAAAAATACAAAACACAGAATAGGACAAAACATTTGCAAATCATATCTGATGAGGGACTTGTATTTAGAACATACAGGCAACAATTAGATGGGCAAAGGATATGAATAGACATTCCCTAAAAGAAGATTAATGAATGCTAATAAACATATAAAAATGTGCTCAGCATTATTACTCTTAAGGAATGTGGATAAAAGCCATAATGTAATACAACTCCATGCCCACTAAGATGACTAAAATCAAACACAGATAATAAAGAGAAATCAGAACCCTCAAACATTGCTGGTGGGTATCTAAAATGATGTGATAACTTTGGAGAACAGTCGGGCAGTGCCTCAAATGATTAAATGCAGTTATCACATGCCCCAACAATTCCACTTCTAGGTATATATCCAAGAAAAATGAAATCACATGTCCATAAAAGCTTGACTGCAAATGTTTATAGCAGCATTACTCATGATAGCCAAAAGTTGGAAATAGCCCAAATATCCACCAATTGAGGGATGGATAAACAAATGTGATATTATATCTATAGAATGGAATTTGGACTATCAGAAGGAATGAAGTACTGATACATGCTTCAACTTGGATGAACCATGAAAACTTTATGCATGGTCACAAAAGACCATGTATTTTATGATTCAATTCATATGAATGTCCAGAATAGGAAAATCTGTAACACTAGAGGTTGCTAGGATTGTGATGAAAAGGGCAGAGAGTGTGGTGATAGATAAATGGTATGGGGTTTCTTTCTTGAGGTGATGAAAATGTTCTAAAATTGACTGTAACCAGCCTATATCTCTGAATATACTTAAAAACACTGACTTCTACATTTTAAATGGGTAAACAGTATGCTATGAAATTGAATCTTAATATATCTGTTAAAAAATCTGTGTAAGCGTCATATATCTGTTGATTATTTCTTAAAGAAAACATCAAAAGGGTGATCCACCATAGGAAAAAACCTGAAAAACTGGGAAGGATCAAAATTCAAAGTTTATATGCTTGAAAAGACAATTTTAAGACAATAAAAAATCAAGCCACAGATTAGTAAACACATTTGTAAATCTTACATCTAATAAAAAAATTGTAAAGAAAATAAGGTACTCAAAATTTCACAAATAAAACAGCAAACTCAGGAGGGAATATATGCAAGAGATTGGAATAGACACTTTTTCCAGGAACATAAGGAATTAGAAAACAAGCACATTAACGGATTCTGAACATCATTAGCCTTCAGTTAATGCAAATTAAAAGTACAATGAGATACCTCTAAACACCTGTTAAAGTGGTGAATAATTTTTTAAAAAATCAAATAAACAGTGCCAAGTGGTGGAGAAGATATAGAGCAATTGGAAAACTCATACATATTAATAGTGATATTTCAGGATATCTCACTTTTCAAAACACTGTGGTGATTTTTAATAAAGTAAAACATACATTGTGACCCACCAATTCAACACCTATGTATTTACCCTAGGAATTTTTAAATTTTTATTCATGCAAAAATCTGTACACAAATGTTTTGGTGTATTTAGCTATAATCATCAAAACTCAAAAAAAAAAAAAAAAACACTTAACCATCAACTAGTAAACAGATAAAGAAACTCTGGTACATCATGATAATAGAAATCTACACAGCAGTAAAAAAGAAGTAATTACAGGTAAACGTAGCCCACATGAATCTTAAATGCATTATGATAAGTAAAAAAGCCAGACTGAAATGGAAACATACTATATGAATACATTTGTTTGACATTCTGATAAAGGAAATATGAGTGAGAGAAAACATCTGAGTGCCTGCTAGTGTTTGGGAAGGGAGAAACTGTTGACTACAATGGAATACAAGGGTACTAAAAGGGTGACCTATATCTTGAATGTGGATGTTGTTACAGGATTGTAAACACAACTGTACACTAAAGGGTGAATTTTATGCATATAAATCTTACCTTATAAAAAAGAACAGTGGAGTGAGGTCACTGGTATGTCATAGTGAGACACTCCTGAGTTGTGTCCCAACAGCAGTATTGAGCAACAAGCAAAACCTAGCACAGCCATCTTTCTCAAGGCTCCAGAAAACACTTAAAGAGTTGCATTAACTAGGTAAGTAATGAATCATAAAAAGGCAACTTAAAAACGGAAGGAAATCTACACTGTGCCTTTTCAGGCCCTTCTGACATCCTCACAAGGAGCTGGCCCATGCTCCCAATGAGGGACACAGGTCCCAATTCTGGAGAGAGCAGAGTAATGCTTGTGCACATATTGGGTGCATGTATATCTGTGACAGTCTGTCTGGTGGCAGCCTGTAGGAATGAATCAGTACACTCATCTCAAGCTTAACACCCCAGAGCACTATGGAAGAGCAGTCAGATCATGGCTGCCTGGGACAAAGGAGTGTGGACTTTGGGACATACCTGAGGCAACTGGAACCATGGAGATAAACTGTTTCCTGGGGATGGGGGATTGGTAGGATCCACATAGAGGGAGAATTCTTTGGTCCATGGATGCAAGCCCAGGATAAGATGCATTCACAGTACAGATTACCAGGGGTGGTGGTGAGGGAAAGCGGGAAAAACATATAATTGGTATATCATTTCTGTTTGGGTTGATGAGAAAATCCTGGTAATAGATGCTGATGAGGGTAGCACAAGACTGTGAGTGTGACTAATATCACTGAATTGTAAGCTTGGGAGTGGTTAAGATGGAAACATTTATGTTAGATATATGTTTCTATGATTTAAAAAAAAAAAAGAGCATCCAAAGATTCAATGCCAATTAAATGCAATTCATGACCCTAGATGGGATCTGACATGGAGAAGAAAAGTCTCAAAAGTATATTAGTGGCTCATATGAAAAAAATTGGAATATAGACTGTGTTATATCAATGTTAAATTTATTAAAATTCATAAGTGTACTTAAGGTAGTTATATAAGTGAATATCCTTGTTTTTAGGAAATATACATGGAAATATATGTGAGGAACATGATATATACAATTTACACACAAATGTTTAGAAAATGATAGATTAGTAGGGAGATGAACTGATAGACTATATGGCAAATGTGGGAAAATATTAAAATTTTTGTTTATGGATATCAGGGGAGGGAGTATCAGTTGGGAGTTTTCTGTAGGAATTTTGTATTATTTTTGCAATTACTCTAAGTTTGAAATTATGTCAAATTAAAAAGTTGAAAGAAAAAAATAGATATCAAAGATATGAGAAGGGAATTAAAATGGTACATTACAAAAATCAATTAAAGAGGGGAGGCAAGATGGTATCAGTTTAGGAGGACACTCACTGAGTAGCTCTCTGAGGATGGCAGATTGTGGACAGGGTCCTGCCTGAGGGTCTGTGCTATGGGCGCATGGAATGAGAAGCTTGGGTCATCTAGCAGCAGCCGGATCGATGGCGTGGATTGATCGTGAATTTTAAGCCTGCCTGTGGTGGTTAACACAGACAGCTGAGCCCCACCCACAGGGGAAAAGGCTGGTTTGAGCCACGAATCCTGCACCTGCAACTCTCAATCCCGGTGTGACGGAGTATTTTCTGAGAGAGTGAGGGCTCTAACAGGAGGTGAAGAGGAGTTTAACTTCTGTGGATTTGGCTGCCTGGGCCCCCTCATAGCTTTGGGGAGCAGATAAGCCAGCTTGAAACAGCGCCAGGCTGAGGGGAGAGAAGAATCACTGAGGAAACCTGATTTACCCAGCAGCCCACTGACACTGAGACTTGGCCCCATTTTATCACTCTGCACTGACAAGCATCAGAGCTTCAGCTCCCCTGGGGAGGACAGGAAGTGGGAAGGGCTTGATTAGTTTCCAGGAGCCTATTTAGGGTCCCCTCCATGAAAGGGGTGATCTAGCAGAGGACTTCTTTTGGGTCCCTTATATTGCCAAAAAAAAGGAAGACAGTCACTTTAAAAAATGAATTCCCATTTTTAATTTAGTTTAATACTGAAAATCTGCCTCAAAACCTGCAGATAGAACCCTGAAGGGAAATTGATAAACGCAAGTAAACGCTAGTAGGCTGAAAGGATCCACAAGGACCCTAGAAGGAAGACTTCCTCCTTAGCTTTGTTTGACTGCTTGCTGGTGTGGTAGTTTAGTTTTTCTCTGTTTATTTGCTGTTTCTTGCTTTTCTTTCCTCTTTCCTCCCCCCTTTCTGTTTTCCTTCATTTTTTTTTAAATTAGGGGCTGCTAGCTTACCTCTTCATTGCTGTGCTTCTTCTTCAGTGATTTCCCATTTTCTGTCTATATTGATATTGTATCCCAAGCTTTCTCTTATCTTTCCTTCATCTCTCTGCCTTCTGCTTACTGTTGTGGTTTTTAGGCACCACAATTTTTCATTAGCCCACAAGTTAAGGGTGTCAATTTCTATTCTATCTCTTTTGTTTTCTTCTTTTTTTAATGAATATTAGCTTTTTCCTTTTAGCCCTTTCTTTACTCTTTCTCTCCATCCTCATCATTCTAGCCTTCTAAATCATTATATATATATTCCTCTATTTGGTTTCACAGTCCATTATAGGTACTCCATTTTTTCCCCTATTATTCTACACTGCCTACACAAGTTAAATGTTCATTTCACTAAGTCCTATTTGGCCCCTCTTCTAATTTGTATCAATATTACTATTATCCTTCTTCCTTTCTCACATCTTTTGATTCCTCTAGCACTAATCTTTTGCCTTCAAGGTAACATAGAAAGAAGCAAGGAAACAAAATAAGAAGAAAAAGGGCCAAAGAGAAAATTCAGCACACACACAGAACCACCAGATAAATAAAATTCTAGAGGAGACAGAAAGTTAATCAACTGAATAAACCCAGCAAGATAAAATGATGACTAGAGGGCAACAAAAAATTAAAAACCACACTGAGAAACAGGAAGACATGGACCAGTCCAATGAACGAACTAAAAACCAGGAATATATGCAGAATATTGAACAACTAGTCAAAGATTCCCAAACAAATATCATGAACCAACTTAATGAAGTGAAGGAAGAGATTAAGGATATAAAGAAGACACTGGGAAAACATGATGAAGAAATTGTAAACATACACAAAAAGATAATAACGGATATGATGGTGATCAATGGCACAATCCAAGAAATCAAAAAGATGATGGATCTACATAACAGCAGATTAGAACAGGCAGAAGAAAGAATTAGTTCTGTGGAAGACAGTATATTGGAAATCAAACAGATAGTAGAACAGATAGACAAAAAAATCCAGCAGGGACACAGGGATTTAACTGACAACACAAAATGCACAAACATACGCATTATGGGCATACCAGAAGGAGAAGAGAAGGGAAAGGGGAGAAGGAGTGGTGAAGGAAATAATGGCTGAAAACTTCCCAACCCTATTGAGAGAGATGGATGTGCAGATCCGGGAAGCAAAGCACACCCCAAACAGTATAAATCCCAACAGGCCAACTCCAAGACATATACTTGTCAAAATGTCCAATGCTTGAGCAAGACAAAGAGAAAATATTCAAGGCACCAAGAGAAAAGAAAACTATCACATACAAGGGAAGCACAATAAGATTAGGTGCTGATTTCTCAGCTGAAACCATGGAGGAAAGAAGACAGTGGTATGACATAGTCAAAGTACTAAAAGAAAAAAACTTCCAGTCACGAATTCTCTATCCAGCAAAACTGGCATTCAAAAATGATGGAGAGTTCCAAATATTCACAGAAAACCAAAAATTAAGAGAGTATGTCAATAAGAAACCAGCACTTCAAGAAATTCTAAAGGAAGTTCTACAAGTTGAAAGGAAAAATCTAGGGAGAGAGAGTTTGAAGAGAGTTTAAAAACAACTAAAAAGACAAAAAACAGAAACAAAACAACATATGACATACATTAATCCAAAGAAAATATGGCTGAAGTAAGAAATTAGTTGTGAGTAATAACAATGAATGTTAATGGATTAAAATCACCAATCAAGAGATACAGAATGGCAGAATGGATAAAGAAATATGATCCATCTATATGCTGTCTAAAAGAAACCCATCTTCGACCCAGGGACTCAAGGAGGCTGAAAGTGAATGGTTGGAAAACAATTTTACATGCTAATATAGCCAAAAAATGGAAGAGTAGCTATTCTAATATAAGACAAAATAGACTTTAAATGCAAAACTATTATAAGAGACAAAGACAGACACTATATATTAGTAAAAGGGGTAATCTCTCAAGAAGAGAGAACAATCATAAACATTTATACACTTAATTGGGGTGCCTCGAAATATGTGAGACAAAGTCTGGAAAAGATAAGTGGAGAAATAAATGCCTCTACAATTATAGTGGGGCAATTATAGTACAATTAATACACCATTATCATCAATAGACAGAACATCTAGACAGAGAATCAATAAAGAAACAAAGACTCTGTGCTCCTGAGAGTGACAGAATTGGACTCAAATAAGTCCTCCCTGCACATGGTTCATCAATCCCTTCTATTCAAACCTATATGTGATGCTGGAGTTTTTAGGTATACTTCCAGAGACTGGAGCCTCTGGCCTACCTATATACCAGGTGTGCGTGGAATCTCGGTGGAGCTGCAACTCCTACCCTACAGCTCAATGGACTCATTCAAGTCCCCTGGTGAGGAGACAACAATGGGCAACGGCCATGCCAGGGAATGGAAAGGGCCTGCATCTGCAGGCAGGATCATCCCACCCACCATATCCATGGGATATAAGCCCTCTCTCACTTGAAGGTGGAGTGAACATCACCTCCACAGATACCAAAATAGAGCCCACTGATAAGGCATCAGTCTCTGGGGCTATCTCCCCTTACATAGGACCTGGGTGTCTCCAGAGCTCTCAGGAGCCCCTCGGTGTGGGGTGATATACACTTTTATGTTCTATGAGCTCCTACTGAGGTGTGCATAAGCGTTACCTCTGGGATGACCTCCTGACTCTCTTTGAAGTCTCTTAGCCACTTGAACTCATTTGTCTTTATCTTTTCCCCCTTTTATTCAAAGTCTTTTTCCAGTTGTGTTGCAAGTTGGCACTTGGTATTAATCCCTCATTGCCAGGGAGGTTCATCCCCGGGAGTCATGTCCCACATTGGGGGGAAGGTAATGCATTCATATGCTGAGTTTGGCTTAGAGAGAGGCCACATTTGAGCAACAAGGAGGCTCTCAGGTGGCAACCCTTAGGCACCCCATAACAGTTAGCTAAGTTTCAGTTACAAGAGCAATTACTCATAAGGGTAGTCATCAATAAAAAGAACTCATCAGTGGGCCATCCTCTTTTGACAGGATTGGGGGAAGAACTATGGACTAGAGTGGACTTGATGGTATTCTGTTGTACACATATGGTGATTCTAGCAATGGAAGAAATTATAACAGTGAGGTGGAGCCAGTGGCCACTGGACACTTTCGGGGCAGGGAGGGGATGTGCCGTTGGAATACAGGGGCTTTTTTTGGATTTGGAGGTTGTCCTGAATGCCATTGTGGCAACGGATGTAGGCCATTTTAAATCAGCACACACCATTCAGAACCGTGTGGGACAGCGTGTTGTCTATGATGTGAACTGTGGTTTATGGTTGATGGCAAGGCCCCAGGAGGTGTAAGTCCATTGAGGGTGATGGGCCACACTTGTGGGAAATGTTTCTGTGGGATGTGGTGGGAGGTATGGGAGGTGGGGAACATGGGGATCCCGGTAGGTTCTGTGTAAAATTTTAGGTAATCTAAGCACCTCTTAAATATATATATATATATATATATATATATATATATATATAACATTTTTGTAAGCAAATGCACATGTATGCATATATATTTATATATCATTTTACAAATATTGGTATATATTGTGAAAATTTTGATTTTTACCCACAATAAAAAATAAATAAATTTTAAAAATAAATAAATATACAAATAAATATTTTTAAAAAGTGATGGGGATGAGCAGTTGAAATACAGGGGCTTCTTTGGGAGTTGGAGGTTGTCCTGAGTACTGTTGTGGCAACGGATGTAGGCCATTTTAAATCAGCACACACCACTCAGAACTGAGTGTGAGAGAGTGTGGTCTACAGTGTGAACTGTGGTCTATGGTTGGTGGCAAGGCTCCATGATGGGTAAGTTCATTGAGGGTGGTGGGCCACACTTGTGGGAGATGTTTGTGTGGGATGTGGTGGGAGGTGTGGGAGGTGGGCAACATGGGAATCCCAGTGGGTTCCGTGTAATATTTTGGGTAATCTAAGCACCTCTTAAAAATATATATATATATAACATTTTTGTAAGCAAATACACATATATGCATATATATCTATATAACATTTTGCAAATGTTTGTATGTATTGTGAGAATTTTGATTTTTACCCATAATAAAATTTAAAAAATAAAGAAAAATGTGACACTCATTAAAAAAATAATGATGGAAGGCAAAATATCAAAAAAAAATTTTTAATATTTTTCAATATTTTAATATACCAATCTTTTAATTTTATTTTTAGTTTTTTAATTTTTAAGAATTTTATTTCTTATTTTTAAACCTATCATTATTTCATTTTCCTATTACTTGCATTTGGAAATTTTTAAAAATAATATATTTTTTAAAAGATATTTAAGTTACATAAATGTTACACCAAAAATATAGGGATTTCCATATGTCCCTTCCCCTCATTTTTGAAGAAGCTTTTGGTCACAGAAGAGTTATAACTTGGGCAGGGGAGGATCTTTGGTGTTGGGTGTCAGTGTTGGACCATACATGGGAGGAAGATCACCTTGGCATATATGAAAGGTATATAAATATGTTCAAATGTTCACAGGGCATTGTCTCAGTGGGTGGAGACTCACACAATAACTGAGAGAATGGTGAATTCCCATCCTGGAGAGCTCTGCCATATTCTCTAAGGGAGAAGCAACAGTCCCCCAAGTGCAGGAGCAGTGACAGGTGAAGAAGGATGATCCATAGAGTGGCCATTTGTATTGATGACTATGCCTATGAGGCTTTGCTCTTGAAATTGAAACTTAGTCTAATGTTGTGGGGTGCCTAAGAGTTGCCTCCTGAGACCCTCCTTGTTGCTCAAATATGGTCTTTCTCTAAGCCAAACTCAGCACATAAATGCATTACCTTCCCCCCAGCATGGGACATGACTCCCAGAGATGAGTTTCCCTGGCACTGACAGATTACTACCAAGCACCAACTATCAAAGCAACTGGAAAAAATACCTCAAATAAAAGGGGAAAAGATAAAGACAAATGAGTTTATGTGGCTAAGAGACTTCAAAGTGAGTTGGGAGGTCATCCAAGAGGTAATGCTTATGCATAATCTCAGCAGGATCTCATAGACTGCCAAAGTGGATACTACTCCAAATAGTGGGGCTCCTGAGGGCTCTGGAGATACCCAGGTCCTATGGTCAGGGCAGATAACTCCAGAGTTTGGTGCCTTTCCAGTGGCCCTAATTTGGAGTTTGTGCTCCTGAGAGCAACAGAGTTGGACTCAATTATATCTTCCCTACACATGGCTCACTTGTCCTTTCTATTTAAACCTATACTTGGTACTGGAGTTTGTAGGTGTATGCCCAAAAGACTTGAGTCTTTGGTCTGTTCATGTGCCAGCTGGGCCCAAAACCTCAGTAAAGTTGAAACACCTACATTCCAGTTCATTGGACTCACCCAGGACAACTAACAAGGAGGTGAGGATTGACAACCACCATACCAAGGAAATGAGACAGCCTACAACTGCAGGCAGCATAGTCCCATCCATCTTCTCCATGGGATATAAGCCCCCTCTCAATTGGAGGTGGAGTGGACATCACCATCCCAGAATTCTTGGGATTAAGGGAAGAGCTACGGACTAGAGTGGACTTACTGGTATTCTACTATAGACATATTGTGATTCTAGCAATGGAAGAAATTACAATATTTATGTGGAGCCCGTGGCCATTGTAGGCTCTGGGAGCAGGGAAAGGGAAAAATAGTTGTAATACGGGGCCTTTTTCAGGACTAGGGAATCATCCTGAATGACTTTGCAATGACAGATATAGGCCATTTTATATTATCACATAATATGCTCAACTGTGTGGGAGAGAGTGTAGACTACAATGCAAACTATGGTCCATACTTAATGGCAAAGCCCCAAAAGTGTTTATCAATTGCAATGAATATGCCACACTAATGAAGGATGTTCTTGTGATAGGGGGTGTGAGGTGTGTGGAGTGGGGCATATGGGAATCCCTATATAATTTGTGTGAAATTTATGTAATCTAAGTATCACTTAAAAATTAAAAAGAAAACATCAATGAGTTTTATTTTAAAACCCATATAAGGGGAAGCAGCTATAGACCAAATGGTTGAATGCCAGCATCCCATGTACGTGGTTCAATCCCAGATACGTTCTTTAAAAAAAAAATCACCGAAGAAAAACAGCATGTTTGGCAGTAAAATGTGGATTTTAAATAATCACAGCAAAACACAAATATCAGCAAGTTTTGTGTCAGTACGACAACAGAAAATACAACAAACATTAAGGAAAAAGTACCAGAAATGTGGAGTTCTTCCTTAATGTTAAAATGTCTAAATTACCAGAAAAACAGCAAATTAAAATTTATGTGCACCTATTTGCTGGCTTTTAGAAGTTCACAGAATTAAAACAAGTAAGAGACAAACCCAAATGCTAATAGGAGATTTTGGAAATACTCTCTCAGCAAGTGATGGAAGAAGGAGAAAAATTATCAACAATGATATTGACTACCTCGTTATCATGAATAATAAATTTTACTTAATGCAATATAAGGCATTCTTTTAGTTAAGGCATATATATAAAATGTTGCAAACAGAAAAATACACTTCTTTTTATGAATTAAGAAATTGTAGGGCTGGGGCAGGAGAAAGATGATGTTAGGAGGCAATGATAGTCAACCTGTCAGAGAGGAAGTTGGATCTAACCAGGGAAGAAAGGAGGAGGCAAAGGAGAAGGGGTGAGATGAGCACAGGATGTGAAGGATGGATGTGATGTGGAAAGAGAGAAGTCAAGAAGGTCCACAAAACTTTATCCTGGACACCTACCAGGATGGAACCACTGTACATGAAAAAGGAGGAAAGAAGGATGAGGAGGTTTTGGAAGGAGACTAGAGTTTGGTGTGGACATATTAGACACGGAAGTGGGACATCCTAGGCACAGCTCTGTGTAAATCTGGACTGTGTGGAAATATTGGGATTAAATAAATATAGTTAGTACTCATGCCAGTACACCTGGTACTAAAGCCAAGAGTGATCACATGATCAATAAGTGAATCAATTTCTGAAGCAGGAATGAGGTCCAAGTTTGAAGCCCTCACAAAAACTAATGCTGAGACATTTTTGGAAATAAACAGGAACTAGCAGAAGAGACTGAGATGGAAAGGCTAGAACATCTAGATGATAAAAAGAAAAAGGAGAATGTGGTGAACCAGAAGTAAGTGATGGGAGCACTTCAAGAAATACAGAGGAACCAAATGTCCCAAATGTACCTGATATGATGCAGCAATTAGTGGGATGTGAAGGATCTTTTGGGATTCATGTTTCATTTTTTATCACCCAGGAGATAGGAAAACATGTCCTTATATAAGAGACATGTACATGGATACTCACAATAGCTTTAGGTCATAATACTCTAAACTTGAAAGACCCAAATATCCACCAGGAGGAACATGAATAAATATTTTGTAATACAGCCATTCAGTGTCACAGGACTCAGTGATAAAAAAATGAGGGAACTCCTGATCCACCAAACAACAAGAATGAATCACAAACAATATTTTCAGCAAACGATACAGCTACCAAAATGTAAAGTCCATTTTTTTTGGCTTTTTATGAATTTCAAAATGTGGCAAAATGAACGTATAAGGATAGAAATCAGAACAAGTGTGAATATGATGGAAGGTGGTAGGTGATTGAAGTGTATAGAGAGGATTTTCTAGATTATTGGAAATGGATCATATCTTGATAGGGTTTTGGATATTGTAGGGGAAGGGGATGAAAGGTTTGAAAAATTTGACGTCATTCAGTTAAGATGAATACATTTAACTGTATTTAAATTTTACATCAATCTTAAACAAAGAATAAGAGAGAAAGAGTGAAGACTGCTCGTGAGAGTGTAACAGAGATAAAAACATTAAATTTTCAGTATCTTCCCCCACTGACCACTGCACTGATGAGAAGATGGGGCTGACAGTTGCTTGTGGATTCCAGGCAGAATATTGGGGAGTTCTGTGGGGTTTGTTGTGGATAGAGGGTTACTGAACAGTCCTGTGGTGGCATCAGTGCCATGGAAGGCCTGTAGCACTCTGTGCAGCTTGTTTTTTGGATGATACTTGGGACTTTTTGAGAGGTGTTGATGGAGCACAATGACACTAGTACATACCTCCATTTCCACCACCTCCAGTGGGGCTCAGTGGCATTTCAATCTCTCTTCAGCATTTTGATGGGTCTCCTATTGTTCAGACTTGAGCAGTCTTTTAGAAGCCAACTTTATAGAAAACACGAAGAGCAGTTTGCACACACACTAGCCACACTGACTGACAAGAAATGTCAACTTCTTGATAAGATGAGTGCTGTTCACAAGAGGTATGTAGAGACTAAGTCATCTTTAGGGGATGCTAGGCTAGAGAAAGCATCTTTTAAAATGCCCAGCCTTCTTGACACCTACAGAAAGGCTAAGGGAATGACAGCAATGTTAATGGAGGGATTAACTTCAGTGGTCCTAAAACTAAAGGAAGAGAGATCCAGATGTTCCAAACAAGAAGATGAGATGAAGAAGATGCTGAAAAAACTGGAGTCCCAAGAAGAGGTCATGTGAACCAGCACAGCACCAGGCACTTTTCCAAGTTCAATGTGTTTGGAAACCCTTCCACTCCCTGATAGTCCCTCCTCCACGAGTGGCCTGGTTTGATCTTCAAGCAACACTGAACTTCTGCTCCGCTCAGTCCTGCAGAGCCAACAGGCTGGAATGACTCTGTCCAATTCCATCTGAGAGTTTTTGAGGCCTGTGGAACAAGGGAACCCCCTCCTTGGGCTGGAGTTCTTCTACCTTCACCTCCTGGACACACAAGTGATTTCCTCCATGGTCAATTCTTCCTTCAATCACACAGAGTTTGGACTTGAAGAACACATCAGAAATATGGGACATACTCTACTGAAACTCAACATGAAGAAAATAATACTGCTGATGAGATTATTCATATACTTAAGAGACTACTTAAAAGACTTATGTACATGTTTATATCTCTTCATTTCTTTATTATTTAATCTCTTCATATATTTATTATAATTTTATGTTGATGTTATAAGCATAAACTTTTGTTTCTTGTTCTCATCTACATAATATCTATTACATACATAATTATATATTTAACATATATGCAGTTCAGTCATGAGTCTTTTAAGACAAAGCAATATAAACTTGCAAGTGTATACTTACAAAGAATTTTAAATAATCCAATGGTGTATTTGAAAATAATAAAGAATAAAAATTGAAAAGTGATATATTCACATGAAGATTTTTGATTCCCATTCAAGAGTGCTTCAGTGTGAGTTCTCTAAGCAGGAAAAAATATCTCTTGGACAATATCAGAAAAACAACACTTACAATCCCGCACCCATCGCTCCCTCCTGCTTTCCATTCAAATGACACACTTCAAATGAAAGGAGCAAGGAGCTCCTTTCCCAGGGAAACAGCTGACATCCCTAAAATAATAACTCTAGTCATGTATAATGATGCTATGGGAGAGAGTGAGCAAAAACTGGAGGTTTCTAAAAGCAGCAAGTGACACTCTGCATTTGAGGCATCCACATGACATAAATGAACCAATAAAACACCATGACTTCTCTCCAAAATAGAGAAAGAAAACTGAACTTGGTTGTGGGGACCCATGATGATAAAGAAAGTGCTCGTGACTGTGGAGCTGAAAATCTAGCAGAGAAAGGAAGATTTGAAAATAAATTAAAGAGAGTATTATGACATGTCAGGAAATTTTAAGGGTGATGGAGAACAATAAGCAGGGAAGTGTGGGAGTGCAGATTTGGGGGGACAAAATGGGTGAGGGGAACTTGTGGAAGTAGACATCAGGCATCCTCAAACTGATGAGAGGGTATGTGAGCAGTGAGTGTACCTGGCATGAGCATTGAAGGATGAGGGGCCAGAGCAGGTGATAGCACTTAGTAGGGTTGATGAGCATGAAGTTTGTGAGAACCAGCCAGGAACCAGAGTGGCTGAAACATAGTGAGTCACATGCAGGGTGAGGGGGCTAAAGGCTGACATGGGCCAGATGACTGAGGACAGTGTAACTATGGTAGAGAGAAGAATTTTAAATAAAAATGACAGTGACTGCAATGTAGAGGAAAAGGTGAAACAGAGAGTCTGGTTTGGGACTCTGACCATGACTTTACACTGAGCATGGTGAGAGGAAGAACCAGACAGACACCATGTAGATGGAGACACAGCAACAATATCAGATCCAGGACATGAGTCTTGTTGATGACTGTGGGTGCAAGAGAAAATAAGAGATAGAAGGTTAACACTGAGTTTGACCTGAGCATCTGCATGAAGGGTGGTATCCTCAAAAAAACAGGGGTGGTTGGCAGAGGATTGTATTTGGTGGGATACTGGACTGTGGTTATTTGTGGGGAGGGAGATTTCATAGTCCACTTAGCCATCACATTGCAAATAAGTGCTCAGTTTGATAAAAGCAAATTGGACACAGAGAAGTGATCACATGTGCAGTTATAAATTTAATAGATCATCACTGAGAGCTGCATTTAACAGAAAAGTTCCAAGGAATAGGAAGATCCTAGTGGGTAAAATAGTGGCCTGCTTATGGCCAGATCCCCGTTTAGCATTGCCCATCATCGTCATCACAAGCTGCCTCACCAGTGGACTGCCCAAGCCTGTTATCCCATGTAATGACTTGGGTTTTGCAGAATCGCACCCCAGTCACTTTCCCTACCTTGGGCAAAAACAGCTCAGGTAGTCATGAAGCCCTGAAGACAGCTAAGGAATTGGCCTGAACCATCCCACATATTCATGGTATAGGAAGGAAGGGCTGTTCTTGCCCTTTGGCTAATGAAAGTTCATTCCAACCCCTGGAATATATCTCTGCATGGGATTGGGCTTTTATCTCTGGAGATCTGACTACAGGATCCATGTGCTCCTCATTATTGAGGTAACCTGTCCTGTCCTCATGCCTCTGAAAGTCATTGCCAGAATTTTTACCCTATTTCACATTGAGTACTTTCTTCTTCCACCCCAGTTTCCAAACCTGGGTTTCAAAAGATTTAAGCTGGAATTTTTCAACCCACCCAACCTGAATGTATTCCTAGGGCCTGCCTGGAACTTAACCTGTGAATGCATAAGCAAATCCTGGGAAGAAATTCAAAGCTAGATATATTATTTGTATTAAGTCATTCATCCCTCCTGAAGAGAGTTCAAGGTTGTAAATGTTATTCCAGAATCACCACTTTTGATTGGAAGGTTCGATCCTTAGTTGCCTCCTCAGAAGTAATAGCTCAGTAGGAATATGAATCCCATATTCACCAAGGGAGCCAGAGGACCAGGAGAGCCTGGACTGACAGTGGTACTGAATGCATATTTTTTTCTGAATCCCTTTGTTCTGCTGGGTCAGTGTTGGCCTTAGAGATGTCATTTCTAGTGTAAGTGTGTTTTTTTAGTAAGTGTGTTTGGCTAATGAAAGCTATTTATTTGCATTTGAAAGCTGCTGGTAGCAATATACCAGTAGAAATGGTTTGACTTTTATTATGGGAAGTTGTTAGGTTAAAATCTTACATCTGAGACTGTGAAAATGCCCAAATTAAGGCATAATCTAAGATGCTGTCTTCCTGAAAGTTGGCTGCTGGTGATCCTGGACTCCTGCTGTGTGGCAGGATCCAGTGGCATCTCGGCCAATTAGAGTCTCTGGCTTCTCTTGCAGACTGACTTTCTTCCTGAGCTGAAATGTGGGCAATCAGGTATGTGCCTCATTTTGCCCTTCTCCTCAGGACCTCTCAGGGTTTGCTTTGGGTCATTGTGTTTGCTCTGCTGTTTCCAGCCTCCAGGCACTGGGACCTCTCCCTTTCAGCCTCTTGGGATTTATCTGTCTCTGCAGCTTTTTTCTGTGTTTCTGCTTATTCATTCCTCCATTACAAAGGACTCCAAAAGGAGGAGTCTGGGTCTGACATCTAACTAAAGGACCAGGACAAAATTAATTTAATCAAGAGTTGCCACCTACAGTGCACAGAAATGAACATTATCTATTCTGAGATCAATAGATAGCTTCAGACTGTAACAGTTGATTTCATGGATCTTTTCTAAGGATCAGAAAATATGTTGTTTCTGTTGAAAGTCCTGAGGTGGAGGTAGGGGGTCCCCCTTTTGCTAGTTTCAGTAGAGCTATGTCATGAATGCTAAATGCCTGTTGGTGTGGTTGTCTCTGTAGTAGTGCATGTAGCAACCACTACATACATATGGACATGGACATATAGGTATATGCAAATAAATACCTACACATGAACTTTCATATACCTATCCATTTATTTATAGCCTTAATTCCCTTTTCACATGAAATGCAATAATATATCTTCCCAAGGTCCTCTATAATTTTTGCTATTTCATCTCTTCCTGTTTCAGTATGCATGCTTTGTTCTCCACATTACATACTACAAATCTCCTCAAATATCCAGTGTTCCTGGTTGCTTACTCACACTTAGCTACTAGAGAAATACACCTGTCTAGAAACTCAGTGTGCTTAGGTGGGGCCTGTGCCTTTTAATGTATTTCTGTGGGTTGATGGAGCAGTTATTTCAAGCACTTTTATTGAGATATAGTTACACACCACAGTCCATCCAAAGTATGCAATCAATGGGTCTCGATATAATCAGAGTTGTGGATCCATCACCACAATCAATTTTAGGACATTTTCATTACTCTAAAGAGGAAAACCCCATAATACACAACAGTTACCTGTCAATCTTTCTGTCATTCTCCAGCCCTACATAACCACTGATATGATTCTGTTTCTATAGATTTATTTACATTGACATTTTAAACAAATAGACGTGTTCCATTTGTAGTACTTTGTGTCTGGTTTCTTTCCTATAGCAAAATGTTTTTTATTGCGGTGATTTTTTAATTAGAGATGTTGTAGGTTTATATAAAGTCATAAAAAATACAATATTCCCATATCACCCCCTATTGTTGACCCTTTGCATTGCTGTGCTACCTTTGGTGCCATGGAGGAACAATATTAAAATATTACTGCTAATGAAAGCCCATAGTTTGCTTTAGTTATAATTCCCCAAATTGCAACCTATTGTTCATACCTGTAACAGCGATGTGCATTTCTTGTATTTGTACTATGAACAGTAGTCACCATCTACTAGGTGGTTCACTGTGATATACACATGTTTTATCCTCTAGCTTTCTTTCGAGGAAAATATGTGACCCAAAACTCCCCTTCAAACTCATTTACACACAGGAATCACTGCTGTCAATTACATTCTCAATAATAAGTTACCATCACCTCTTTCCAATTCCAAACATTTGTAATCAAAAACATAATGAAAAATTCTGCTCAAATTAAGCATCAGCTCCCCATTTTTACACTCCTTCCATCTGCAGGTAGCCAATAATGTAGATTATAACCCTATGAGTTAGCTTTTTATAATTAGTGAATATTATTGAAATCATAATATACTTGTCATTTTGTGCAAGAGTTATTTCACAAAACTCCATAATGTGACACGAATAAGGTCTCCATTCTTACTTACATCCAAATTGTATTACTTTTTATGTATATATCACATTTTGCTTATCCATTCATTGGATGATGGACACTTGTCCCCATCTTTTAGTAATTGTGAATAAAGCCAGTGAGTAAACGTCTGTTCACGTCCCATCTTTCAGTTCATCTGAGTATGTACAGAGTAGCAAGATACCAAATCATATAGCACGTCTATGCTTAGTTTCTTAGAAAATGCTAAACTCTCTTTCATAGTGGCTACCCCAGTTTACATTGACACCTGCAGTGAATGAGTGTTCCTCTTTCTCCACATCCAATTGAACAATGGCCATTTTCTGGGATTTGTTTGTTTGTTTGTTTTCATAATAGCCATTCTGTTAGGTGTGTTATGATATCTCATTATGGTTTTGATTTGCATTTCCCTAATAGCTAGTTGTGGAAAGCTTCTTTTCATATGCTTTTAAGCCATTTCCGTTTGGTCTTTAGAAAAATGTCTTCTAAAGTCTTTTGCCCATTTTGCCATTTTGTTTGTCTTTTTATTCTTGAATTGTTGGATTGATTTATAATTTTGGAGAGTAAAACCTTATTAGCTATGTGGTTTCCAAGTATTATCTTGAAATGTGTAGACTGCTTTCTTGACCAGTCTTTTGAAGCACAAATGATTTGATTTTGAGGTGGTTCCATTTATCTCATTTTTTTCTCTCATTACATGTGCTTTGAGTGTAAGTAAGGACTCTTTTCCCTGCCCAAGGTCTGAAGATGCTTCCCCACATAGTCCTCTGTGTGTTTTATGGTCCTGGCACTTATCTTTAGGTCTTTGATTACTTTCAGTAAATTTTTGTTCAAAGTATGAGGTAGGCGTAAGGTCTGAAAGGGTGAAAAGGCAGGTGGCTTAAAGGGAGAAAGTATTTGGATGTCACAAATCTCATAGTGTTTCTTTTTTATTTATTTATTTATTATATATATATATATATTTTTTTTTAAGGTGCTTAGATTACCTAAATATTACACAGAAATTACAGGGATTCACATGTTCCCCACCTCCCACACCTCCCACAACATCCCACACAAACATCCTCCATCAGTGTGGTTCATCACCCTCAATGGAAATGCACATCCTGGCGCCCCGCCACCAAGCATAAACCACAGTTCACATCGTAGACCACGCTTTCTTCCACACAGTTCTGAATGGTGTGTGCTGATTTAAAATGGCCTACATCTGTCGCCCACCACAACGGCACTCAGGACAACCCCCAAGTCCTGAAAAAACCTCTGTATTTCAACTGCAATTCCCCTCCCTGCTCTGAAAGTGTCCAGTGGCCACCAGCTCCACCTCACTATTATAATTTCTTCCATTGCTAGAATCACCATATGTGTACAACAAAATATCATTAAATACACTGTAGTCCATAGTTCTTCCCCCAATCCTGAGGGGACTTGGATGGTGATGTCCACTCCACCTCCAAGTGAGAGGGGGCTTATATCCCATGGATATGGTGGGTGGGATTATCCTGCCTGCAGCTGCAGGCCCTCTCCATTCCCTGGGATGGCCATTACACATCATTGTCTCCTCGCCAGGTGACTTGGATGAGTCCATTGAGCTATAGGGTAGGAGTTGCAGCTCCACCGAGATTCCAGGCTCAGATGGCACATAGGTAGGCCAGAGGCTCCAGTCTCTGAAAGTACACCTAAAAACTCCAGCATCACATATAGGTTTGAATGGAAGGGACTGATGGACCATGTGCAGGGAGACTTATTTGAGTACAACTCTGTCACTCTCAGGAACACAGACTCCAAAATAGAGCCCACTGATAAGGCATCAGTCTCTGGGGTCATCCCCCCTTATATAGGACCTGGGTGTCTCCAGAGCCCTCAGGAGCCCCTCTGTGGAGGTGATATACACTTTGGTGTTCTATGAGATCCCACTGACATGTGCATAAGTGTTACCTCTGGGATGATCTCCCAACTCTCTTTGAAGTCTCTTAGCCACTTGAACTCATATGTCTTTACCTTTTCCCCCTTTTATTCAAGGTCTTTTTCCAGTCATGTTGCCAGTTGGCACTCGGTATTAATCCCTTGTTGCCAGGGAGGCTCATTGCCAGGAGTCATGTCCCATGTTGGGAGGAAGGTAATGCATTCATATGCTGAGTTTGGCTTAGAGAGAGGCCACATTTGAGCAACAAGGAGGCTCCCCATGGCAAACTTTATGCACCCCATAACAGTAGGCTAAGTTTCAATTACAAGAGCAAAGACTCATAAGGCTAGTCATCAATAACAAGAACTCATCAGTGGGCCATCCTCTTTTGACAGATACTGTCCCTGTACTCAGAGGACTGTTGCTGCTAACTTGGTGAATGTGGCGGAGCTCTCCAGGCTGGGAATTAAGATTCCCTCATTTATTGAGTGATTGTCCACCCACCATGACTGTGCCCCATCCTTTGTTCATTTGAACAATTTTATATATCTAGCATGTATATTCAGATGAACTTACTCCCATGAATCCCCCCTCCCAGACACCCCCCACCAGCAATCCTCTGCAGCCCCCATTGTAACCCTTCTGTGATCTAAATCTTCCCTGAACATATAGCCCATATAATAACCAAATACACTTAATAGGAAAAAGAAACAACAATGATTAGCTCAAATGCAAGAAATAAACACAAGGAAACTCAGGAAAAACAAAAAAACAAACAAACAAAATATAATTCATAGATTTTTTTCAAAAACAAAAGAAATTCCCTTTTAAAAAAAAATTATTCTTTTTTCCTTTTATCACTGTATTATCAGATGTCCAGTGTACCGTGACACCTTCCCCCTCTCATTCCCCAGTGTCTCCCAAGTTTTCATTTAATTTCCAAAGAAGTTTTAGGTCACAGCAAAGTCACACACGGAATACTAGAGACCCCCACATACTCAACCATACTCCCCCTTCCCAATGCCATATTAAATCCTCTTTTTTTTTGGATGTTAGCCATGTTATAACTGTTATACAGATAGCAAAATATAGCAACTAAACATTGTCAATGGTTTACAGTATACTTTACCATTTAGACAATAGAGTTTAATAAGTTTTGATGATATTTACCATGTCCTGTGTCCATTAATGTAAGGTAATAAAAAACCTTTCCCATGACCACTAAACACCCCCTGTTTGTTCTCTTCTGTTCCTTCCTCCCCCTCACCATGGGGCATAAGACACTCCCCTGTCTTGACTCATATTATGACAAGATTCATAGTTACATACCTTGTGAATTCCAACCTGCCCTTCCTAATCTACACACCTGTCAACCCTGCACCAACAAACCCAGTAATATCACTACCCATCTGTCCTATCCTTCAATATGCAAATTTACTCTATCCCTTTACCATAGATTATGTCCATATGGGTGATGGCTCACAGCCTACTCTTCTCTTTCTCTTCCTTGTTAACCTATCTTTCAGACAATGGTTCTCAGAGACTGCTCAATTTCCTCAGTTCAAATCAGTGAGGTCATATGTTGTTCATCCTTCAATGCCTGGCTTGCTTCACTCAACATAAGGTCTTCAAGATTCATCCATGTTATTCTGTGTGTTAGCACTTTTTTCCTTCTTACAGCTGAGTAATATTCCATTGTATATATGTACCACATTTTGCTTATCCATTCATCTGTTGATGGGCACCGGGGCTGATTCCAACTTTTGGCAATGGTGCACAATGCCGCTATGAACATTGGTGTGCATATATCCGTTTGTGTCTTTGCTTTCAGTTCTTCTGGGTATATACACAGCAGTGGAATTACTGGATCATACAGAAGATCTATTGTTAGTTTTCTGAGGAACCGCCAAACTGTCCTCCACAGTGGCTGGACCATACCGCAGTCCCGCCAGCAGTGGATGAGGGTTCCTATTCCTCCAAATACACTCCAACATTTAGTGTCTGCTGTTTTTTTAATAGCTGCCATTCTGATGGGCGTAAGATGGTATCTCATTGTAGTTTTGATTTGCAATTCCATGAGAGCAAGCAATGTTGAGCATTTTTTCATGTGCTTTTTAGCCATTTGTATTTCTTCCGGGGAGAAGTGTCTTTTCAGGTCACTTTCACATTTTTTAAATGGGTTGTTTGTCTCTTTATTTTCAAGGTGTAGAATTTATTTATAAATGCAGGATATTAGGCTCCTATCAGATATATGGTTGCCAAATATTTTCTCCCATTGGGTAAGCTGCCTTTTTATTTTCTTAATAACATCCTTTGAGGCGTAGAAGTTTATAATTTTGATGAGATCCCATTTATCTATTTTTTCTCTTGCTGCTTGTGCTTTGGTTGTGAAGTTCATGAAACCATTTCCTATTACAAAGTCTTGTAGATGCTTCCCTACATTATCTTCCAAGGTCTTTATGGTTTTGGCTCTTATATTTAGATCTTTGATCCATCTTGAGTTGATTTTTGTATAAGGTGTGAGATGGTATTCTTCTCTCATTCTTTTGGATATGAATATCCAGTTCTCCAAGCACCACTTGTTAAAGAGGCCATTCTCTCCCAACTGATTGGGCTTTGTAGCCTTGTCGAATATCAGATGACTATATATGCAACTACCTATATCAGAACACTCAATTCAGTTCCACTGGTCAGTAGGACATCCTTGTGCCAATACCATGGAGTTTTGATCACTGTAGCTATGTAGTATGTTTTGTAGTATGTAGTCAGTGTGATACCTGCAACTTCATTTTTTTTTTCAATATATCTTTGGCAATTCGGGGTCTCTTACCTCTCCAAATATATTTTGTGGTTACTTCTTCCAGTTCCTTAAAAAATACAGTGTTGATTTTTATTGGGATTGCATTAAATCTGTAGATTAGTTTGAGTAGGATAGACATCTTGATGATGTTTACTCTTCCTATCCATGAACAGGGAATATTTTTCCATTTATTTAAGTCTTCTTTGATTTCCTTTAACAGTGTTGTGTAGTTTTCTGTATATAAGTCCTTTACATCTTTAGTTAAATTTATTCCTAATTATTTGATTCTTTTAGTTACTATTATAAATGGTATTTTTTTACTGATTTCCTCCCCAATTTGTTCTTTATTGGTGTATAGAAATGCTACTGATTTTTGAGCATTGATCTTATAACCTGCAACATTACTGAACTCCTTTATAAGTTCTAGAAGCCTTGTTTTTTATTTCTCAGGGCTTTCTATGTATAGGATCATGTCATCTGCAAATAATGAAGTTTTTACCTCTTCTTTTCCAATCTGGATGCCTTTTATGTCCTTTTCTTGACTCAGTACTTGCACAAGTATGTCTAAGACAATGCTAAATAGGAGTGGTCATCCTTGTCTTGTTCCCGATCTCAGAGGGAAGGGTTTTAGGATTTCAACATTGAAAATGATGTTAGCTTTGGTTTTTCATATATACCCTTTATCATATTCTGAAAGTTTCCATTTATTCCTATCTTTTGTAGTGTTTTTATGAGGAAAGAGTGCTGTATTTTGTCGAATGCTTTTTCTGCATCTATAGAGATGATCATGTGATTTTTTTCTTTCAATCTGTTTATGTGGTGTATTACATTGATTGATTTTCTTATACTGAAACATCCTTGCAAACCCGGGATCAAACCCACTTGGTCATGGTGTATAATCCTTTTGATATGTTGTTGAATGTGATTAGCAAGTATTTTGTTAAGGATTTTAGCATCTAGGTTCATTAGAGAAATTGGTCTGTAATTTTCCTTTCTTGTGGTATCTTTATTTGGTTTTGGTATTAGGGTAGTTTTGGCATCATAGAATGGGTTAGGCAATATTCCTTCTACTTCTATTTTTTGGAAAAGCATAAGCAGAATTGGTGTTAGCTCTTTCCCAATGTTTTGTAGAATTCAGCTGTGAAACCATCTGGTCCTGGACTCTTCTTAGTTGGAAGGTTTTTATGACTGAGTCTATCTCTTTACTTGTAATTGGACTCTTGAGTTCATCTACTTCTTATTTCATCAACGTAGGCTGTTTGTGAGTTTCTAGAAACTTGTCCATTTCCTCTAAATTATCATTCTTGTTGGCATATAATTTTTCAAAGTATCCTCTTATGAAACTCTTTGTTTCTGTAGGGTCAGTAGTGATATCCCCTTACTCAGTCCTTATTTTGTGTATTTGCATCTGTTCTCTCCTTTTCTTTGTTAGTCTGGCTAAGGGTTTATCAATTTTATTGATATTCTCGAAGAACCAGATTTTTTTTTTTTTTTTTTTATTTCCAGGGCTTTCTTATTCTCTATTTCATTTAGTTCTGCTCTAATTTTTTTATTTTCTTCTTTCTACTTCCTTTAGGTTTAGTTTGTTGTTGTTTTTCCTCTTCCTCCAAGTGTGCAGTTAGGTCTTCAATTTTAGCTCTTTCTTCTTTTTTAATATATGTATTTATGGCTATGAACTTCCCTCTCAGGACTGCTTTCACTGCATCCCATAGGTTTTGATATGTTGTGTTGTCATTTTCATTAATTTCAAGGTAGTTATTGATTTCTTTTAGATTTCCTCTTTGACCCACTGTTTGTCTAAGAGTGTGTTGTTTAACTTCCATATCCTTGGGCCTAACCTGTTTCTCTGGCCCTTAGTGATTTCCATTTTCATTCTGTTGTGTTGGAGAAATTACCTTGTACAATCTCAGTCTTTCTGAATTCATTGAGAGTTGTTCTGTGGCCTAGCATGTGGTCTATTTTGGAGTATGATCCATGTGCACTCGAGAAGAATGTAATTCCTGCTGTATTTGGGTATAGTGTTCTGTATATGTCTCTTAAGTCCAGGTCCTCTAATGTATTGTTGAGAGCCTTTATTTATTGATTCTCTGTCTAGATGTTCTATCTAATTATGAGGATGGTTTATTGAAGTCCCCTGCTATAATTTTAGAGGCATTTATTTCTCCTCTTTGTTTTTCCAGAGTTTGCCTCACGTATTTTGAGGCACCCTGATTAGGTGCGTAAATGTTGATGATTGTTCTTTCTTCTTGTGACATTACCACTTTTATTAATATATAGTGTCCATCTTTGTCTCTTACAATAGTTTTGCATTTAAAGTCTATTTTGTCTGATATTAGAATAGCTACTCCTGCCCTTTTTTGGCTATTGTTAGCTTGTAAAATGGTTTTCCACCCAATCGCTTTCAGCATTCTTGAATCCCTGGGTCGGAGGTGGGTTTCTTATAGACAGCATATAGATGGATCATATTTTCTTATCCATTCTGCCAATCTGTGTCTTTTGATTGGTGAATTTAATCCATTAACATTCAGTGTTATTACTCGTAACGAATTTCTTACTTCAGCCATTTTTTCTTTGTGTTAATGAATGTCATACGTGGTTTTGTTTCTCTTTTTGTCTTTTCAGTTGTTTTTACACTCTCCTCCATCTCTCTCTCCCTTGTTTTTTCCTTTCAACTTGTATAGATTCCTTTATTATTTCTTGAAGTGCTGGTTTCTTCTTGACATACTCTTAATTTCTGTTTATCTGTGAATATTTTGAACTCTCCATCATTTTTGAATGCCAGTTTTGCTGGATAGAGAATTCGTGGCTGGAAGTTTTTTTCTTTCAGTATTTTGTCTATGTCATACCACTGTCTTCTTGCCTCCATGGTTTCAGCTGAGAAATCAGCACTTACTCTTATTGTGCTTCCCTTGTACGTGATGGTTCTCTTTTCTTTTGCTGCCTTGATTATTTTCTTTTTGTCTTGAGCATTGGACATTTTGACAAGTATATGTCTTGGAGTTGGCCTGTTGGGATTTATACTCTTTGTGGTATGCTGTGCTTTCTGGGTCTGTACATCCATCTCTCTCAATAGGTTTGGGAAGTTTTCAGCCATTATTTCCTTCAACACTCCTTCTGTTCCCTTTCCCTTCTCTTCTCCTTCTGGGATGCCCATAATGTGTATGTTTGTGCATTTTGTGTTGTCGGTTAATTCCTTGAGTCTTTGCTGAATTTTTTCTATTTTTTTGTTTATCTGTTCTACTATCTGTTTGATTTCAGCTGTATTGTCTTCCACATCACTAATTCATTCTTCTGCCTGTTCAAATCTGCTGTTATATGAATCCAGTGTCTTTTTGATTTCTTGGGTTGTGCCATTGTTCACCATCATATCCATTATCATTTTAGGCATGTTTGCAGTTTCTTAAGTATGTTCTCCCAGTGTCTTCTTTATATCCTTAATCTCTTCCTTCACTTTTTTAAGTTGGTCCATGATATTTGCTTGGATAGCTTTGATTAGTTGTTTGATGTTCTGCATCACTTCCTTGTTTTTAGTTTTTATCATTGGACTGGTCCATGTTTTCCTGTTTCTCAGTGTCATTTGTAATTTTTTGTTGCCCTCTAGTCATCATTTTATCTTGATGGGTTTATTCAGTTGATTAGTTTCTCTCTCTGCTCTATAATTTTATTTAGCTGGTGGTTCTGTTTGTATATTAAGTTTTCTCTTTGACACTTTTTCTTCTTATTTTATTTCCTTTCTTCTTCCTATTTTCCCTTGAAGACAAACGATTAGGGCCAGGATTCAAAAGATGTGAGGAAGGAAGAAGTAATAGTAATAGTAATCAATAGTAATATTGATAAAAGTTAGAAGAGGGGCCAAATGAGACTTAATGAAATGAATATTTAACTCATGTAGGCAGTGTAGAGCAATAAGAAAAAAAAGTGGATTTCCTACAATGGACTGGGAAACCTAATATAGGGATATATATATGGTGATTTAGAAGGCTAGAATTATGAGGAGGGAGAGAAATAGTGATGAGAGGGCTGAAAGGAAAGAGTTAATATTAATTAAAAAAATAGGAAAACAAAATAGATGGAATAGAAATTGACACCCTTAAGTTGTGGATATATGAAAAAATGTGGTATATAAGAGCCACAACAGAAAGCAGCAGCCAGAAAGATGAAGGAAGGATAAGTGATAGTTTGGAATACAAAATCAATATAGACAGAGAATGGGAATTAACTGAAGAAGAAGCACAGCAAAGAAGCGACAAGCTAGCAGCATCTAATTTAAATAAATGAAAGAAAAAAGAAAGGGGGAAGAAAGAGGAAAGAAAAGCAAGAGACAACAAATAAACAGAGACAAAAACAAACAACCACACAGGCAAGCAGTCAAACAGAGCTAAGGAAGGTCAATGATTCCCCTTGGGTCCACGTGGACCCTCTCTGCCTGCTTGTGTTTATCAATCAATTTCCCAACAGGGTTCTATATGCAGGTTCTGAAACAGCTTTTAGCTATTAAACTAAATTAAAAAGAATTTATTTTTCATTTATTGAAGTGACCATCTCTTTTCTTTATTTTTTTGGTGAAATACAGGACCCAAAATAAGTCCTCCTCTTGACCACCCCTCTCACAGAGGGGACCCTAACTGGGCTTGTGAAAATTAATCAAGCATGTCCCACTTCCTGGACTCCCTGGGGGGGGTGCTGGAGCTATGATGTTAGTCAGTGCAGAGTGCTAAAGACAGCTGACTATGCCTCTTCTGGAGCCGAGCCCCAGCATCAGCGGTTTGCTGGGTAAATCAGTTTTCCTCAGCAGATTCACCTCTCTTCTCTGCCTGGTGCTGCTTCAAGTCAGCTTTTCTGCTTCCCAAAGCTATGAGGAGGTCCAGGCAGCCAAATTGATCGCAAAAAAATTCCCCTCCCTGTCCTCCACCAGAACCCTCCCTCTTTTGGCAACTGCCCCCTCTTCCTGGCTCCACAGGGGCCTGGGGCTTATCCCTGGGCAGCTAGGCAAATCAACTCCCTCTCCAAACATATTCTCCCCTCCCCTCCACCAGGTACCAATTCACTCCAGCTGTTCTGTTCACCCAAGGTGCAAGGGGCTCCAGGCAGCCAAATCCCCAGAAAATAAAACTCTCTTGCCCCTTTACCAGAGCCCCCCTCAGAGACCACCCCTTCCCACTGGGCCCTGTCACCCAGTTGCTGAACCCTGGGGATCGTGGCTCCAACTGGCTCCTTTTTTTCCCCTTAGCATGGGGCTCAGCCCTCCATTCCAACCACCACAGGCAGGCTTAAAACTCATGAATCTCTACCGTTCTGTCCACGCCATCCATCTGCACTGATAGATGTCCCAAGCTTCTCACTCCACACGCCCACAGCACAGACCCCTGGGCAGGACTCCATCCACAATCCACCTTCCTCTGGGAGCTTGCGGTGAGTGCCTGCCTAAACTAATGCCATCTTGGAACCGTCTCCGAAAGCTGTCTCATAGTGTTTCATATCCATGATTTATAAGGGGATTCTACAACTCAACAATAAAACAACAAATGACCCAATTAAAAATGGACAAAATACTTTATTGAACTTCCAGGAAGATGGCGGACAAGTAAGACATGGGAATCTCTTCCCAGGAAAATAGCTAAAGGACAGGCTGAAACAGCCCCCATAAAGATCTTATAGGGTTTAGGACAGCAGGTGAAGGCTCCACACCACCCAGAGGAGAGAGGGAGAAAAGAAGGAAATTGTGATGGTAGAACTGGGAGTTTGAACCAGCAGTGGCTGCTGGCACCCTCCCCCACACTAAAGACTCTTTAGAATTCTAGGGCCTCCAGGCCTGCAACTATAGACAAAGGGGGCTCCAGGGATCTACCATCCCAGGAAAGGGGAGAGAGAGGGACACAGCCTAAGGCTGACTCAGGTTCTAACCCACAAATTTGAGCTGCAGTGCTCCATGGGCCCTTCCAGGCCAGGTGGGACCACACAGTGCTTTGCCCTGGGAGCCAGTGAAGGACCAGAGAAATCCAACCCTCTCAATCTCCCTCTCTGCTAGCCTAGACTAATTTTTGAGGACTCCACAGGAGAGGGAAGAGAGAGCCTAGGGCTGACTCGGCTTTTGACTTACAGGTTTGGTCTGCCTTGTCCCGAGAGCCCTTCCAGGCTGGGTGGGGCTGCTCCTTTGTTTGCGTTAAAGCCTGCAAGCGGCTAAAGGTATATAAACTTCCCAATCTCCACCTCTACTAACAGGGACTGATTGTTGAGGACTCAGAGGGGAGTGGAAATATTTCCTAGCTGTGAAAAAGGAGGGAGCTTCCAGAGAAAACAGAACTGTCTCAGAAAGTTTGAATTACAAGGCTCTTACCCTCCAGAAGGAAGCTCTATTACATTGATCTGGTTTGTGTCACAACAAATACACTCCAACCAGGCATTGAATTGAGAGGTGCCAAAGAGCAACTTCTCCTGGCACACAAAGGAAGTGCACATAAGAAAATAAAAATAAGTAAGAGAGGCTTTTCCTGGCCTCTATAGCCTCCCTACACAAGGCCTTGGAAGTGACTCTACAACCAATTACTGGGTCCAGTGCCCAGTTTTGAGTAACCAGCAGGACAATCTTAACAATCCAGGTTGAGCCAAAAATCAAAGAGCTGTGATAACTCACAGCTTTCTGCCACTAAACCCCTATAAAAGAGAAAGAGATTGAGCATCTGAGTAAACTACATTCTAACCAGATGCCTAAACACCAGCAAAAAATTACGAGCCATACTAAGAAAATAAAATACGTGGCCCAAGGAAAGAAATACATCAAAGTCCCAGAAGAGATACAGAATTCGAGAGAACTAATTAGCAAGATGAGCACAAATTTCCAAAATCAAATTAATGAGTTGAAAGACAATATAGCTAAAGAGATAAAGACATTAAGCGAATGCAAAGAAGAATTTGAAATCCTGAACAGAAATGTAATGGAGTTTATGGGAATGAAAGACAATAGGTGAGGTCAAAAACATATTTGATACATACAACAGCAGACTCGAAATGATAGAAGAAAGAATAAGTGATACTGAAGAAAAAGCAGCTAAAATTGAAGAGAGAAAAGAACAGAGAGAGAGAAAAGAATGGAAAAAATTGAGCAGGGGCTCAGAGAGTTGAATGACAACACAAAATGCAACAACATACGTGTCATGGGAGTTCCAGAAGGGGAAGAGAAGGGAAAGAGGCAGAAAGAGTATTTGAGGAAATAATAGCTGAAAATTTCTCAACTCTCATGAAAGAAATGAACTTATATGTCCAAGAAGCACACCGTACCCCAATCAGAATAAATCCAAATAGACCTATGCCAAGACACATAATACTCAGAATATCAAATGTCAAAGATAAAGAGAAAATTCTCAGAGCAGCAAGAGAGAAGCAAATGATCATGTACAAGGGATGTCCAGGAAGACATAGTGCAGATTTCTTTTCAGAAACTATGGAGGCAAGAAAACAGTGCTATGATACAATTAGAAAACTGAAAGCAAAAAAATGCCAGCTGAGAATTCTTTATCCAGCAAAACTGTCCTTCAGATATGAAGGTGAGTATAAAATATTCACAAACAAACAGAAACTAAGAGACTTTGCAAAAAAGAACTGACGCTTGCAGGAAATATTAAAGGAAGCCTTAGAACCTGATAGAAAAAGACAGGAGAGAGAGGCTTGGAGGAGAGTATAGAAGAAAGAATAGCAGAAAGGATAACCAAAAGAGCAAAAAGAGAGACAAAAACAAGATGACATATGAAAACCTAAGGATAAAATGGAGTAAGGTAAATAGTGCATTTACAGTAATATCATCGAATGTGAATGGATTAAACTCCCCAATCAAAAGATACAGGCTGACAGAATGGATAGAAAAACATGAGCCATCCATATGCTGCTTACAAGAAACTCACCTTAGACCCAGGGATACAAACCAGCTGAAAGTGAAACATTGGAAGAAGATACTCCACTTGAAATGCAACCAGAAATGAGCAGGGGTAGCTATACTAATATCAGACAAAGCAGACTTTAAATGCAAAAAATTATAAGAGATACAGAAGGCCATTATATATTAATAAAAGGGATGATTCACCAGGAAGATATAACTGTCATAAATATCTATGCACCTAACCAGGGTGCCCCGAAATATATGAGACAAACTCTGGCAAAACTAAAGGGAGAAATAAACATTTCTACAATAATCATTGGAGACTTCAACACCCCACTCACATCATTAGATGAAACGACTAAACAGAAGATCAACAAGGAAACAGAGAACTTGAACAATATGATAAACAAGTTAGACCTAACAGACATATACAGAACACTGCATCCAAACTCAGTGGGTTATACATTCTTCTCAAGTGCCCATGGATCTTTCTCCAGGATAGACCGCATGTTAGGTCACAATTCAGCTCTCAATAAATATAAAAAGATTGAAATTATACAAAGCACCTTCTCAGATCATAATGGAATGCAACTAAAAATCAATTATAGACATGATAAAAGTAAATTTGCAAATGTGTGGAGACTGAACAACGCACTTGGTGGGTCAAAGAAGAAATTGCAAGTAAAATCAGTAAATATATTGAGACAAATGAAAATGAGAACACAACGTATCAAAACTAATGGGATACAGTGAAGGCAGTCTTGACAGGGAAATTTATAGCCTTAAATGCCTATATTAAAAAACAAGGAAGAGTTACTCTCAAAGATTTAACTGAACAACTGGAGAAACTAGAAAAAGAACAGCAAACCAATCCCAAAGCAAACAGAAGGAAAGAAATAACAAAGATTAGAGCAGAAATACATGAAAATGAGGTCAGAAAAACAATAGAGAAAATCCACAAAACCAAAAGCTGGTTCTTTGAGAAGATCAATAATATTGACAAATGCCTAGCTAGACCAGCAAAGAAAAAAAGAGAGAAGATGCAAATAAATACACTCAGAAATGAAAGGGGGGAAGTTACAAATGACCTCACAGAAATAAAAAGAGTCATAAGAGGATATTATGAGAAACAATATGCCAAAAACTAGACAACCTAGATGAAATGGACAAATTTCCAGAAATGCACAACCAATCTACACTGACGCTACAAGAAATACAAGAACTTAACAAACCAATCAAATTTAAGGAGATTGAATCCGTCATCAAAAGTCTCCCAGCAAAGAAAAGTTCAGGACCACACGGCTTCACTGGTGAATTCTACCAAGCATTTTGAAAAGAATTAACAGCAATTCTGTTTAAACTCTTCCAAAAAATTGAAGAGGAGGGAAAATTACCCAACACATTTTATGAAGCCAGCATCACCCTAATACCAAAGCCAGATAAGGATTCTACAAGAAAAGAAAATTACAGACCAATCTCTATAATGAAAATAGATGCAAAAATTCTAAACAAAATACTTGCAAATCAAATCCAACAGCATATCAAAAGACTTATACATCACAACCAAGTGGGATTTATTCCTGGTATGCAAGGCTGGTTCAACATAAGAAAATCAATCAATGTAATACACCACATTAACAAATTCACAAACTGAATGAAAAAAACACATTATAATCTCAATAGATGCAGAAAAAGCATTCGACAAAATCCAGCATCCTTTTTTGATAAAAGCACTTCAAAAGACAGGAATAAAAGGAAATTCCTCAAAATGGTAAAAGGCATATATGAAAACCCCACAGCCAACATCATACTCAAGGGGGAAAGGTTGAAACCTTTCCCTCTAAGATAGGGAACAAGACAAGGATGCCTACTGTTACCATTGTTATTCAACATTATACTAGAAGTTCTAGATAGGCCAATTAGACAAGAAAAAAAATGAAAGGCATCCAAATAGGAAAAGAGGAAGTAAAACTCTCACTGATTGCAGATGACATGATCCTGTACTTAGAAAATCCTGAAGTATCCACGACAAAGCTACTTGAACTAATAAATGAGTTCGGCAAAGTGGCAGGATACAAGATCAACATGCAAAAATCAGTAATGCTTTTGTACACTAGTACTGAACAACCTGAGGAGAAAATCAGGGGTGAAATTCCATTTTCAATAACAATGAAAAGACTCAAATACCTAGGAGTTAATTTAACCAAAGATGTACAGGATCTATATGCAGAAAACTACAAAACAATGCTAAAAGAAAATTTTAAAGACCTAAACAAATGGAAAGACATTCCATGTTCATGGATTGGAAGAATAAATATCGTGAAGATGTCAATCTTACCCAAACTGATTTATAGATTCAATGCAATACCAATCAAAATCCCAACAGCTTACTTTACAGAATTAGAGAAAGCAATTACCAAATTCACCTGGAAGAGTAAGTGCACCCGAATAGCCAAAAGCATTCTAAAAAGGAAGAGCGATGTGAAGGAATTTCACTGCCTGACCTTGTATTACAAAGCTACAGTAGTCAAAACAGCATGGTACTGGCATAAAGATAGACACATAGATCAGTGGAATAGAATTGAGAACCCAGAAACCCTCACTTATACAGTCAACTGGTTTTTGACAAACCTACCAAGCCCACGCTGATGGGGAAAAACAGTCTCTTCAACAAATGGTGTTGGAAGAACAGGATATCTATAACCAAAAGAATGAAAGAGACCCCCTATCTCACCCCCTATACAAGAATCAACTCAAAATGGATCAAAGATCTAAATATAAAAGCCAGGACCATAAAACTACTAGAAGAAAATGTAGGGAAACATCTTCAAGACCTTGCAGTAGGTGGAGGTTCCTTGGACCTTACACCCAAACAGGTGCAACAAAAGAAAAAATAGATAAATGGGACCTCCTCAAAATTAAACACTTATGCACAGGACTTTGTCAAAAGGGTAAAAAGGCAGCCAACTCAATGCGAAAAAATGTTTGGAAATCACATATCTGATAAGGGTTTAATATCCAGGATATATAAAGAAATGTTACAACTCAACAATAAAAAGACAAATGACCCAATTAAAAAATGGGCAAAAGACTTGAATAGACATTTCCCCAAAGAAGAAATACAAAAGGCAACAAAACACATGAAGAAATGCTCAACATACTCATGATTAGGGAAATGCAAATCAAAACTACAATGAGATATCATTTCACACATATCAGAATGGCCACTATTAAAAAGACAGAGAACTACAAGTATTGGAGAGGATATGGAGAGATAGGAATACTTCTTGACTGTTGGTGGGAATGCAGAATGCAGCCACTATGGAGGACTGTTTGGCAGTTCCTAAAGAAGTTGAATATAGACTTGCCACATGACCCTGCAATACCACTACTGGGTATATACCCAGAAGATCTGAGAGCAGTGACATGAACAGAAATCTGCACAACGATGTTCATAGCAACATTATTCACCATTGCCAAAAGTTGGAAACAACCCAGGTGTCCATCAACAGAAGAATGGTTAAACAAACTGTGGACAATGGAACATTATGCAGCTGTAAGAAGAAATGAAGTTGTAAAGCATATAACAACATGGATGGACCTGAAGGACATTATGTTGAGTGAAGCAAGCCAGACAAAAAAGGACAAATACTGTGTGAATGCATTACTATGAACCAAATATATTGTGTAAAATATTGTTTGAATCAAAAAAATTTTATATGTATCCATTACATTTAATTGAGAAATGTATATATTTATTTATCTGTGTTTACTTTTTAGTTTTTAATTGTTTATATTTTCAATTATTAAATGCACATAATAAAGTTAAAAAGAAAGACTTTATTGAACAAATGCTTAAAGATTCCCCACGCATGCACAGTGTTGATAATAGGGAAGGAGTGGATATATTAGTGGTTATATTGGAACTCCCTATTTCATGCATGATTTTTCAGTAAACCTTACATCTTCTTTCATTAAAGTGATGTATCATCCTGGAAATTGATAATAGAATATGCTAAATTTAGATCTGATATGGCAATGAACTGTTGTCTTTTCACAGTTAACTACTAAAAGAATATAAAAACATGCATATCTTCTAAATGAATAGAGGAGACAAGATTGAATAAAAACTTTGAGGGCTAAAGAAGTAACACGGGAGAAAAATGACAGTGTTGAACTGTGAGGACAAATAGAAACTGCATGAAAATGAATATTAAATTTAAACATGAACAGTAATTTTGTTCATATAAATGTTCCACCTAATCAAAAATTCCAATGGGAATTTTTTAAAAAACCCAGTGTGTTTTATTTTAATACCCATCTAAGGGGTATCAGATATAGATCAAATGCTTGAGTGCCTGCTTCCCATGTACAAGGTCCTGGTATCAATCCTGGATAGCTCCTTTTAAAAAATCATCCAAAAAAAAAAAAAAAAAACAGCAGGTTTGACAGTAAAACATGAATTTTATAGAATCACACAAAAACAAAAATATCAGCAAATATCATTTCAGTATGACCACAGCAAATACAACAAATATTAAGGAAAATGCATCAGAAATGTGGTGGCCTTTCATAATGCTAAAATGTCTAAATTACCAGAAAAACATAGCAAATTAAAATTGATGTGCATCTACTTGGCAGCTTTTACAAACTGACAGAATTATAACATGTAAGTGCCAAACCCAAATGCTAATAGGAGATTTTGGAAATACTCTCTCAGCAAGCGATGGAACAGGAAGAAAAATTATCAACAGTGATACTGACTACCTCATTATCACGAATAATAATTTTTTCTTAATGCATATATAATGCATACTTTTACTTAAGGCATATATATAAAACACTGCAAACAGAAAAATACATTTATTTTTAATGAATTATGAAAATGTAAGTCTGAGGCAGGAGAAGGAGGATGTTAGGAGGCAACCATGATCATCCTTTCAGAGATGAATTTGGCTCTAACCAGGGAAGAAAGGAGGAGGAAAAGGAGAAGGGGTCAGATAGGCACAGGATGTGATGGATGAATATGACACAGAAAGAGAGGTCTCAAGAAGGGCATCAATATATAACAAAGCTAATGTTTTGTAATATTTAATATTTACATCAAATTTTAAAAATAGAATTATTTTCTAAACTTTTCCTATACCGTGTCTCATATATTCATTATTTTAATATGCTATCTAGTACTATAGAATACTCTCAAATGACAATTTTTGGCAGAAAATTATGTGTTTTTTGAAGAAATTTTCTTTAAAATCTTTCATTAATTGCAATTATACATGTTGTATTACTTTTTTTTTTTAAGATTTTATTTATTTATTCATTTATCCCCCCCTTGCTGCTTGTGCTCACTGGGTCAGCTAACCACGCCATGCGGGCGGGCTTGCCTTCACCAGGAGACCCCGGGAACCGAACCCGGGGCCTCCCATATGGTAAACGGGAGCCCTACTGATTGAGCCACAGCCGCTTCCCATGTTGTATTACTTTTGAAATTAATGTGTTTCTATCATTTAAAATACCATTTAATATGAAATTAAAAATAATTTTCCCTTTACATAATAAAAAGAAATGACTTAAATTTGTAAAAAAAAAAAAAAAAAAAAAAAAGAAGGGCCACAAAGCTTTAGATGGAACACTTAGCAGGATGGAACCACTGTACATGGAAAAGGGAGAGACCAAGGATGAGGAGGTTTGGGAAGGAATTCTGGATATAGAATTTGTGGCTGGAAGTTTTTTTCTTTTAGTACCTTGACTCTGTCATACCACTGCCTTCTTGCCTCCATAGTTTCAGATGAGAAATCAGCACTTAATTTATTTAACTTAACTTGTATGTGATGGCTCTCTTTTCTCTTGCTGCCTTCAGTATTTTCTCTTTGTCTTAAGCATTGTAAATCTTGACAAGTATATGTCTTAGAGTAGGCCTGTTGGGATTTATACTGTTTGGCATGTGCTGTGGTTCCTGGACATGTATGTCCATCTACTTCAATAGGGTTGGGATGTTTCCAGCCATTATTTCCTTCAACACTCCTTCTGTCACCTTTCCCCTCTCTTCTCCCTGTTCCTCGGATGCCTATAATGCATATCTTTGTGCATTTTGTGTTGTTGCTCATATCCCTAAGTCCCTGCTGGATTTTTTTCTATCTTTTTATCTATCTGTTCTACTATCTGTTTGATTTCAGATATACTGTCTTCCACATCACTATTTTTTTCTTCTGCCTGTTCAAATCTGCTGTTATGTAAATCCAGCATCTTTTTGATTTCTTGGATTGTGCCATTCATCACCATCATATTTGTTATCTTTTTATGAGTGTTTACAATTTCTTCAGTATGTTCTCCCAGGGTCCTCTTAATACCCTTAAACTCTTCCCTCACTTCATTAAGTTGGTCCATGATATTTGTTTGTACAGCCTTTATTAGTTGTTTGATGTTCTGCATCTCTTCCTGGTTTTTAGTTTGTTCTTGGACTAGGCCATGTCTTCCTCTTTCTTAATATGGTTTGTAATTTTTTGTTTCCCTCTGATCATCTTTTTATCTTGATGGGTTTATTCAGTTGATTAGCTTCTCTTTCTACTCTAGAGTTTTATTTAGCAGCTGGTTTTGTGTGTGTGTTAAGTTTTCTCTTTGACATTTTGTTGTTCTTGTTCTATTTCCTTGCTATTTTCATGTTCCCTTGAAGGAAAAAGATTAGGGCCAGAGAAATTGAAAGAAGTATGAAAAGAAAAAGGATAATAGTAATAATAATAAAAGTTAGAAGAGGGGCCATATAAGACTTAGTAAAATAAATGTTTAACTCATATAAGTAGTGTACAGTAATAGGAATAAAAATGCAGAGTACCTACAATGAAATGGGAAACCAAATAGAGAAAAGTATATAGAATGATTTAAAAGGCCAGAATGATGAGAGAGAGGAGAGAAAAGAAAGGACAGAAAGGAAAATGTTAATAAAAAAAAAATAGAAAACAGAAGAGTCAAGATAGATACCAAAACCAGTAAAGTTGAGGACTATTTTTTAAAAGTGGAATGTAAGAACCACAACAGAAAGCAGAAGATATAAAGATGAAGGAGAGAAAAGAGGCAGCATTGGTAAACACAATCAGTATACACAGAAAATGGCAAATCAAGGAAGAAGAAGCAGATTCAATGATAAACAACAAGGGAGCTGCTGATCTGCCAAACAACAAGAATGAATCTGAAAACAATATTTTGAGCAAATGATGCAGGCACCCAAATGTAAAGTCCAATTTCTTTCATTTTTATGAATTTCAAGATCTGGCAAAATTAATGTATGAAGATAAAATATCAGAACGAGGGTGAATATGTTGGGAAGTGGTTATTGATTGAAGCGAATAGGGTTGATTTTCCAGATTATTGGAAATGATTCATTTCTTGATAGGGTAATTGGATACTGTATAAAGGGATGAAAGTTTTGAAAATTGTGACATCATTCAGTTAAGATCAATACATTTAACTGTATTTAAATTTTACATCAATTTTAAACAAACAATAAGAGGAAAAGAGAGAGTACAGCTTGTGACAGTGTAATGAAGATAAGCACATTTTATTTTCAGTATCTTTGCCCCACTGACCACTTCACTGATGAGCAACTGGGCCTTCAGTTCCTTGTGGATACCAGGCAGAATGTTGAGGAGTTCGCTAAGGTTTTTTGAGGATACAGCGTTACTGGGCAGAGTCCTGTGGTGACACCAGTGCCATGGAGGGCCTGTAGAGCTCTGTGGGGCTTGTCTTTTGGATGATCCTGGGGAAGCTTTGAGAGGTGGTGATTGAGTGCAATGACACTAGTCCATACTTCTCATTCCACAGCTTCCAGTGGGACTCAGGGGCACTTCAATCTTTCTTCAGCATTTTGGCAAACTCCTATTGTTCAGACTTGAGCAGTCTGTTGGAAGCCAACGTTATAGGAAATGTGAAAAGTAGGTGGCAGACACATTAGGTACCCTGATTGACAAGAAATGTCAACTTCTTGATAAGATGAGTGCTGCTCACAAGAGGTATGTAGAGACCAAGTCATCTTTAGGGGATGCTAGGCTAAAGGAAATGTCTTTAGAAATGCCCAGCCTTATTGACTCCTACAGAAAGGCTAAGGGAACAGCAGCAATGTTGATGGAGGAATTAACTTTGGTGGTCCTAGAACTAAAGGAAGAGAGATCCAGAAGTTCCAAACAAGAAGATGGGATGAAGTAGATGCTGAAAGAACTGGAGTCCCAAGAAGAGGTCATGCGAACCAGCCCAGCACCAGGCACTTTTCCAAATCAGTGTGTTTGGAAACCCTTCCACTCCCTGATGGTCCCTCCTCCAAAAGCGGGCCTGGGATGATCTTCAAGCAACACTCAAGCCTGCAGAGCCAACAGGCTGGAATGACCCTTTCCAATTACATCTGGAGTTTTTGGGGCCAGTGGCTCAAGGGAACCCCCTCCATGGGCTGGAGTTGCTCTGCCTTCACCTCCCGGACTTACAAATGATTTCCTCCATGGTCAGTTACTCTTTCAATCACTAGAGTTTGGACCTGAGGAACACACTGGAAATATGGGACTTTCCCTTTACAGAAACTCAACATGAAAGAATCTACTACTACTGACAAGATTGTTCATATACTTAAGAGATTACTTAGGAGACTTATATATATGTTTATGCCTGTTCATTTATTTCTTTATTTCTTAATCTATTCGTATATTTATATTGTAATTTTATATTGATCTTTTAAGTATAAACTTTCTTTTAGTCTCATCTACTTAATATCTATTTTATATATAATTATAACTTGTACATATATGCAGTTCAGTCATGAGACTGAGCAAAGGTATATCAACTTGCAAAGGTATATTCATGAGAAATCTAAGTTATTACTAAATGTAAATTTTAATTCAAAATGTAATAGATGAAAAAGAAAAAGAAAAGAGGTAATTAGCCCTCTTGGGAGGAAGGTAAACAGTGTATATACAAAGAACTTTATATAATTCAATGGTTCATTAAATATAATAAAGGATAAAAATTTAAAAGTTATATATGCACATGGCAATGTTTTTATCCCCATGCAAGCATGGTGCAATATGAGTTTTCTAAGGAGGAAAAATCCCTCTTGGACAACATCAGTAAATCTCCACTACCCATCACACTCTGCTCTCTCACTCCTCCTTTCCATTTAAATGACACACCTCAAAGGAAACATGAGGGAGCAGCCAGGATCACTTCTCTCCGGGAAACAGGTGGCATCCCTAAGATGATTTTCAGCATATAAAATGATCCCATGGAAGACAGTGAACAAAAACTGGAGTTTTCCAATGACTACTGAGGAAATCAGTAAGTGATTTCCTCTGAGCATTTGAGGCATCCAAATGGCATAAAAGAAGCAATAAAGCCCCATGACTCCTCCACAAAATAGAGAAAACTGGGGTTGGTTGTAGGGACAGATCAGTGATGATAAGAAAATCCTTCTCATTGTGGAGCTGATAATTTAGGAAAGGAAGATTCTACAAGAAATTAAAGAGAATACATGGCATGCCAGAAAATGTTAAGGGTGATGGAGAAGCAGAAGTTGGGAAGCTAGGGAGGGAAGTTTTTGGAGAAAAGGGGGCTTGTAGAAGTAGATGACAGGCAAGCTCTGAGGAGTGGATATCTGAGAAGTGAGGGTACCTGGCACAAGCCCTGAAAGATGAGGGGCAAACATGAATAATTCTGCTATGAACATCGCTGTGTAGAAGTGTATCTGTGTCACTGCTCTCAGGTCTTCTGGGCATATACTTACTAATTGTATTACAGGGTCACGTGGCAAATCTATATTCAATGTTTTCAGGAACTGCCAAACAGTCCTCCACAGGGGCTGTAACTCTCTGCATTCCTACCAACAGATTATAAGTGTTCCTATCTCTTCATATCCTCTCCAACACATGAAATTCTGTCTTTTTAATAGTGGCCAATCTAATAGGTGTGAAATGATGTCTCATTATAGTTTTGATTTTCAGTTCCCTAATCATTAATGATGTTGAACATTTTTTCATGGGTTTTTTGTCATTTTTATTTCTTCTTTGGGCAAATGTCTATTCAAAGCTTTTCCCCATTTTTTAATTGGGTCATTTGTTTTTTATTGCTGAGTTGTAACATCTCTTTATATGTCATGGCTATTAAACCTATATCAGACATGTGATTCCAAATATTTTCTTCCACCTTGTTGACTGCCTGTTCACCCTTTCAATAAAGTTCTGTGAGGTGCAAAAGTGTTTAATTTTGAGGAGGTCCCATTTATCTATTTTTTCTTCTGTTGCTTGTGTTTTGGGTGTAAGGTCCAAGAAACCATGACCTACCACAAGGTCTTTAAGATGTTTCCCTACATTTTCTTCTAGTAATTTTATGACTCTGGCTTTTCTATTTAGGTCTTTGACCCATTTTGACTTGATTCTTGTATAGTGAGTGAGATTGGGGCCCTCTTTCATTCTTTTGGTTATAGGTATCCAGTTCTCTCAGCACCATTTGTTGAAAAGACTGTTTTATCCTGTTAAGATGGACTTGGTTGGTTTGTCAAGAACCAGTTGACCATAGAGGTGAGGGTTTATTTCTGGATTCTCAATTCTGTTCCACTGATTATTGTGTCTCTCTTTATGCCAGTACCATGGTGTTTTGACCACTGTACCTTTGTAATATGTTTCAGACCCAGAAGTAAAATTCCTCCCATGTTGCTCTTCTTTTTTAGAATGCTTTTGGCTATCCAGGTGCAATTTCCCTTCTGAATGAATTTGTAAGATGCCTTTGCTATGCTATTTCTGTATTGTAGGCTGTTGGAATTTTGATTGGTGTTGCATTGAATCTATAAATCAGTTTGGGTATGATTGACATCTTCATGATATTTATCTTACAATACATGAACACAGAATGTCTTTCCATTTGTTTAGGTCTTCATTGATTCCTTTTAGAATTGTTTTTGTAGTTTTCTGCATATAGGTCCTACGCTTCTTTGGATAAATTGATGCCTAGGTATTTGAGTTTTTTTGTTCTATTGTAAATGGAATTATTTCCCTGATTTCTTCCTCAGATTGTTCAATACTAGTGTGCAAAAACATTACTGTTTCTTGTTTATCTTCTAACCTGCCACTTTGCTGAATTTATGTATTAGCTGAAGTAGCTTTGCTCTAGACATGTCAGAAATTTCTAAATACAAGATCATGTCATCTGCAAATAGTGAGAGTTTTAGTTCTTCATTTTCCTTTTGGATGACTTTAATTTTTTTTCATGTCTAATTACATCAGGTAGAACTTCTAATACATTGTTGTATAACAAGGATGTCAGTGGGCATCCACTGTCTTGTTCCTGATTTTAGAGGGAACACTTTCAAAGTTTCTCCATTGAGTACGATGTTGACTGTGAGTTTTTCATATATGCCTTTTATCATTTTGAGGAATTTTCCTTCTATTCCTACCTTTTGAAGTGGTTTTTATTTTATCAACAAAGAATTTTGGATTTTGTCAAATGCCTTTCCTGCATTGCTTGAGATGATCATGTGGTTTTATCCTTCAACTTTTTAATGTGGTGTATTAGGTTGATTGATATTCTTATGTTGAACCTGCTTTCATTATAGGAATACATCTCACTTGGCTGTGATGTATAAGTCTATACTTTTAGAGTGATTGGCCTGTGATTTTCTTATCTTGTAGTATCTTTATCTGGCTTTGGTATTAGGATGATGTTGCTTTCATAAAATGTGTTGGGTAATTTTACCTCCTCTTCAATTTTTTGGAAGAGTTTAAACAGGATTCCTGTTATTTCTTTTCAAAATGCTTGGTAGAATTCACTTATTAATCCTTCTGGTCCTGGAGTTTTCTTTTTTGGGAGATTTTTGATGATAGGATTCAATTTCTTTAAATGTGATTGGTTTGTTAAGTTCTTGTATTTCTTGTAGCGTCACTGTAGGTTCTTTGTATGTTTCTTAGAATCTGTCCATTTCATCTAGGTTGTTTAGTTTATTGGCAAACAGTTTCTCATTAATATCCTCTTATGATCCCTTTTTATGTCTATGGGTTCAGTTGTAACTTGCCCTCTTTCATTTCTGATTGTATTTATTTGCATCTTCCCTCTATATTTTGTTGTTAATCTAGCAAGGGATTTGTCATTTTTATTGTTCTTCTCAAAGAACCAGCTTTTGGTTAAATTGATTTTCTCCTTTTTTTTTTTTTTTGGTTCTCGTTTTCATTTTTCCTACTCTAATCTTTATTATTTCTTTCCTTCCACTTGCTTTGGGATTGGTTTGTTGTTCTTATTCTAGTTTCTTCATTTAAGTTAAATTTTTGAGTTTTGCTTTTTATTCTTTTTTAATATAGGCATTTAGGGCTATACATTTCCCTCTCAAGACTGCCTTCACTCTATCCAATAAGTTTGGGTAAGCTGTGTTCTTGTTTTCATTTGTCTCAATATATTTACTGCTTTTACTTGCAATTTTTTCTTTGACCCACTGGTTATTTAGGAGTGTGTTGTTTAGCCTCCACACACTTGTGAATTTACCTCTTTCCTGTCTATATTATTGATATCCAGCTTCATTCCATTATGATCTGACAAAGTACTTTGTATAATATCAATCTTTTTATATTTTTTTAGAGCTTCATTGCACCTTAACATGTGGCTATCCTGGAGAAAGAGCCATGGGCACTTGATAGGAATGTATAACCTGCTGACATTGTATGCAATGTTCTGTATGTCTGTTAGGTCTAACTAATTTATCATATTTTTCAACTTCTCTGTTTCCTTGTTGATCTTCTACCTAGTTGTACTATACAATGATATGAGTGGTGTGTTGAAGTCTCCAATTATTGTAGAGATGTCTATTTCTCTCTTCAGTTTTGCCATAGTTTACCTTATGTATTTTGGTGCACCTTGGTTAGGTGCATAGACATTTATGACTGCTATATCTTCCTCGTGGATTGTCCCTTTTATTAATATATAATGGCCTTCTGTATCTCTTATAATGTTTTTGCATTTAAAGTCTGTTTCTCCAATATTAGTATAGCCACACCTGCTCTTTTCTGGTTACTATTTTGGTGGAGTATCTTTTTCCAACCTTTCACTTTCATCCGGTTTTAATCCCTGGGTTTAAGTTGAGACTCTTCTAAGCAGCCTATGGATTGCTCATTTTTTAAATCCCTCCTGTACACCTATATCTTTTGATAGGAGAGTTTACTCCATTCACACTCAGTCATATTACTGTAAATGCATTATTTATTTCCACCATTTTAATCTTTTGTTTTGTATGTCATATCATATTTTCAACTGTCTCTTTACTCTTTTGGTTATCCTTTCTGCTATCTTTTCATCTCTACTCTCCTCCAAGCCTCACTTGTCTTTTTCTCCAGCCTCTAAAGCTTCCTTTAATATTTCCTACAAAAGTTGATTCTTTTTTATGAAATCTCTTAGTTTCTGTTTGTTTGTGAGTATTTTAAATTGAAGAAAAATTTTGCTGGATAAGGAATTCTCAGCTGGCAGTTTTTCTCTTTCAGTATCCTGATTGTCTCATGCCACTGTATTCTTGCCTCCATGGTTTCTGATGAAAAATCCACAATGAGTCTTACTGGGCATCCCTAGTTTGTGATGAATTGTTTCCTCATTGCAGCTTTCAGAATTTTCTTTTCATCTTTGAAATTTGACTTTTCAGTAGTATGTGTCTTGGAGTAGGTCTATTTGGATTTATTCTGATTGGGGTACACTGTGCTTAGTGGACATGTAAGTTCATTTCTTTCATGAGAGTTGGTAAATTTTCAGCTGTTATTTCCTGAAATACTCTTTCTGCCCCTTTTCCCTTCTCCTACTGGAACTTCCATGACATGTGTGTTGCTGTGTTTCTTGTTCTCACTCAACTCCCTGAGGCCCTGCTCAATTTTTTCCATTCTTTTCTCTCATCAATTCCTGCTGTCCTGTCTTTGGTATCACTTATTTTTTCTTCAATCATTTTGAGTCTGCTGCTATATTCCTCTAATGTGTTTTTGATCCCCACTATTGTTTCTTTCATTCCCATGGGCTCTGTTAATTTTCTATTCAGGTTTTCAAATTCTTCTTTGTTCTCATTCAATAGCTCCTTGATTTTGTTTATCTGTTTATCCATATTGTGTTTCAACTCATTCGTTTGATTTTGGAAATTTGTATGCTTCTCATTAATTAGTTGTTTCAAATCTTCCATCTCTTCTGGTCTTTGATATATTCCTTTTTGGGCTATGCCTTCCATTTTCCTGGTTTGACTTGTAATGTTTTGTTCTTGTCTAGGGATCTGATTAGGATGCTAGTTTACTCAGATCCTCAATTGCTAACTCTTTTCTAGGGATTCAGTGGTGGGAAGCTGTGTTTTACTGCTGCCCTTTGATTCATTTTTCAATTGGATTGTTAGGATTTTCCGTTATTTGCTCAAAACTGGTCTCTCGACTCAGTAATGAGTTGCAGACCTGCTTCATAGGGCTTGCTAAGGGAGGTTTTAGAGGCCAGAAAAAACTACTCTTATTTACTTTTAATTTTCTCATGTGCACATCCTTGGTCTACTAGCAGATGGCACTCTTTGGCAACATCACAAATGACAGCCCAGAACCTCCCAGGACACTCTGCCATTCCCAGTCTGGGAAACACAGACCCATGTCCATCTCTACTGGCACTGTGCAGCACACCCTTGCCTCCCTGAGATTCAGATCCTACCTGGTATTGTGCTCCTCAATTGTCTGGCACTACATGGTGGACACTTTTATAACATTTCCCAGAATCTTCAGTCACACTGGTCGCATAATGGATTCTGCCCCTGGACCTGGGTGCTTTCCAGGAAGCCAGCAGCAAGGGCACAGTGCTATCTGGGCATCTCTCACACATCAGCACCGAAGCCATTCCTTGAGGAGGGGAACAGCAGATACACAAGAGGATGGCCATGACTCTCTCCAGGTCATTCACTGTATACCTAGGGGGGATCGCACACACTGGTGTCCCTTGAACCACCAGCACCAACCTGGGTCATCATAAGTGGATGGGGAATGTTGTCCTGTGCCCAGCCACATTCCCACCTGGGCCCCAGGTGTGGGACCTTCAAGACCCAAATATTTCTTTGTCCCACTCGAGAGTTGGAGACTAGTAAGGCCAGGGAAGATTTGGAGAGGGCACCCCCGGCCATGGCATAATCCTTATGGGGCTGAATTCTCTCCAGATGCCTCAGGGAAATTTCAAAATCCCTCTGTGTGGCAGGTGACCAGACCGGATTGCCATGGAACCCCAGCGAGGACATTTACGAGCTACCCAAGCCTCACTTCATCACCGTCATCTGTGTGGTCTGAGGAGAGCCAGGATGAGTCTGGGCCAGAGTGGGTCAGGAGGGATGCCCTTGCTATGGTGTGATCCAGACGAATCGCTCTGCCCTTGTGACGGTGGTTGGGGACCACCTGTGTGCATCTCATCATTTTTCTGAGCTCTGGGTGATACTATGTGAGGCAGATATTTGCTGGCCAAACACAGGCTCTTCCTCATCACAGACCCCTTGGGGTGGTCTTGCGAGAACGATTGCTCTAATGATTGGAAGGTGGCCTAGGGTACCAGCTCCCCAGGTGCTGTTCCACCTCAGCCTGTAGTCACAGATCTGAGGTTTATCACACTTAGATGGATCTCCACTCCTTCCCAGCTGGGTGCCTGGAACCCTGCTTGGAACGAGCATACCTCTTTGCACACTGCGCCTTCTGCATCCAGTCCAAGAGCACATCCTGGAGGTTCGTGAAGAGCTTCGGCCTTAGAAATCCCATTAGCCCTCTTGGGGATCACCCCGCCCCCTCTCCGGGAGTGTGAACTGCCAATCAACTCCAAGACTTTGATTGGATGAAAGGTTGGAGGGGCTGAGTGAGCTGAAATGGACTTCTTTGAATCATCGTGCCAAGTGTGTGTGAGTCTATGTGTGTGCACGCCTGTGTCTGAGTGTCCATTTTCACACACACGTCCAAGTGTGTGTGTGTGCAAGTATATTTACTGAGACCATTGCCACCATCGAGTGCCATCTTGCCCTCTTCTTGCAACTTCTGACACCCCTCCATGACCAAGGGATTTTGCCATAGTCTTTCATCACCAATGTGCAATGCCCATGCCTGGGTTGTTGCTGTTCATGGTGATTGTTTTCTATCTCTTTATGTTTTGGCTCATGGATCACCACAGCTTTGGTAGGCAAGTTGGATTTGAGCTACTAAGGTTGAATTAAGGCTTTGGTTGCTTTTATCCTTGGAAAAATTTCCACTGATCCTCAGGTTCTTAGATCAAGATGTCACCTGTGGGCACTGCTTGCATCACTCTGTCACCTGCATCTTCTACCCTAATTGCTGTGGTTTCCACATCTAGTGGCCCACTCTCATTGACTCTTTGCAAGACATGGCTTGCTGACTCAGGACAGAAAATTTATGATGGGCCTAAACCTTAGCATCATGCATCTGATGCCACTGGCTGCTCCCAGCTTTGATGTAACAGAGGTAACGTCCAATGTGACAAGTTGACCCTGGCTTGGACCAGCAGGGTATAGAGAGCATACACCAACATTGTGCCACTCAACTGAGATATATATGCTCACATGTTGAGACACTCTGAATATTCCAAATCCTAGGCAATTTTGTGGCCTTTGAAATCTGAGAAGTGTTTCAGGACATGGATCAGGGCCTGTAGTGAGGTGTGCAAAGTCAATGCCCTGGACACCCACCCCTTCCTTTCACAACGTGCTACAAAGATAGGAATCTTCACCATCCAGCTCTTCAGACTTCAACAACTGTTCCAGAGCTTGGTTCACACTCTGATCCACCTGGATATCCAGGAGAATACCCATGTAGGGGTCAAAGGTGTCAAACACCATGGTGGTGGAGACACTTGATCTGAGATCTCCAATACCATCCAAAGATTAGTATACATGTCTTCTTTCATCATTCAGTGAACTATGATTTCTCTCTCTTTCTAACATGGATCAGTGAAAGGAGATCAAGCCAGGTGCTTTTTCATTTTTCCTTTTTCTTAAAATTCCTGCATTTCCATGCTACACAGAAAGTTGACTTTTTCCTCTCTCTAAATATATATGTAGCCACATGCATGTAGAGATAAATAGGTGCTTCCTTGTGCACCTCTTTTTTTTTTTTTTCATTTTATAAAGGGGAATTTGACTCTATTAGAACTCTTAAAATTTGTGTTTATAATCATTCAACACTGCGGAAAATCCACTTGCTATGTCTGCTTGGATTCTGTCTTCTTTAGTTTGTTTTGCTATTTGTTTTAGAAAATGACTTTTCATGTGCTTTTTTAAACTAAAATATTTAACTCATAGGACCTTTCAAGATGAAAGAGCCACTGGTTGTCATGATTGATTTTTCTCCAGCAATCACTGATTATAGCTGCATCACCTCATGAATAAACAATCCTCTTCTGTATGAGTTAAACACTGAAATTCTTATAAAATCTACTCTCACATACATGTGAATACACTCCTGGCTGGTGTTGCAAGGTGTAGAAGTGACAAGGGCTAACAAGTTTTCATTGGATGATAACATTATCTCCATACTCTGTGTGGTCCACAAGGGTTTCCTCCTTTCCCTTCTGGGATTTGATCATCCCCAGCATTTCATGTTTTCCATGATATTGAGGCAGGTTAGCATAAGGAAAAGAGGGAAAACAAGTCACAGCTGAGACCCAAGTCACAGGTGGGACCCAGCAGAGAACATGGCTGGCAGAACACATGGCCAAAAGACCCCGCCCAGAAACTTCCTGAGGTAAAGTCTGCTACTAAAGAATAAAGCCAGAAAGACCCCACAATGCCCTGACCATAAGGTCCCATTTAGAGCTCTTTCCAGTTTCAAGGGAAAGCCCCAGATAATTCAAAACAAGCTTCCCATTGGTCCCTGAGAGCTTAACATGTGGGGATTGTAAGGCAACCAATGAGAAAAGCAAATAGCTGTGGTCCCTCCCAAACATTAGGATAGGGGAGGAGGAAAGATCTTAAAAGGCCTAACCTGGGACCCCACATGTGTGACTCAATCTGTGCCATGGCCACAAACCATGTCATGGACTGTGTACTTTTCTACTTTATTGTTTCTTAATAAACTCTTTACTTCCTTGCCTACTATGTGGCATGTCCTTAAATTCTCCTATGTGACATAGCCAAGAGCCTAGAGGCCCAGAAACCAAAGTGCTCTGCTGACAATATGTTTCAAATGTGAATATTTTCAAATCTTCTGCTTCTCTTATGTCTTTTTATTTTTGTTCCATATAACTACACATTTAAATTCTGTTTGAATTCAGAAATCCTTTTCCTTTTGGCAACTTGGGCCTTGGCACATTATTCTTCCAATACCTTGATTGAATGTTGACCACTTACTGTAAAGATTCCTTTTCTCTAACAAATATATTTTGACATGTGTCTCTCTAGGGGAACCTGTCCCTAGATGACAGAAAATTTAAAATGGGGTGACATTGTAAATTTTCCAATCTAAATGTTTTTGAGTTTCCTGCACAATTTCTCTTTACCACAGAATCCACTGAGTAATTCGCTGGATTCTCAGGCAATTCTTAAAGAACAACTTGTTTGATGTGACCAAGGCCAAAAAAATTGCTCCCCAAATCTGTTTTACCATGTTGGTCATTTTCACACATATTGAGTTGTCATTTCTCAACCCACACATTTGCTATGTATTATTTCCTTCTCAAATTAAGATGGGATTTCTGTGGATGGTATAGTAAGATCTCTATTTCAGGAAAGATGATAGATGACTATTTAATGAGAGAGACCATGTTATAAGCTCAGAACATATGCAGCCAAAAACACAGAGATCTATATTTTCAGGAACATTTTCCATGTCTTCATAAAGACACCCTTCATGACACATGTGATCCCTTGCCTCCACTCTCTACTTACCTATGCCTTCTATAACTCCAAGAATGCTTTACTCCAAATGCTTCTTCCATGGACCACAAAAACACACACTCCCTTCAGCTCAAAATGGATAGGGGACCCAAATCCCTTCCCCTACCCTCAATGCTAAAACACATGTCTGACAAGAACTTGGAGATGCACACAGACACGGCACCCTCCTAAATGCACACACTCCTCTCAACACTGCCTCCATGCCCATAAATTGCAAAACACTCAATACATGTGTTCCATCTCCAAAGGTGTAGAGGATGTTGCAGCCCAAGAGTCCAGAACAGTCCTGAGGGTCAGGATGTGTCTGTGGTGACAGCACAGCTTGTCGGCTACAGAAGGATCATGTTGGCCTCATACATTAACTGTGGGTGTATGAGAAAGTATGAGTTTAAGAATGACTTGGAACTGTGTGGCTCTCCTCCAAAGCAGAGTAAAGCAACCTCCATGCCTGGGAGCAAGGTTCATAGATCTTTCCTGCTGGGAGTTAATATACCCAATGGGCCTCAAATGCAATCAGGCCATTCACAAAGAAATTTGTAACACATATCAAATACTGATGTGCATAATATCAAATGAGGAACTACAATATGCTGAAATCAGTAATATACAGGTGCAATTAGATACAATTTTTCTATGCAACTCATAAGGGTGGATATAATATTTTGATGCAAGGACAATGAGTGATTTTTACATTCTCATGAAATATTTTTACAATATGCAAAATAGCATGCTTATTAGAAAACCAATCATTTTGCTTCCAACCTTTTGCAGAAAAGGATTTTTAAAGTATGTTAGAGAAATTTAAGATATTAGCAAGACATAGAAATGTGTTTTTCCATTGAAAAACAACCAAAAAGGAGAAATAAAGAATTAGAAATGTTGAATCAATATATAAAAAGTATCTATTATAATGGGAAAGTGATATATTACCAAAAAATGGACATTACAGAGTTCCTAATTGTTATTGTGAGTAGTCCTATGCAAATTTAAACAGTCTTCAGATTTTGACTTGTTAAGAGAAAGTTTTCTTTAATAAACACATCTGATTTACAAAAGGCAGCCATTGATATAGCTCTTACATGTCCTGATGATTTAAGATCTGTAGATGTTGCATCTGAAATGGTTCTAAACAGCATGCCATATTTGATATTTAAAAATTCAACATCACATTTGCTCCTCTGAAAGGGATTCATGAATTTTGCTTGGTTTAATCTTTTTTTTATTATTATTTATTTTTTTATTGTGGGTAAAAATAAAATTTTTCACAATACATACCAATATTTGTAAAATGATATATAAATATATATGCATATATGTGCATCTGATTACAAAAATGTTATATATATATATATATATTTTAAAGGTACATAGATTACCTAAATATTACATGGAACCTACAGGGATTCCCATGTTCCCCACCTCCCACACGTCCCACCACATCCCACACAAACATCTCCCACAAGTTTGGCCCATCACCCTCAATGGACTTATACATCCTGGGGCCTTGCCATCAAGCAAAGACCACAGTTCACATCATAGACCACAGTCTCTCCCACACAGTTCTGAATGGTGTGTACTGATTTAAAATGGCCTACATCCGTTGCCACAACAGCACTCAGGACAAACTTCAAGTTCAAAAAAAGCCCCTGTTGTCTCCTCACCAGGGGACTTGGATGAGTCCATTGAGCTGTAGGGTAGGAGTTGCAGCTCCACCGAGATTCCATGCACACCTGGTACATAGGTAAGCCAGAGGCTCCAATCTCTGGAAATATACCTAAAAACTCCAGCATCAAATATGGGTTTGAATAGAAGGGACTGATGAACCATGTGCAGGGAGTACTTGTTTGAGTCCAATTCTGTCACTCTCAGGAGCACAGATTCCAAAATAGAGCCCACTGATAAGACATAAGTCTCTGTGGCTATACCCCTTTATATAGGACCTGGGTGTCTCCAGAGACCTCAGGAGCCGCTCTGTGTGGGGTGATATACACTTTGATGTTCTATGAGATACTACTGAGGTGTGTGTTAGTGTTACCTCTGGGATGATCTCCCGACTCTCTTTGAAGTCTCTTAGCCACTTGAACTCATTTGTCTTTATATTTTCCCCCTTTTATTCAAGGCCTTTTTCCAGTTGTGTTGCCAGTTGGCACTTGGTATTAATCCCTCATTGCCAGGGAGGCTCATCCCCAGGAGTCATATCCCGCATTGGGGGGAAGGTAATGCATTCATATGCTGAGTTTGGCTTAGAGAGAGGCCACATTTGAGCAACAAGGATGCTCTCAGATGGCAACCCTTAGGCACCCCATAACAGTAAGCTAAGTTTCAGTTACAAGAGCAAAGACTCATAAGGGTAGTCATCAATAACAAGAAAACATCAGTGGGCCATCCTCTTCTGACAGACACTGTCCCTGCACTCAGAGAACTGTTGCTGCTCCCTTGGAGAATGTGGCAGAGCTCTCGAGGCTAGGAATTCAGATTCCCTCATTTATTGAGTGATTGTCCACCCACCGTGACCATGCCCCATTCTTTGATCTTTTGAACAATTTTATATATCTTTTATGTATATTCAGATGAACTTATTCTCATGAAACCCCCTCCCAGACATCCCCCACCAATAATCCCCTGCAGTACCCATTGTAACCCTTCTGTGATCTAAATCTTCCATGAACATGTAGCCCATATAATAATCAAATACACTTAATAGGGAAAAGAAACAACAATGATAAACTTACATGCACGAGACAAACATGAGGAAACTCAGGAAAAAACAAACAAACAATCAAACAAAAAACAAAACAAAACAAAATATAATTAGCAGATTGGGACATTCAAAAAAATGGGGAAAAAAGCAAAAGAAGGAAGCGTCTGTGGCTCAATCAGTAGGGATCCCGTTTACCATATGGGAGGCCCCAGGTTTGGTTCCTGGGGCTTCCTGTTGAAGGCAAGCCCGCCTGCACAGCGTGTTTAGCTGACCCAGCCAGCACAAGCAGCAAGGGGGGGATAAATGAATAAATAAATAAAATCATTTAAAAAAAAAAAAAAGCAAATGAAATGTCTTTTTTTTTTATTATTATTTTTTTCCTTTATTCACTGTGTTATCGGATGTCCGGTATGCCGGGACACCTTCACCCTCTCAATCCCCAGTGTCTCCAACATTTTCATTTAATTTTCAAAGAAGTTTTAGGTCACAGCAAAGTCACACATGGAATACCAGAGACTCCCAGATACCAAACCACCGCCCCCATCCCCACCACATATTAAAAATCATTTTTTTTGGATGTTAGCATTTTTATAACTGTTATACAGATAGCAAAATATAGCAACTAAACATTGTCAATGATTTACAGTATCGTTTACAATTTAGACAATAGAGTTTAATAAGTTTTGATGATATTTACCATGTCCTGTGTCCATTACTGTAAGGTAATGAAAAACCTTTCCCATGACCACTAAATACCCCATTAGATCTTAACTGTTCCTTCCTCCGCACCCCCTGGGGCATATGACACTCCCTTGTCTTGACTCATGGAATGTCAAGACTCATAATTATATGCCCTGGGTATTTGAACCTGTCCTTCCTAATCTACCCACCTGTCAATGCTGCACTACCAAATCCAGTAATATCACTACCCATATTGCCTATCCTCCAATATGCAACTATACTCTATCCCTTTACCATAGATTATGTCCATATGGGTGATGGCTCAAAGTCTGCTCTTCTCTTTCTCTCCCTTGCTAACCTATCTTTCAGTCAACGGTTCTCAGAGACTGCTCACTTTCCTCAGTTCAAATCAATGAGGTCATATACTGTTCATCCTTCAGTGCCTGGCTTGCTTCACTCAACATAAGGTCTTCAAGATTCATCCATGTTATTCCATGTGTGAGCACATTATTCCTTCTTACAGCTGAGTAATATTCCACTGTATGTATGTACCACATTTTGCTTATCCATTCATCTGTTGATGGGCACTGGGGCTGATTCCAACTTTTGGCAATGGTGCACAATGCCGCTACGAACATTGGTGTGCATATATCTGCTTGTGTCTTTGCTTGCAGTTCTTCTGGGTATATACCCAGCAGTGGAATTGCTGGATCATACGGAAGATCTATTGTTAGTTTTCTGAGGAACCGCCAAACTGTCCTCCACAGTGGCTGAACCATACTACAGTCCCACCAGCAGTGGATGAGGGTTCCTATTCCTCCACATACACTCCAACATTTAGTGTCTGCTGTTTTTTTTAATAGCTGCCATTCTGATCATTGTAGTTTTGATTTGCATTTCCCTGAGAGCAAGCGATGTTGAGCATTTTTTCATGTGCTTTTTAGCCATTTGTATTTCTTCCGGGGAGAAGTGTCTTTTCAGGTCACTTTCACATTTTTTAAATGGGTTGTTTGTCTCTTTATTTTCAAGGTGTAGAATTTCTTTATATATGCAGGATATTAGGCTCCTATCAGATATATGGTTGCCAAATATTTTCTCCCATTGGGTAGGCTGCCATTTTATTTTCTTAATAACATCCTTTAAGGTGCAGAAGTATTTAATTTTGATGTGATCCCATTTATCTATTTTTTCTCTTGCTTCTCGTGCTTTGGCTGTGGTTCATGAAACCATTTCCTATTACAAGGTCCTGTAGATGCTTCCCTACATTATCTTCCAAGGTCTTTATGGTTTTGGCTCTTATATTTAGATCTTTGATCCATCTTTGAGTTGATTTTTGTATAAGGTGTGAGATGGTATTCTTCTCTCATTCTTTTGGATATGGATATCCAGTTCTCCAAGCACCACTTGTTAAAAAGGCCATTCTCTTCCAACTGAGTGGGCTTCGTGGCCTTGTCAAATATCAGATAACTGTATATGCGAGGATCTATATCAGAACTCTTAATTCAGTTCCATTGGTCAGTAGGTCTATCCTTGTGCCAACACCACGGAGTTTTGATCACTGTAGCTTTGTAGTATGTTTTAAAGTGAGGTAGTGTGATACCTCCAACTTCATTTTTCTTTTTAATATGTCTGGCAAATCGGGTCCTTTTGCCTCTCCAAATATATTTTATGGTTAGTTTTTCCAGTTCCTTAAAAAATACAGTGTTGACTTTTATTGGGATTGCATTAAATCTGTAGATTAGTTTAGGTAGGATAGACATCATGATGCAGTTTAATCTTCCTGTCCATGAACAGGGAATATTTTTCTATTTATTTAAGTATTCTTTCTTTTCCTTTAACAGTGTTGTGTAGTTTTCTGCATATAAGACCTTTACATCTTTATTAAATTTATTCCTAGGTATTTGATTCTTTTAGTTACTATTGTAAATGGTATTTTATTTCCTGATTTCCTCCTCAGTTTGCTCATTATTGGTGTATAGAAATGCTACTGATTTTTGAGCATTGATCTTATAGCCTGCAAGATTATTGAACTCCTTTATAAGTTATAGATGCCTTGTTGTAGATTTCTCAGGGCTTTCTATGTATAGGGTCATGTCATCTGCAAACAATGAAATTTTTACTTCTTTTCCAATCTGGATACCTTTTATGTCCTTTTCTTGTCTCAGTGCTCCCGCAATTACTTCTAAGACAGTGTTAAATAGGCGTGGTGATAGTGAACATCCTTGTCTAGCTCCTGATCTCAGAGGGAAGGCTTTTAGGATTTCACAATTGAAAATGGTGTTAGCTTTGGGTATTTCATATATACCCTTTAGCATATTCAGAAAGTTTCCTTCTAGTCCTATCTTTTGTAGTATGTTTATGAGGAAAGAGTGCTGTATTTTGTCAAATGCTTTTTCTGCATCTAAGAGATGATCATGTGATTTTTTTCTTTCAATCTGTTTATGTGGTGTATTACATTGTTTGATTTTCTTATATTGAACCATCCTTGCATACCTGGGATGAAACCCACTTGGTCGTGGTGTATAATCCTTTTGATATGTTGTTGAATGTGATTAGCAAGTATTTTGTTAAGGATTTTAGCATCTAGGTTCATTAGAGAAATTGGTCTGTAATTTTCCTTTCTTGTAGTATCTTTATTTGGTTTTGGTATTAGGGTAATGTTGGCATCATAGAATGAGTTAGGCAATATTCCTTCTACTATTTTTTGGAAGAGCTGAAGTAGAATTGGTGTTAGCTCTTTCCGGAATGTTTGGTAGAATTCAGCTGTGAAGCCATCTGGTCCTGGAGTCTTCTTAGTTGGTAGGTTTTTAATGACTGAGTCTATCTCTTGTAATTGGGCTGTTGAGTTCATCTGTTTCTTCTTTCGTCAATGTCGGCTGTTTGTGGGTTTCTAGAAACTTGTCCATTTCCTCTAAATTGTCATTCTTGTTGCATATAATTTTTCAAAGTATCCTCTTATGATACTCTTTATTTCTGTGGGTTCAGTAGTGATATCACCTTGCTCATTCCTTATTTTATGTATTTGCATCTGTCCTCTCTTTTTCTTTGTTAGTCTGGCTAAGGGTTTGTCAATTTTGTTGATATTCTCAAAGAACCAGATTTTGGTTTTGTTTATTGTTTCCAGTGCTTTCTTATTCTCTATTTCATTTAGTTCTGCTCGAATCTTTGTTATTTCCTGCCTTCTACTTCCTTTTGGTTTAGTTTGTTGTTGTGTTTCCAATTCCTCCAAGTGTGCAGTTAGGTCTTCAATTTTAGCTTTTTCTTCTTTTATAATATATGAATTCATGGCTATGAACTTCCCTCTCAGGACTGCTTTCACTGCATCCCATAGGTTTTGATATGTTGTGTTGTCGTTTTCATTAGTTTCGAGGTAGTTACTGATTTCTTTTGAGATTTCCTCTTTGACCCACTGTCTTTCTAAGAGTGTGTTGTTTAACTTCCATATCCTTGTGCCTAACCTGTTTCTCTGGCCCTTAGTGATTTCCATTTTCATTCCGTTGTGGTCAGAGAAATTACTTTGTATAATCTCAATCTTTCTTAATTCATTGAGAGTTGTTCTTTGGCCTAGCATGTGGTCTATTTTGGAGTATGTTCCATATGCACTCGAGAAGAATGTAAATCCTTCTGTATTTGGGTGTAGTGTTCTGTATATGTCTATTAAATCCAGGTCTTCTAATGTATTGTTAAGTGCCTTAGATTCTTTATTGATTCTCCATCTAGATTTTCTGTCTAATGATGATAGTTGTGCGTTGAAGTCTCCTGCTATAATTGTAGAGGCATTTATTTCTCCTCTTAGTTTTTCCAGAGTTTGCCACGTGTATTTTGAGGCACCCCGATTAGGTGTGTAAATGTTGATGATTGTTCTCTCTTCTTGAGAGATTTCTCCTTTTACTAATACGTAGTGCCCATCTTTGTCTCTTACAATAGTTTTGCATTTAAAGTCTATTTTTTCTGATATTAGAATAGCTACTCCTGCCCTTTTTTGGATATTGTTAGCTTGTAAAATGCTTTTTCAGCTATTCACTTTCAGCCTCCTTGAATCCCTGGGTGAAGGTGGGTTTCTTGTAGACAGCATATAGATGGATCATATTTTCTTATCCATTCTGCCCATATGTGTCTCTTGATTGGTGAATTTAATCCATTAACATTCAGAGTTACTACTCGTAATGAATTTCTTACTTCAGCCATTTTTTCTTTAGGTTAATGTATGTCATATGTTGTTTTGTTTCTCTTTTTGTCTTTTCAGTTGTTTTTAAACTCTACTCCAACTCTCTCTCCCTTGTTTTTTCCTTTCTACTTGTAGAAATTCCTTTATTATTTCTTGAAGTGCTGGTTTCTTATTGACATACTCTATTAATTTCTGTTTATATGTGAATATTTTGAACTCTCCATCATTTTTGGATGCCCGATTTGCTGGATAGATAATTCGTGGCTGGAAGTTTTTTTCTTTTATTATTTTGATGATGTCATACCACTGTCTATTAATTTCTGTTTATATGTGAATATTTTGAACTCTCCATCATTTTTGGATGCCCGATTTGCTGGATAGATAATTCGTGGCTGGAAGTTTTTTCTTTTATTATTTTGATGATGTCATACCACTGTCTTCTTGCCTCCTTGGCTTCAGCTGAGAAATCAGCACTTAATCTTATTGTGCTTCCCTTGTATGTGATGGTTCTCTTTTCTTTTGCTGCTTTGAGTATTTTCTCTTTGTCTTAAGCATTGGACATTTTGACAAGTATATGTCTTGCAGTTGGCCTGTTGGGATTTATACAATTTGGGGTGCACTGTGCTACCTGGATCTGCACATCCATCAATCTCTATAGGGTTGGGAAGTTTTCAGCCATTAATCCCTTCAACACTCCTTCTGTTCCCTTTCCCTTCTCTTCTCCTTCTGGGATTTCCATACTGCATATATTTGTGGATTTTGTGTTATCGGTTAATCCCCTGAGTCCATGCTGGATTTTTTCTATCTTTTTGTCTATCTGTTCTACTATCTGTTTGATTTCAGCTGTATTGTCTTCCATATCACTCATTCTTTCCTCTGCCTGTTTAAATGTGCTGTTATGTGAATCCAGTGTCTTTTTTTATTTCTTGCATTGTGCCATTGTTCACCATCATATCCATTATCTTTTTAGGCATGTTTGCAATTTATTCAGTATGTTCTCCCCATGTCTTCTTTATAACCTTAATCTCTTCCTTCACTTCTTTAAGTTGGTCCATGATATTTGTTTGGAGAGCTTTGATTAGTTGTTTGATGTTCTGCATCACTTCCTTGTTTTTAATTTGTTCATTGGACTGGTCCATGTTTTCCTGTTTCTCAGAGTCATTTGTATTTTTTGTTGCCCTTTGGTCATCATATTATCTTGATAGGTTTGTTCAATTGATTAGCTTTTCTCTATGCTCTAGAGTTTTATTAAGCTGGTGGTTCTGCGTGTGTGTTAAGTTTTCTCTTTGGCACTTTTTCTTATTATTTTATTTCCTTGCTTTTTTTCTATGTTCCCATTCCGTCCACACCATTGATCTGCACAGATAGATGTCCCAAGCTTCTCATCCCATGTGCGCACAGCACAGACCCCTGGGAAGGACTCCATCCACAATCCGCCTTGCTCTGGGAGCTTGCAGTGTGTTCCCTCCCACACTATTGTCATCTTGGCCCCCTCTGACAAACTTGCTTGGTTTAATCTTGTAACAAAAAATGTGAAGTCACATTTATCTATTTATTTTAACAATGCCAGAAGTATTTGGGTCCTGCAAAAGGATTTTCCCTAAGCTGCAATTTATTAAAAGTTGTTTAACATCATCTCAGGACCACAGTAAAATAACAAACATGGCAAGTTCCTCGTTTGAAAATGAAATAAGCGACAGGTATATTTTTAATATACTATGGATAAGTTAACTTCCTTAAGAAGGAAAATAAAATGATTATAATTTCTGGTTTTTCTATAAACAAAGCATTTAAATTTAAAATAATGTTGTGTACTAGAATATAGCTATTCTTCACTCTTCCTTTCACCTTTTTTAATGTTGTTGGAAAATTTAATGATTAAATAATTTAATAAAAGCACATATACAAGGGCTTACATTCCTCATTCCTCTCTAGTGGATGAGGTTTTGAGGGGTGGAACCATGTCCAAGTATTTGGTATATTTAGGTCCTGGCAGCATATGTGTTTCCTCTTTGAATCCCTCCTGGGATATCTCCCTGAGAAAACATCCTGAATCCATAAAATTTTCCTGCAACAACCCATGATTTAGGCCCATGAAACTCCTCAATGAATAGCTTTGATCATAAAATAAGTCTTACTAAAATATCATAAGAGAAAGTAAAGAGAAAAAAAGACTCGGGAACAGTCTAGAAATGAAGATTCTGTGCCATGTGCCAGTTGAGCCCTGAATTTCAGCAGAGTTGCAATACCTTCTCCTCAGTTCCCTAGACTCACCCAGGACAACTAACAAGGAGATGATGATGGACAGTACCCATCCCAAGGAACAGAGAGTATCTGCAATTGCAAGCAAGGTAGTTCCATCCATCTGCTCCATGGGATCTAAGCTCCCTCTCAATTAGAAGCAGAGTGGGCATCACCATCCCAAAGTCCTCAAGATTGTGGAAGGGACAATGGGCTACAATAGATCTATTATTAATCTGCTATAGACTTCTAATTATTCTAGCAATGGAAGAGCTCTTATCATTGCTATAAAAAAATGATATCATTGCTCTAAAAACAGTGTCTACCAAAGGTTCTGAGGGATGAGAGAGGGAAGACTAGCTGTAATATGGGATCATTTTGAGGAAATTGCATTTGTCTTGCATGACATTGCAATGACAGGTACAGGTCATTGTATATTTTGTCATAACCTAAAAAATTGAGCAGGATAGAGTGTAATCTTTAATATAAACTGTAATCCATAGTTAGTATTAATGTTTCAATATGTGTTCATCAATTGTAACAAATATACCACACTAATGAGGGATGTTGATGGGGGAAAATGTGGAAGAAGGGGTGAGAGATGTATATGGAAATCCCTTATATTTTTCATGTAATATTTATGTAATCTAAAGCTTCTTTGAAAATAACAAATATTAATTTTTAAAAATCCCTAATGCAAATCTATCAAGAAATCCAACTAAAGGTCCCTCAACTGAATTTAAGGCAATGAAAGAATAACACACCCAGAGGAATAGATTAGTTTACAAACATAATCTTTCTTCTTTGGGATTAATGAAATAATCTAAAATTGCCACAGAAGGTGATTAGTAGACTTAGTCATATTTAGATCTGGATTTGCATGGTATTGTCACTCAATCACAATGACAGATGCTAACCATGCAGGATGGTGTTACTTGTTATTCACACAGCGTGCAAAGAGGGTGGCACTTGTTGATTTCTCCTCTATGGGCTTTCAGCACAGGGCAACTCTCCTTCAGTTTATTTGTGATCAGTTAAGTGGACATACAGATTACATTTTTAGCCCCAATAAAAGAATCCTTGCAAAATGGTCAACGTAAAGACACCACCTCCATTAGCCCTGAACAAAAGAGTCATCCTGTCCTTTGAAGTTTACAGCCAAACATTGACTTCTCTTTAGCTACGAAAGTCCCAGGTGGCATCTCCTTCCAAAAGAAGCCTGTTTTATATGTACAGAAATTGTGTTGTTTAGTGTAGCCATCTTTAACAACAGTCCTAGCTAGATCTTCTGCATAACTTGCTACAGCTTTTACAACAGCATTTGATAAACAAAAACTAAGAGAAATCTTTAACCAGAGACTGGCCCTACAAGACAGACAAAATAAGATATGACGGATGAAAGTCAAAGGATAAAATGGATGAAGTAAGGAATGCCTTTACATTAATAACAATGAATGTTAAAGGATTAAACCCCCATTAAAAGACACACGTTGACAGTATGGATTAAAAAAATATGTAAATATGCTATCTACAATGAACCCAACTTAGATCCAAGGATACAAACAGGCTGAAAGTGAAAGGCTGGAAAAAGATATTCCACACAAATGATAACCAAAAAAGACCAGGAGCAGCTGTAGCAGTATCAGGCAAAGCAGACTTTAAGTGAAAAATTTTTGTTTTTGTTTAAAAATTTTTGTATTTGTTTTAGAAATAAAGAAGGACATTATGAATTAATAAAAGGGATAAGTCACCAAGAAGAAAAAGGATACATGGATATTTATGCACCTAACAAAAGTGCCCCAAAATACAGGATGCAAATACTGGCAAAACTGAAAGGAGAATTAGATATTTCTACAGTAATAGGTGGAGACTTCTGTAGATCTCTCACATCAAAGATACAAAAACTAGATAGAAGAGCAATAAGGACACAGAGAACTTGAAGAATTATGATAAACAAACTAGACCTAACACATATACAGAACATTGAACCTCAAGTGCTCACGGATCTTTCTCCAGGATAAACCACACGTTGGTTCACAAAACCAATCTCAATAAATTTAAAAAGACTGAAATTATAAAAAGCATTTTCTCTGATCATAATTGAATGAAACTGGAAATAAATGATAGGCAGAAAATGGGAAAATCTGCAAATATTTGTTGGCTAAACAACACACACTTAAGCAATAAGTGGGTCAAGGGAAAAAATTCCAAGAGAAATCAGTAAACATCTCAAGATGAATGAAAACAAGAAACCAACATAAAAAAACCTATGGGGTGAATGAGAAGGGAAATTTATAGCCCTTAATGTATATATTGAAAAGGAAGAAAAATCTAAAATCACACATGTTTAGTTTTCTCTGCCTTTAGAGAAGAGACAGAAATGGATTGGGAAAAAATCAATGTTAAAAACATGTGTAGAGGGAAGCAGCTGTGGCTCAATCAGTAGGGCTCCCATTTACCATATGGGAGGCCCCGGGTTTGGTTCCCGGGGCCTCCTGGTGAAGGCAAGCCTGCCCGCACGGCGTGGTTAGCTGACCCAGCGAGCACAAGCAGCAAGGGGGGGATAAATGAATAAATAAATAAAATCTTTAAAAAAAAAAAAAACGTGTAGAAGCTACAGCTTCCACTGTTGGCACCCTTCTACTACCCCATGTTTAGACAATTTTGAATTCTCCAGCCTTGGTCTGGTGGGTACAGACAGAGGGGCTGCAAGAATCCACCTTAGTAGGAAACAGGAGAAAAGGATGCAGCCTAAGGTCAATTCATATTTTGACTGACAAACTTGGTTTGCTGTGTCCCATGAGCACTTCCAGGTCAGATGGGGCTGTGCCACTGTTTGCCTAGGGAGCCAGTGTGGGACTAAAGAGATCCAACCCTCTCAATCACTCTCCCTACTGACTGGGACTGGTTGTTGAGGATGCAGAAGGAAGTGGAATTACTTCCTACCCAGGAAAAGGGAAGGGGCTGCTGGCAAAGGTTGGAGAACAGCCTCTGACAAAGTTTGAGTTGCAAGGCTCTGAATAGCCTCCAAGCAGGAATCTGTGCCACATTGCTGCTGTCCCTGTTGCAACAAACCACTCGAACCAGTCTTTGAATTGAGAAGCCTGCTGAAGATCACCATCTTTGACAGAACAAGGAAGTGCATGTGAGAACATTAAAAGCAAATAAGTATGTGTGGGATGTGGTGGGAGGTGTGGGAGGTGGGGAACATGGGAATCCCTGTAGTTTCCATGTAATATTTAGGTAATCTAAGCACCTTTAAATATATATATATATATAAAAGATCTTTGTAAGCAAATGCACATATATGCATATATATTTATATATCATTTTACAAATATTGATATGAATTGTGAAAAAAATTGATTTTTACCCACAACAAAAAAAAAAAATAAAATTTTTAAAAAAAGCAAATAAGTAAGAGAACTTTTTTCTGGCCTTTACAGCCTCCCTCCCCAAGGCCCTTGGAAGTGGGTCAGCAACACATTACTGGGTCCAGAGCCCAGATTTGGGCAACTAGCAAGGACAATTCTAAAGACCTAGAAAAGGATGAACAAAGAATCAAAGAACAGCAGTAACACACAGTCCCCCCCCACTAAATTCATACAAAAGAGATAGAAATTAAGCATCAGAGTAAACTCACCATCATAATCAGAAGCCTAGGCATCAGCAAAAAATTACAAGCCATATTTTTAAAATGGCCCAAGTAGAATTGAGGAGAGTAAGATGGCGGTTGTGTAGGAGGGGACACACTGCAAGCTCCCAGAGCAAGGTGGATTGTGGACGGGGTACTGCCCGGGGGTCTGTGCTGTGCACGCGTGGAGTGAGAAGCTTGGGACATCTATCTGTGCGGATCAACGGCGTGGACAGAACGGTGGAGATTTGTGAGTTTTAAACGTTGGAGATCCGTGAGTTTTAAGGCCGCCGGTGGGGGTTGGCACAGGTGGCTGAGCCCCACGGTTAGGGAGCGAGCAGGTGAGAAAGATTTATTTTCTGGGGATCTGGCTACCTGGCGCTCCTTGGATCTTGCGTGAACAGAACAAACGAACTAATTGGCACCCGGTGAACCGGGACAGGGATTCTGGTCGGGGACAGAGCTGATTTCCGTAGCGACCCAGGTATAAGACCCGAGCCGCTGCGGAGCCAGGAAGAAGGGACACTTCCCAAAAGAGGGAGGATCCTGTTGGAGGACAGGGAAGGGTATTTTTTATTTTAAGACATCAATCTGGCTGCCTGCAATACCCCATAGCTTTGGGGAGCAGATAAACCGACCTGAAGCAGCATCAGGCTGAGAGCAGACGCAAATCTGCACTCAAACTGATTTACTTAGCAACTGGTGACATTTGAGCTTGGCTCCAGAAGGGGCTGAATCGGCCATCTTTAGCACTCCACACTGACTAACATCAGAGCTACAGCTACCCTGGGGAGTCCAGGAAGTGGGACATGCTTGATTAATTTCCATGGGCCCAGCTAGGGTCCTTCTGTAAGGGGGTTGGTCTAGAGGAGGAATTATTTTGGGTCCTGTATTTCGCTAAAAAATAAAAATTAAAATTAAAAAAAAAAAAGTGAGATGGTCACTTTTCAATAAATCAAAAATAAATTATTTTTAATTTAGTTTAATAGCTAAAAGCTGCTTCAGGACCTGCATATAGAAACCGGTGGGGAAATTGATTGATAAACACAAGTAGGCAGGAAGGATTCACGTAGACACTAGGGAAATCAATGACCCCCCTAGCTCTGTTTGACTGCTTGCCTGTGTGTATCTTTGGTTTCTCTCAAGTGCTTTCTGGTCCCTTGCTTTTCTCATAACTCTTTCCTACCCCCTTTCTCTTTTCTTCCATTTTATTTTAAGTTAGGTACTGCTAGCTTGTCACTTCTTTGCTGTGCTTCTTTTTCAGTAATTTCTCACTCGCTGTATACATTGATTTTGCATTACAAACTATCGCTTACCCTTCCTGCATCTTTCTGCCTTCTGTTTTCTGTTGTGGCTCTTAGATACAACATTTCTTCATAGATCCACAACACAAGGGTGTCAATTTCTATTCTATCTATTTTGTTTTCTTCCTTTTTTAAAATTTATTAGTATTAACTTTTTCCTTTCAGACCCTTCTTTACTATTTCTTTCCCTCCTCATAATTCTAGCCTTCTAAATCACTATATATATATATTCCTCCATTTGTTTTCCTGGTCCATTGTAGGAACTCCATATTTTTTCCTAGTACTCTACACTGCCTACACAAGTTAAATATTCATCTCATTAAGTCTCATTTTGCCCCTCTTCTAACTTTTATCAATATTACTATTATCCATCTGCTTTCCTTACATATTTTGATTCCTCTGGCCTAACCTTTTGCCTTCAAGGAAACATAGAAAGAAGCAAGGAAATAAAATAAGAAGAAAAACTGCCAAAGAGAAAACTTAACTCACACGCAGAACCAACAGCTAAATAAAATTCTAGAGCATAGATAAAAGCTAATCAACTGAACAAACCCATCAAGATAATATGATAACCAGAGGGCAACAGAAAAATACAAATGACTCTGAGAAACAGAAAAACATGGACCAGTCCAATGCACAAAATAAAAACCAGGAAGCAATGCAGAACATTGACCAACTAATCAAAGCTATCCAAACAAATATCATGGACCAACTTAAAGAACTGAAGGAAGAGATTAAGGATATAAAGAAGACACTGGGAGAACATACTGAAGAAATAGCTAACACACCTAAAAAGGTAATGTATATGATGGTGAACAATGGCACAAGCCAAGAAATGAAAAAGAAGCTAGACTCACATGACAGCAGATTTGAACAGGCAGAGGAAAGAATTAGTGATATGGAAGACAATACAGTTGAAATCAAAGAGATTGTAGAACAGATAGACAAAAAGATAGAAAAAATCCAGTATAGTCTCAGGGAATTAACTGATAATACAAAATGCACAAACATATGCATTATGGGCATCCCAGAAGGAGAAGAGAAGGGAAAGGGAACAGAAGGAGTGTTGAAGGAAATTATGGCTGAAAACTTCCCAACTGTATTGAGAGAGATGGATATGCAGATCCAGGAAGCACAGCACACACCAAATAGTATAAATCCCAACAGACCAACTCCAAGACATACATTTGTCAAAATGTCCAATGCTCAAAACAAAGATAAAATACTCAAGGCGGCAAGAGAAAAGAGAACCATCACATACAAGGGAAGCACAATAAGATTAAGTGCTGATTTCTCAGCTGAAACCATGGAGGCAAGAAGACAGTGGTATGACATAGTCAAAACACTAAAAGAAAAAAACTTCCAGCCACGAATTCTCTATCCAGCAAAACTGGCATTCAAAAATGATGGAGAGTTCAAATATTCACAGATAAACAGCAATTAAGAGAGTATGTCAAGAAGAAACCAGCACTTCAAGAAATACTAAAGGAATCTCTACAAGTTGAAAGGAAAAAACAAAGGAGAGAGAGTTGGAGGAGAGTTTAAAAACAACTGAAAAGTCAAAAAGAGAAACAAAACAACATATGACATACATTAACCCAAAGAAAAAATGACTGAAGTAAGAAATTCGTTACGAGTAATAACACTGAATGTTAATGGATTAAATTCACCAATCAAAAGACACAGATTGGCAGAATGGATAAGAAAATATGATCCATCTATATGCTGTCTACAAGAAACACACCTTCGACCTAGGGATTCAAGGAGGCTGAAAGTGAATGGCTGGAAAACTATTTTACAAGCTAACAATAGCCGAAAAAGGGCAGGAGTAGCTATTCTAATATCAGACAAAATAAACTTTATATGCAAAACTATTGTAAGAGACAAAGATGGACACTACATATTAGTAAAAGGAGTAATCACTCAAGAAGAGATAACAATCATCAACATTTACGCACCTAATCAAGGTGCCTCAAAATGCGTGCGGCAAACTATGAAAAAACTAAGAGGAGAAATAAATTCCTCTACAATTATAGCAGGGGCTTCAACACACCACTATCATCATTAGACAGAACATCTAGGCAGAGAATCAATAAAGAAACTAAGGCACTCAACAATACATTAGAAGATTTGGACTTAATAGACATATACAGAACAATACACCCAAATACAGCGGGATTTGCATTCTTCTTCAGTGCACATGTAACATACTCCAAAATAGACCACATCCTAGGCCACAAAACAACACTCGATGAATTCAGAAAGATTGAGATTATACAAAGTAATTTCTCTGACCACAGTGGAATGAAGTTGGAAATCACTAAGGGCCAGAGAAACAGGTTAGGCAAAAGTATATGGAAGTTAAACAACACACTCTTAGACAAACAGTGGGTCAAAGAAGAAATTTCAAAAGAAATCAGTAACTACCTTGAAACTAATGAAATCAACAACACAACCTATCAAAACCTATGGGATGCAGTGAAAACAGTCCTGAGAGGGAAGTTCATAGCCATAAATTCATATATAAAAAAGAAGAAAGAGCTAAAATTGAAGACCTAACTGCACACTTGGAGGAACTGGAAAAACAACAACAAACTAAAACTAAAGGAAGTAGAAAGAAGGAAATAACAAAGATTAGAGCAGAACGAAATGAAATAGAGAATAAGAAAGCACTGGAAACAATAAGCAAAACCAAAAGCTGGTTCTTCGAGAATATCAACAAAATTGACAAACCCTTAGCCAGACTAACAAAGAAAAAGAGAGAACAGATGCAAATACATAAAATAAAGAAAGAGCAAGGTGATATCACTAATGAGCCAACAGAAATAAAGAGTATCATAAGAGGATACTTTGAAAAATTATATGCTAGCAAGAATGATAATTTAGAGGAAAAGGACAAGTTTCTAGAAACCCACAAACAGCTGACATTGATGAAAGAAGAAATAGATGAACTCAACAGTCCAATTACGAGTAAAGAAATAGACTCAGTCATTAAAAACCTCCCAACTAAGAAGAGTCCAGGACCAGATGGCTTCACAGCTGAATTCTACCAAACATTCCAGAAAGAGCTAACACCAATTCTACTTCAGCTCTTCGAAAAAATAGAAGTAGAAGGAATATTGCCTAACTCATTCTATGATGCCAAAATTACCCTAATACCAAAACCAAATAAAGATACTACAAGAAAGGAAAATTACAGACCAATTTCTCTAATGAACCTAGATGCTAAAATCCTTAACAAAATACTTGCTAATCGCATTCAACAACATATCAAAAGGATTATACACCACGACCAAGTGGGTTTCATCCCAGGTATGCAAGGATGGTTCAATATAAGAAAATCAAACAATGTAATACACCACATAAACAGATTGAAAGAAAAAAATCACATGATCATCTCTTAGATGCAGAAAAAGCATTTGACAAAATACAGCACTCTTTCCTCATAAAAACACTACAAAAGATAGGAATAGATGGAAAGTTTCTGAAAATGATAAAGTGTATATATGAAAAACCCAAAGCTAACATCATTTTCAATGGTGAAATTCTAAAACCCTTCCCTCTGAGATCGGGAACAAGACAAGGATGCCCACTATCACCACTCCTATTTAACATTGTCTTAGAAGTACTTGCACGAGCACTGAGACAAGAAAAGGACATAAAAGGCATCCAGATTGGAAAAGAAGAAGTAAAAATTTCATTATTTGCAGATGACATGATCCTATACATAGAAAGCCCTGAGAAATCTACAACAAGGCTTCTAGAAGTTATAAAGGAGTTCAGTAATGTTGCAGACTATAAGATCAATGCTCAAAAATCAGTAACATTTCTGTACACCAGTAAAGAGCAAACTGAGGAAAAATCAGGAAAAAAATACCATTTACAATAGTAAATAAAATAATCAAATACCTAGGAATAAATTTAACTAAAGATGTAAAGGACTTATATACAGAAAACTATACAACACTGTTAAAGGAAATCAAAGAAGACTTAAATAAATGGAAAAATATTCCCTGTTCATGGATAGGAAGACTAAACATCATCAAGATGTCTATCCTACACAAACTAATCTACAGATTTAATGCAATCCCAATAAAAGTCAACACTATATTTTTTAAGGAACTGGAAAAACTAACCACAAAATATATGTGGAGAGGCAAGAGGCCCCGAATTGCCAAAGATATATTGAAAAAAAAAATGAAGTTGGAGGTATCACATTACCTGACTTTAAAACATACTACAAAGCTACAGTGATCAAAACTGCGTGGTATTGGCACAAGGATAGACCTACTGACCAATGGAACTGAATTAAGAGTTCTGATATAGATCCTCGCATATACAGTCATTTGATATTTGACAAGGCCTTGAGGCCCACTCAGTTGGGAGAGAGTGGCCTCTTTATCAAGTGGTGCTTGGAGAACTGGACATCCATATCCAAAAGAATGAGAGAAGAATACCATCTCATACCTTATACAAAAATCAACTCATAGATGGATCAAAGATCTAAATATAAGAGCCAAAACCATAAAAACCTTGGAAGATAATGTAGGGAAGCATCTACAGGACCTTGTAATAGGAAATGGTTTCTTGAACTTCACAGCCAAAGCATGAACAGCAAGAGAAAAAATAGATAAATGGGATTTCCTCAAAATTAAAAACTTCTGTACCTCAAAGGATGTAATTAAGTAAATAAAAATGCAGCCTACCCAATGGGAAAAAATATTCGGCAACCATATATCTGATAGGAGCCTAATATCCTGCTTATATGAAGAAATCCTACACCTTGAAAAGAAAAGGACAAACAACCCATTTAATAAATGGGCAAGTGACCTGAAAAGACATTTCTCCAAGGAGAAATACAAATGGCTAAAAAGCACATGAAAAAATGCTCAACATCGCTTGCTATCAGGGAAATGCAAATCAAAACTACAATGAGATATCATCTTACACCCATCAGAATTGCAGCTATTAAAAAAACAGGAGACACCAAATGTTGGAGAGGATGTGGAGGAATAGGAACCCTCATCCACTGCTGGTGGGACTGCGGTATGGTTCAGCCACTGTGGAGGACAGTTTGGCGGTTCCTCAGAAAACTAACAATAGATCTTCTGTATGATCCAGCAATTCCAGTGCTGGGTATATATCCAGAAGAACTGAAAGCAAAAACACAAACAGATATATGCACACCAATGTTCATAGCTGCATTGTTCACCATCGCCAAAAGTTGGAATCAGCCCTGATGCCCATCAACAGACGAATGGATAAGCAAAATGTGGTACATACATACAATGGAATATTACTCAGCTGTAAGAAGGAACAAAGTGCTAACACATGGAATAACGTGGATGAATCTTGAAGACCTTATGTTGAGTGAAGCAAGCCAGGCACTGAACTATGAACAGTATATGACCTCACTGATCTGAACTGAGGAAAGTGAGCAATCTCTGAGAACCATTGTCTGAAAGATAGGTTAACAAAGGAGAGTAGGGAAGCGGCTGTGGCTCAATCAGTGGGGCTCCCGTTTGCCATGTGGGAGGCCCTGGGTTCGGTCCCCGGGGCCTCCTGGTGAGGGCAGGCCCGCCCGCAGGGCATGGTTGGCTGACCCAGCGAGCACGGGCAGCAAGGGGGGGATGAATGAATGAATAAATAAAATCTTTAAAAAAAAAAAATCAAAGGAGAGTAAAAGAGCAGGCTTTGAGCCATCACCCATATGGACATAATCTGTGGTAAAGGGATAGAGTGTGGTTGCATGTTGGGGGATGGGGCAGATGAGTGGTGGTGTTCCTGGGTTTGGTGGTGCAGCACTGGGGGATGGGTGGATTAGGAAGGGCTGGTTCAAATCCCCAGGGCATGTAACTGTGAATCTTGACATTCCATGGGTAGGGAGAGGGTGGTATCATTGGCCCTGGGGGGCTGGGGAAAAGGGAACAGTCAAGATCTAATGGGGTGTTTGGTGGTCATGGGGAAGGTTTCTCATTACCTTACAGTAATGTACACAGGACATGGTAAATATCATCAAAATTATTAAACTGTTTCATCTAAATTGTAAACTATATTGTAAATCATTGACAATGTTTAATTGCTATATTTTGCTATCTGTATAACAGTTATAACAATGCTAACATTAAAAAATGGGGGGGGGGGTTAATATGGGGTGGGGAAGGGGGGTGGTTTCGTATCTGGGAGTCTCCGGCACTCTGTATGTGACTTTGCTGTGACCTAAATCTTCTTTGAAAATTAAATGAAAAATGGGGAGACAATGGGGATTGAGAGGGGGCAGGTGTCATGGCACACCAGACATCTGATAACACAGTGATAAAAGGAAGGAAAGAAAAAAAAAAGAGAAAGGAAAAATAAATGAATATATATATATATTTAAGACATTTCCTTTGCCTTTTTGCCCATTTTTTGAATGTCCCAATTCGCTAATTATATTTTATATTGTTTTGTTTTTTGTTTGATTATTTGTTTTTTTTTCCTTTTCTTTTTTTTTTTCCCCTGAGTTTCCTTATGTTTGATTCTTGCATGTCAGCTTATCATACTTCTTTCTTTTTCCTAGTAAGTGTATTTGATTATTTTATGGACTACTTGTTCATGGAGGATTTGGATCACAGAAGGGTTACAATGGGTACTGCAGTGGATTATTGGTGGGGGGTGTCTGGGAGGGGGTTTTATGGGAATTAATTCATCTGAATATACATGAAAGATATACAAAATCGTTCAAAAGATCAAAAGATGGGGCATGGTCACGATGGATGGACAATCACACGATAAATGAGGGAATCTGAATTCCTAGCCTGGAGAGCTTTGCCACAGTCTCCAAGGAAGCAGCAATAGTCCTCTGAGTGCAGGGACAGTGTCTGTCAAAAGAGGATGACCCACTGATGTGTTCTTTTTATTGATGACTACCCTTGTGAGTCTGCTCTTGTAACTGAGACTTAGCCTGCAGTTGTAGGGTGCCTAAGGGTTGCCACCTGGGAGCCTCCTTGTTGCTCAAATGTGGCCTCTCTCTAAGCCAAACTCAGTATATGATTGCATTACCTTCCCCCCAACGTGGGACATGACTCCCGGGGATGACCCTCCCTGGCAACGAGGGATTAATACCAAGTGCCAACTGGCAACACAACTGGAAAAAGACCTTGAATTAAAGGGAGAAAAGGTAAAGACAAATAAGTTCAAGTGGCTGAGACTTCAAAGAGAGTCAGGAGGTCATCCCAGAGGTAACTCTTATGCACACCTCAGTAGGAGCTCATAGAACTTCTAAGTGCCTATCACCCCACACAGAGGGGCTCCTGAGAGCTCTGGAGACACCCAGGTCCTATATAAGTGGGGTTAGACCCAGAGACTGATGCCTTATCTGTGGGCTCTATTTTGGAATCTGTGCTCCTGAGAGTGATAGTATTGGACTCAAATAAGTCCTCCCTGCACATGGTTCATCAGTCCCTTCTATTCAAACTATATGTGATGCTGAAGTTCTTAGGTATACTTCCAGAGACTGGAGCCTCTGGCCTTCCTATTTGCCAAGTGTGCATGGAATCTCGGTGGAGCTGCAACTCCTACCCTACAGCTCAATGGACTCATCCAAGTCACCTGGCGAGGAGACAACGATGGGCAACGGCCATCCCAGAGAATAGAGAGGGCCTGCATCTGCAGGTAGGATCATCCCACCCACCATATCAATGGCATATAAGCCCTCTCTCACTTGGAGGTGGAGTGGACATCACCATCCCAGTCTCCTCAGGATTGGGGGAAGAACTATGGACTAGAGTGGACTTGATGGTATTCTGTTGTTCACATATGGTTATTCTAGCAATGGAAGAAATTATAACAATGAGGTGGAGCCAGTGGCCACTAGACACTTTTGGGGCAGGTAGGGGAAGAGCAGTTGAAATACAGGGGTTTCTTTGGGATTTGGAGGATGTCCTGAGTACCATTGTGGCAACGGATATAGGACATTTTAAAACAGCACACACCATTCAGAACTGTGTGTGAGAGAGTGTTGTCTATGGTGTGAACTGTGGTCTATGGTTGGTTGCAAGGCCCCAGGATGTGTAAGTCCATTGAGGGTGGTGGGCCACACTTGTGGGAGATGTTTGTGTGGGATGTGGTGGGAGGTGTGGGTGGTGGGCAACATGGGAATCCCAGTGGGTTCCGTGTAATATTTTGGGTATCTAAGCACCTCTTAAAATATATTTATATATATACATAAATAACATTTTTGTAAGCAAATGCACATAAATGCATATACATTTATATATCATTTTGCAAATGTTGTTATGTATTGTGAAAATTTTGATTTTTACCCACAATAAAAAAAAAATGGCCCAAGTAAAGGAATCTATCAAAGCCCCAGATGAGACATAGGATTTGAGACAACTAATCAATGAGATTCAGACAAATTTCTAAAATCAAATTAATGAGTTGAAAGACAATGAGGCTAAAGAGATAAAGGACAACAAAAACTTCTATCTGCTGCCTTGCATGTGGGCTTTGTCCCAGTCCCCAGACATGGATACCATGGATGGATTTGTGATTCATGCCATGGCACTCCTGGTGATTCACAATTATGGCCCCAAGGTGTGGGAAGACATCAAATGATCCTTTCAATAAGCCATGGTTCCTAAATGATGAGGAAAATCTCAATGATCAACTTAGAAAGCACATAAGGAAAAAGGCACAGTTAGAAGAAGAAGTACAATTTGTTGACAGAATCATATATGATGATTCCAAAACTTATGATTTGTTTGCTGCTGCATGCAAAGTTCTCAATCTCAATGCTGTAGAAATCCTCCAAATGTCTGGAAAGATTTTTTTTTTTTTACTTTTGTCAAGAATCTGGATGTGATACAATCTTGAGCATCTTAGGATCTAATGTCAGGGAATTTCTACAGAACCTTCATGCTCCGCATGACCACCTTATGACTACCTATGCAGGTATGCATGCACCTTTCTTTACATGCACTGAGGCAGAAAAGGGCAATGGACTCATTCTCCACTACTATTCAGAGAGATTAGGACTTCAGGATACTGGCATTGGAATCATCAAAAACAGTATCTCATCAAAGACATGACTCTGAAATAAACATGAAGGTTATTCAGCAAAGAAATCAACAATGTGATCATACTCAATTTTTTTTTTAAGATTTATTTATTTATTTATTCATTTATCCCCCCTTGCTGCCTGTGCTGGCTGGGTCAGCCAACCACACCGTGTGGGCGGACCCACCCTCACCAGGAGGCCCCAGGAACCGAACCCGGGGCCTCCCACATGGTAAATGGGAGCCCCACTGATTGAGCCACAGCCGCTTCCCCATACTCAATTTTTAATTGAATAAAAAGAGTGAAAATAAGAGGATTTTTGTGAAGATCTATAACAAATTGAAGAAAATGGTACCCAGGAATCACAAATCGGACCACATACCTTTCACAAACTTTTTAATATCTGACCGAGACCTAGTGATCACCCAGTGTGGCAATGCCATATACAGAGTGCTCCCCAAGCTCCAGCCTGGGAATTGCAGCCTTTCATCTGTCTCTTATCTGGTTTGTCTTCATATTGACATTAGTATTCATGGAATCTTTTCACATATAAATATGGTTTTTGTATTAAGAAGCAAGGAAGGATTGTTGGATGTTGAGAAATTAGAATATGTGGTTGAACAAACTGGGACTGATACCAGCTGCTTATGTCTCAAGAGTCAAATGATCTACTGACCTGAAGCAGATAGCATACTTTTTCTGTGTCCACCAAATGTGATGAACCTGAATGATATGCCAAGAATTCTATACATGAGTGACATCCCTCTGCACCTTGCCACTCACTATCTCATACTTTTTTGGAGAACAATTCAGAGAGGAATACAAACTGACCCAGGAATTGGAAATCCTCACAGACAATCTGCAGTTCATGTTATGAGCCCTGGAAGATGAAAAGAAGAAGACAGACATGTTGCTGTATTCTGTCCTTCCTCCTTCTGTTGCCAATGAGCTGAGACAGAATTACCTGATGCCTACCAAAAGAAATGACAATGTGACTATCCTTTTCAGTGACACTGTGGGCTTCAATGCTTTCTGTAGCAAGCATGCATCACAGAAGAGGTCATGAAGATTGTAAACCTTCTCAATCACCTCTAATCCAGATTTGACACCCTAACGGATTCACAGAAAATTCCATTTGTCTATAAGGTGGAGACTGTTGGTGATAAATACATGAGAGTGACTGGTTTACTGGAGCCATGCATCCACCGTGCATGATCTATTTCCCACTTGGCCTTGGACATGATGGAAATTGCTGACCAGGTTCAAGTACATGATGAACCTGTTCAGATAACAATAGGGATACACACTGGAGAGCATCATTACAGGAGTCATCAGACAGAGGATGCCTCGATATTGTCTTTTTGGAAATATTGTTAATCTCACAAACAGAACAGAAACCACTGGAGAAAAGGGGGAAATAAATGTGTCTGAATATATGTAGAGACATTATATCCTCAAATACTCTCTGCCCCTTTTCACTTCTCCTTCTGGAAATCCCATGACATGCATGCTATTGGTGCTGCATGCTATTCCACTCTCTGAGCCCCTTCTCAATTGTTTTCATTCTTTTCTCTCTCCAGTTTCAGCTGTTTTGTTTTCTGTATTTTGAGTCTGCTGTTTGATGCCTTTAATATGTTCTTTATCTCACCTATTGTGTCTTCATTACCATGAGCTGTTATTTTTCTATTCAGATTTTCAAATTCTTATTGTGCTTCCTCAGTGTCTTCTTGTCCTTTTTTTTCCTTTTGACAAGTGAAATAAAAATTTATTGCAGATTCTTTTGCATAGTAATATGGAACATATATACATATACTGATGTGCTGATATGAAATACTAAATTTAAAGAAAATATTTTTACACAAAAGCTGCTGCATTATATTTTATAAAGATAGATATTGATAAATTAGAGATGTTTAAGAATGTTTAAGAATAATAGGCTATTATTCCAATAAGAATGCATTCTATGTTGAAATTCAGCTAACTTTTCTGAACATGCTGCCCTGGATAGGATGACATTCTTATAAACTAAGTAAAAGAAGAGCCCATAACATTTAGCCAAAGCCAATGTGAAATGGGGCAACTTTCTATGACAGCTGCATGTGGTAAATTAGATGCAATAAGAGGGATAAGATATAAAAGATAGCATTTTAGAAGAATTTCATTCACCACATGATTTGAATGTGTAACCATATTTTTAAAATGGGTATTCTAGATTTCTGAGAAGAAATTAGCTTATTTCAAAATATGCACTATTTTCTTAGCATGGCATATTAATTCTTTATTTGGGAGTTAAAATAAATTTCATTTTCCCCAAAACTTAGAATTCACTCCATTAGAAAATTCACCTCTAAGCCATATGAATATGTTCAAGTGTTCATCGCCTGTTGTCTTGGTGGGTGGAGATCCATATAATAACCCAAAGAATATTGAATGCCCATCCTGGAGAGTCCTGCTACATTTCCTAATAGAATAGCATGAATCCCCCAAGTACAAGAGCAGTGCCTAGTGAAGCATGACAGACCATTATGCCAGATCCTTGAAACTAATGGTTGTATTTATGATGCTTTACTTGTGAATTGAAACTTAGCCTAGTTTTATATATTGCCTAAGAGTTATCTCCTGAAAGACTCCTTGTTATTCAAATGTAGCCTCTCTCTAAGTCAAACTCAGCATGTAAATGCACTACTTTCCCCTTATCGTGGGACATGAGTTCCAGGGATGAGCCTTTCTGGCACCAAAGGATTATTCCCAAGCACCAACTATTAGGTGGGTGGAAAAGTAATTGTGGTTTGGGACCATGAATTTTAAATCATTATACCTAGGCTCAAACACATCTTTATTAATCAAAATAGGAATAAAAACAATGAACACATTTTTGCCAACAAGAAATAAGTTTGTTTATTCCTGTAGCATAAAAATCCATGCTTTGGGATTCGATGAACTCTTGGAAAGCATTTTCTGCATCCTACTGGATGCACTTTGCAAGTGTTTTCCTTGCAAAAAGTTGTTGATATTTTTGAAGAAGTGGTAGTCAGTTGACAAAACATCACATGAATATGGCAGATGAGGCAAAATTTTTCAGCCCAATTCATTCAGCTTTTGAAGTGATGGTTATGCAATGTGCAGTCAGGGGTTGTTGTGGAAAATTGGACCCATTCTGTTGACCAATGCTGTCTGCAGGTGTTACAGTTCTCAGTGCATCCCCGATTTGCTGAGCATACTTCTCAGATGTAATGATTTCTCTGGGATTTAGAAAGCTGTAGTGGGTCAGACCAGCAGCAGACCACCAAACAGTGACCATGACCAATTTTTGGTGCAGGTTTGGCTTTGGGAAGTGCTTTGGAGCTTCTTCTCAGTCCAACCACTGAGCTGGTCATCACTGGTTGTCATATAAAATCTACATTTCATCACATGTCACAGTTCGATCAAGAAATGTTTTTTTGTTGTTGCATAGAACAAGACAACACTTCAAAATGATTTTTAAAATTTTCTGTCAGCTCATGAGGCACCCACTTTTTGAGCTTCTTCACCTTTCCAATTTGCTTCAAATGCGAAGGACTGTAGAATCATCGACATTGAGGTCTTCGGCAACTTCTTGTGCAGTTGCAAGAGGATCAGCTTCGATGATTGCTCTCAATTGGTCCTTGTCAACTTCCGATGGCTGGCCACAGTGCTCCTCATCTTCAAGGCTCTCATCTCCTTTGCAAAACTTCTTGAACCACCACTGCACTGTAAGTTCATTAGTAGTTCCTGGCCAAATGTGTTGTTGATGTTGTGAGTTGCCTCCGCTGCTTTATGACCCATTTTGAACTCAAATAAGAAAATTGCTCAAATTTACTTTTTGTCTAACATCACTTCCATAGTCTAAAATAAATATAAAATAAAGAGCAAGTAATGTCATTAGCAAAAAAACATAAAGTGAGAAATGCATATTAAAATGATGTATAACATAACCACATTTATTTAGATGTAATCTAATATCAAATGGCAAATTTCAACAATGCAAAACCACAATTCTTTTTGCACCAACCTAATAGCAATGCACCTGGAAAAAGACCTTGATCAAAAGGAGGAAATATTAAATATAAAATGAATTTTTATGGCTAAGAGATTTCAAGTGAGTCCAGAGGTCATTTCAGGTTATGCTTAGGTATTCCTCAAAAGGATCTCATTGACTGCTACAGTAAATGGGGGGGGCTCCTGAGGGCTCTAGAGGCATCTGGATATTATAGGCAGAGCAGACAAGCTCAGGAATTCAGCACCCTGTCACTGGGCTTTACTTTGGAATTTATGCTCCCTAGTGCTACAGAATTAGACTCATTTATAATATCCCTAAACATGGCTTTTCTGCCCCTTTTATTTGAACCTATAATTAGCCCTATACTAGTTAAATACATGTTCTAGAGACTTAAATCTTTGGTCTGCTCATGTGCTGGTTGAGCCCTGAATATCAGCAGAGTTGCAACATCTAGTCTCCAGTTCATTGGACTAACCCAGGGCAACCAACAAGGAGATGATGATGGGCAACACTCATTCCAAGGAACAGAAAGTGTCTGCAACTGCAAGCAAGATGGTTTCATCCATCTGTCCCATGAGATCTAATCCATTCTCAGTTAGAAACTGAGTGGACATCACCATCCCCAAACCCTCAAGATTTCGAAATGAGCAATGGACTAAAGTAGACTTATTATTATTCTATTATAGAATTATTATTATTCTAGCAATGGAAGAGCTTTCATAATTGATAGAAATGCAGTTGCTACCAGAGGTTCCTAGGGGAAGGAGAGGGAAGAATCGTTGTAATATGGGGGCATTTATGAGATATTAGAACTGTCCTGCATGACATTGCAAAAGCAGATACAAGCCATTAAACATTTTGTCATAACCTATAAAATTGTGCAGGGCACAGTGTAAACTATAATGTAAACTAGAGTCCATTGTTAGTAGCAGTGCTTCAATATGTGTTCATTGATTTTAACAAATGTACCACATTAATGAAAGGCGTTGTTAATGTGGGAAAGTGGGGAAGGGGAAGTGGGTAGGCATATGGAAATCCCTTATATTTTTATGTACCATTTATGTAATTTAAAGTTTCTTTAAAAATAAAAAATTTTAATTAAAAAAAAGAAAGGAAGTTGTAAAACATATGACAACATGAGTGAACCTGGAGGACATTATGCTTAGTGTAAAGAGAGAAGCTAATAAATTGAAGAAACCCATTAAGATAAAAAGATGACCAGACAGCAACAAAAAATTACAAACCATACTAAGAAACAGTAAGATGTGGCCCAGACCAATGAACAAGCTACAAACCAGGAAGAAGGGCAGAACATCAAGCAACTAATCAAAGCTGCCCAAACAAATATCATTGACCAACTTAATGAAAAAAAAGGAAGATATTAAGGATATTAAAAAGACACTGAGAAACACACACACACACAAAAGACACTGAGAGAACATACTGAAGAAATTGTAAACATAGATAAAAAGATAATGGATATGATGATGAGTGGCATAATCAAAGAAATCAAAAAGACACTGGAAGCACATAACAGCATATTTGGACAGGAGAGGAAATAATTAGTGAGGTGGAAGACAGTACATCTGAAATCAAATAGATAGTAGAACAGATTGATAAAAAGATAGAAAAAAAAATCAAGCAGGGACTTAAGGATTTGAATGAGAACACAAAACGCCCAAACATACACATTATAGGCATCTCAGAGGGAGAAGAGAAGGGAAAGAGGACAGAAGTGTTGGAGGAAATAATAGCTGAAAACTTCCTAACCCCATTAAGGGAGATGGATGTACATGTCCAGGAAGTGCAGTGCATCCCAAACAGTATAAATCCCAACAGGCCTCCTCCAAGATATATATTCTTCAAACTGTCCAATGTTGAATATGAAGAGAAAATACTGCAAGGAGCAAGAGAAAAAAGAACCATCATGTACAAAGGAAGCTAAATAAGATTAAGATTAAGTGCTGATTTCTTATTTGAACCATGGAGGCAGGAAGGGAGTGGTATGACATTGTTAAAGTACTAAAAGAAAAAAAAATTCCAGCCAAGAATTCTCTATCCAGCATAGCTGGCATTCAAAAATGATGGAGAGTTCAAAATAAGCACAGATAAACAGAAATTAAGAGAGTATGCCAATAAGAAACCTGCCCTTTAAGAAATACTAAAGGGAGTTCTTCAGGTAAAAGGAAAAAAACAGGAGAGAGAGAGAATTGGAAGAGAGTGTAAGAACAACTAAAAAACAAAAGGAGAAATAAAAACAATATATGACATACACAAACTCAAAGAAAATATGGCTAATGTAAGTAATTCATTGAGAGTAATAACACTGAATATTAATGGGATAGTCACCAGTCAAGAGACACAGATTGGCAGATCGGATGAGGAAATATGACCCATGTATATGTTGTCTAGAAGAAATGAACCTTAGACCCAGGTATTCAAGGAGGATAAAACTGAATGGCTAGAAAACAATCTTACAAGGAAACAATAATCCAAAAAGGGTAGAGTAGCTATACTAAAAGTGGACAAAATAGACTTTAAATGCAAAACTATTGTAAGAGACAAAGATGGCTACTATATATCAGTAAAAGGGGTAATTTTTCAAGAAGAAAGAACAATCAAAAACATTTATGCACCTAATCAGGGAACCTCAAAATACATGAGGCAAACACTGGAAAAACTAAATGGAGGAATAGATGCTTCTACAATTATAGTGGGTCACTTTAATACACCATTATCACCATTAGACAGAATATTTTGACAGGGAATCAATAAAGAAACAAAGACTTTGAATAATACAATAGAGGATCTGGATCTAATACACATATACAGAACACTACATCAAGTACAGTGGATATACATTCTTCTTGAGTACACATGGATCATACTCCAAGATAGACCACATGCTAGGCCACAGAAAAATTCCCAATGAATTCAGAAAGATTGAGAGTATACAAAGTAATTTCTCTGACCACAATGGAAAGAAGCTGGAAATCACTAAGGGCCAAAGAACCAGATTAGGCACAAAGATAGGGAAGTTAAACAACACACTCTTTTCAAACAGTGGGTTAAGGAGGAAATCTCAAAATAAATCAGTAACTACCTTGAAATGAATGAAAATGAAAATACAACATATCAACACCTATGGGATGCAGCAAAAGCTGTACTGAGTGGGAAATTCATAGCCATAAATGCATATGCCAAAAAAGAAGAAAGAGCTAAAATTGAAGACCTCACTGCATACCTGGAAGAATTAGACAAAGAACGACACATTAACCCCAAAGAAGTAGAAAGAAGGAAATAACAAAGATTAGAGCAGAACTGAATGAATTAGAAAATAAGAAAGCACTAGAAAAAAGTAAACAAAACCAAAAGCTGGATCCTTGGGAAGATAAATTAAATCGACAAACCCCTAGCTAGACTAACAAAAAAGAGAGCAGATGCAAATACACAAAACAAGAAATGAGAAGGACTTATCACCACTGACCCCACAGAAATAAAGGGTATCAAAATTATGCTAAGAGAATGATAATTTAGAGGAAATGGACAAGCTCCTAGAAACTCACAAGCAGCCTACATTGATGAAAGAAGAATTTGATTAACTCAACAGCCGAATTCCAAATAAAGAGATAGACTCAGTCATCCAAAACCTCCCAACTAAGAATAGCCCAGGACCAGACATCTTCATAGGTGAATTCTACCAATAATTCTGGAAAGAACTAACACCAGTCCTGCTTAGGCTCTTCCAAAAAAAATAGAAGTAAAGGAACATTGCCTAACTCATTCTATGATGCCAACATTACCCTAATACCAAAGCCAAACAAAGATGCCGCAAGAAAAGAAAATTGCAGACAAATCTCTCTAATGAACCTAGATGCTAAAATCCTCAACAAAATACTTGCTAATCATATTCAACAACATATCAAATGAATTATACACCATGACCAAGTGAGTTTCATCCCGGGTATGCAATGATGTTTCAACATAAGAAAACCAATCAATGTAATACATCACATAAACAGATGAAAAGAAAAAAAAAATCACATGATCATGTCTATAAATGCAGCACCCTTTCTTGATAAAAACACTGCAAAAGATAGGAATAGAAGGAAACTTTCTGAAAATGATAAAGGGAATGGAAGAAATTACAACATTGATGTGGAGGCAATAGCCACTGGAGGATCTGGGGGCTGGGAGAGGGAAAAAGAATTGTAATATGGGGGCTTTTCAGGATTTGGGAAACATCCTTAATGACATTGTAACAACAGACATAGATCATTTTATGTCATCCCATAATATGCAGAACTGTGTGGGAGAGAGTGTACACTACAACGTGAACTATGGTCCATGCTCAGTGGCAATGCCCCAAGATGCGTTTATCAATTGAAATGAATGTACCACACTAATGAAGGATGTTGTTTATGTAGGAGGGTGTAGGAGCTGTGGGGAGTGGGGCATATTGGAACCCCCTATATCTTTTGTGTAACATTTATGTAATCTAAGTGTCTTTTAAAAAATGAAAAAATTAAAGAAAGGATAAGAGGCTTTTATGAAAAACTGTATGCCAACAAACTAAACAATCTAGATGAAATAGACAAATTCCTAGAAATGCACAAACAATATAGACTGATGCTAAAAGAAATACAAGAACTTAACAAACCAATCACATTTTCAAAAAAATTTATCTCCCTCCCCCAATGCTTCTTATTTTCTGTCTCCTTGTTTGGACACCTTCTCCAGGAGGCACCGGGAACTGAACCCGGGACTTCCCACGTAGGAGATGAAAGCCCAAGGGCTTGAGCCCAGGTGTTTCCCATGGGCTGTGGTGTCTGCTGACCTGTGGCATCTGCTCATTTAAGTGTCTGCTCATTGAGGCAGGGTGTGGCACCTAGCTCTCGTTGCAGTGGGTGCAGGTATCTAGCTCTCACGTCTGTTGGTGCAGGAGTTTTCTTGTGGTCTTTAGGAGGAACCAGGACCTAAACCCAGGACCTCTAGTGTGGTAGGCAGATGCTCAACTGGTTGAGCCACATGTGCTTTCCACCAATTACATTTAAAGAGATAGAATCAACCATAAATAATATCTGAACAAAGAAAAGTCCAGGACCAGATGGCTTCATAGGTGAATTTTACAAAGCATTTCAAAAGAATTAACACCAATCCTGTTTAAACTCTTCTAAAATTTTGAAGAGGAGGGAAAATTACCCAACAGAAATTATGAAGCCATCACCCTATAGCAAAGCCAGATAAACACACTATAAGTAAAGATAAATACAGAACAATCACTGTAATGAACATAGATGTAAAAATAATCAATAAAATACTTGTAAATAAAATCCAACAGCATATCAAATAACATACATCATGACCAAGTGGAATTTATTCCTGGTGTGCAGGACTGGTTCAACATAAGAAAATCCATCAATGTAATATATCACTTTAACAAATTGAAGGGAAAAACCCACATGATCATGTCAATCAATGCAGAAAGGGCATTTGATAAAATCCAGGATACTTTCTTGATAAAAATACTTCAAAAGATAGCAATAGAAGAAAAATGTCTCAATATGATAAAAGGCATATATGAAATCCCACAGCCATCATTGTACTCAATGGGGAAAGGTTGAAAACTTTCCCTCTAAGATTGGGAAAAAGACAAGATTGCCCACTGTCACCATTGTTATTGAACAGTGTATTAGAAGTTCTACATAAGACAATTAGACAAGAAAAAAAAAATTAAAGGCATCCAAATAGGAAAAGAGGAAGTAAACTTCTCACTATTTGCAGATGACATGATGCTATATTTAGAAAATTTTGAAATGTCTATGAAAAACTACTTGAGCTAATAAATGAGTTCAGGAAAGTGGCAGGATACAAGATCAACAAGCAAAATTCTGTAATGTTTTTTTACTCTACTATTGAAAAATCTGAAGAGGAAATTATGGAAAAAATACCATTTACAATAACAACAAAAAGACTCAAATACCTAGGAATCAATTTGTCCAAAGAAGTACAGAGCTTATTTGCAGAAAATGACAAAACAATGTTCAAAGAAATCAAAGAAGACCTAAACAAATGGAAAGACATTCCGTGTTCATGGGTTGGAAGACTAAATGTCATGAAGATGTCAATGCTACCCAAACTAATTTATAGATTCAATGCAATGCCAATCAAAATTCCAACAGCCTACTTTACAGAAATAGAAAAGGCAATTGCCAAATTCATTTGGAATGGAAAGTGCACCCGGATAGTAAAAGCATGCTAAAATAGAAGAGTGACATGGGAGGAATTTCACTACCTGACCTTGAAACATATTACAAAGCTACAGTAGTGAAAACAAAACAAAACATGGCACTGGCATAAAGATAGACACATTGATGAATGGAATAGAATTGAGAGTTGAGAAATAAACCATCACCTCTATGGTGAACTGGTTTTTGACAAATCTACCAAGTCCTTATTAATGGGACAAAACAGTCTCTTCAACAAATGGTGCTGGGAGAACTGGATATCTATAACACAAATAGAAGAGGACCTCTATCACACTCCCTATACAAGAATCAACTCAAAATGGATCAAAGAACTAAATTGAAAAGCCAGAACCATAAAACTAATAGAAGAAAATAAGGAAACCTCTTAAAGACCTTGTAGTAGATGGTGGTTTCTTGGGCCTTACACCTAAAACATATGGAACAACAACAACAAAAATAGAAAAATGGGACCTCCCCATAATTAAACACTTTTGCCCTACATAAGACTTTGTCAAAAGGTTGAAAAGGCAGCCAACTGAATGGGAGAAATTATTTTGAAATCACTATCTGAGAAGTGTTTAATATCCATGATTTACAAAAGATGTTATAACTCAACAATAAAAAGACAACCCAATTTAAAAATGGGCAAAGGACTTGAATAGACATTTGTCCAAAGAAGACATACAAATGGTAAAAAGATACATCAAAAATATTCAACATCATAAATGATTAGGGAATTGTAAATCAAAACTACAATGGGATATCATTTCACTCTTATCAAAATGACCATTATTAAAAAGACAAACAATAATAAGTGTCGGAAAGGATGTGGAGAGATGGGAACACTTATTGACTGTTGGTGGGAGGGCAGAATGGTACAGCCACAGTGGAGGACTGTTTTCCAATTCCTAAAAGAAGTTGCATATAGATTTGTGACTTGACCCTGCAATACCAATACTGGGTATATACCCAAGAGAACTGAGAGTAGTGACATGAACAAATATCTGCACACCTAAGTTCATAGCAGCATTATTCATGATTGCCAAAAGTTGGAAATTACCCAGGTGTCCATCAACCAATGAATGAATAAACAAACTGTGGCTATTCACACCATGGAATATTATGCAGCTGTAAGAAGAAATGAAGTTGAATAGCATATGACAACATGTGTGAACCTGGAGGACATTATGTTGAGTGAAGCAAGCCAGACAGAAAAGGACAAATGCTGTATAATTGCATTACTATGAACTAGATATATTGTGTAATGTATTTTAAGATTCCATTTATATAAACTGTAATAGAAATCAACTTATGTAAATGAAATTTGTTTACTGGTTATTTGGGGCTAAGAGAGGCATACTAAGGTGTGTGGAGTTTTTGTCTTTGGGGAATGAAATAATTCTAAAAAATTTTTGTAATGATGATTGCACAATATTGTGATTATTAAAAGCCATTGATTATACCCTTTAGATAGATCAAATGGTATGTGAATATATCACAATAAAACTGGCTAATAAATAAATAAATAAATGTGCAAGAATAACCAGAAATAGCAACTATGCACAGCAGGAGAAACATAGATTGAGAAATGAAGAATTTTCATATTTGTTTTTTGTTGTTGTTTATTATTATTGAAATAATGAAAATGCTCTAATAATTATTGAAATGATGAATGCAGAAAAAAAAAAAGAAAAATATGGGAAGATATTTTTACTTCAAAATGTGGATTACTTATCTGCTGAGACCAGGTTTTATATTGAATATTCCCAGGAAACTTTTGATTTCTGACTGAAGGTAGTCAAAACAGGGGCAGCCCCCCTAATGGGCTTCTGTGGACCCTGCATGTCTGTGCATTCTGGGCTGGGTACACTGTTCTGGTCCTGCCAAGCTTGCAGGCAGCAGTGAGCTCCTGGACAGGCCAACTTCCTTGAGCCCCAATAAATACATGAACAAACTGTGGATATCTCCTGACTGCACAGGGCAGAGGGTTGGTACCATGGAGGCAGGGAGGACTATGGCTAAGCGGAGTCATGTGGGAATTCACATACAGGCTTTGTGCTGCACTAGGAGCTTCATCCTGCCATCCTCCAGAAGCGTGGGGGGAGGGGAAGGATAAAACCCTGGGTCCCCAGGACTAGTGTGGACCTGGGAGTCTGGGCCTGGGATGGAGGCTCCCCAAATCCTGCTCCTTCTGTGGGACCTTCTTTATGAAACGTCAATGTTCACTGTGCTGAGGATTCCACTTCACCCAGGCTCAGTCTACTGGCGTAAATATTCTGAACACAATCTTAGTGATTACGCCACAGGGCAGGGTGGGTGTGGGGTGCGGCACATTTTCACCACCAAGCCGGGCAGGAGCTTCTTGCACTGTGGCCTGACAGCCTGCAGGGGGCGCGCGAAACCGCCTTTTCTGAGGAAACTGCGGTGGGAACGCTTCCAAGTTCATCCGCGACCCTGAACACCTGCCCCCGGAAGGTCAAAGGCTTCATTCCCGCGGGACCCACGAGGAGGTTCCCAGGGCCCTACGACTCCTCTACCTGGTCTGTGAGGAAATGGTCTCCTCTTCCCGCCTGAGGCTGGGGAGGGACCTGCGTTGTGGCTTCTTCCAGTTGTTTTCTTTGCTAAATAGTGAGCACAGAACTTTGAGTTTCTGCTCTGTTCCCAAGTACTTTATTCTCTACTTTCTCAGGTAATATTTTAGGAGACTTATTTTTACCAAAGCATCCGTTCATTGACAGCTTTGCCAGCTCGAAATCTGGATGCTATAGGACTTTTCACGGATTCAGGACTTGCTGCAGACAATCCTGATAGAGTCAGAGAGAGGAAAAGCATCTACATACTGAAAGGGACAGGCAAAGTATTGCCACCTTCCAGTGGGGAAGTTGGGGACAGGCCAGTCCTGGCTGAGCCATATGATGAAAGGGAATATGGCTCTCCTGTGTCCACACTTTTATTAATTACTTTATATCGGTTAATTTTTCCTCCACCGCTTACATAGTTGGAAAAAATATTGAGAAATTTACAAGTAAGGGTAACACAACTCCCAGCATTACTTTTAAATACTAGTAACCCCAAATTCCAAAATTTATAATTTAATTTCCTGGCTTTAATAAAAACAAACTTTTGAGTAATTTTTTTTTCTTCTTTTTTTTTTAAGGTACTAGGTTGGGGATCCCGGACCTTGTATGTGGGAAGGGGGCACTCCACCACTGAGCCACTTTTGCAACCCCTGAGTTGTTTTTTTTTTCATTTGTTTGTTTCTTGTTTGTTTTTTGTTTGTTTGTTTTTTGGAGGCCTGGGAAGCAAACTGGCGCTCAACTGCTGCAACCACTTCCTCTCCCTAAATGTTTTTAAAATATTCGTTTTAGTTTATCTCATTTTCAAAGGACAAAACTGCCACGTTATACAATTTCTGATGACCATGTGAGGATTTCTATTACTTTTTAAGTTTAGCTTGCTGATTTGTCTTGTTGCAGTGTAACCGTTGCTGTTCAAAAAATATATAAATGATCCTCGCACAACATGCAAATGTACTAAATGTCCCTGAATTGTACACTTTAAATTGTTAATTTTTTGTTATGTGAATTTTACAAGATATCTCACCTTCAAGTTAGGATAAGTTCTCACTAAGTAAAATTTATGCATAAACAGAAGTCAGTTTTTGAACTTCAAAACACAAATGTGATTTTCAATATCCACTATTGCATGTTGCTGAAAAGTACTTAAGTTGAAATTTGTCCAGGACTTAAATGATCAGTTTATTTAATAAGCTATGTCAGAGGCTGTTTTTTGTAATCATATGTATTCATTGAAAGTAAATTTCTTCTGTAGAAAGTATAAAACCTGACTTGGTTTAATTTTGTGTATTTCCATGGAAAGGTGAAATCAGTATGTCTACAATAGCATCATTGTATATATGCCTATTGTCTATAATAATATTTGTAATAATATTTTCTGTAATAATAAAAAAAATACTTGGTAATTTTAATCACAATTAATGACTGACTGATTAGCAAATAAACAATTTATTCAGTAATATAGATGATATGCAGACTTATTCAAAGAATGATCTGATAATTATTTGCTGTGTAATTCTACACAGTAGTAATATTTAAGCCAAGAATATGATATATCTTCCATTCAGTTGTAGTACATTTCCACATGCTTTGATCAACAAAAGAATATTATTACCACAATGTCAAGCTTTTTTCCATTTTCTTTCTTCCTTTTTTTTTTTTAAGACCAGCTTAATGATTTGGGGGTTGGTTAGTACAATACAGAGAGCCTAAGGAGACAAGAACAAAATGGCTCTTAACACCAATACCAGTATATGGTTACAACCAAGGGCATTACTAAATTTTGTGTTACTTATCACTTTTCTTTAGAACGTAAATCACAAAGCCATTAAATTGAACTTGATATATACACAATACATATACAACCTTATGAAAAATACTTTTCTTAAAAACATTACACTTTTAAAATATTAGAAACTGATTATCTGTGCTGATTTGTATTTTCATTTAGAACAAGAAGAGAACATGCAACTAGGGAGGTTTATACTGATAGTAAAGTTCATCAGGGTTAACAATGTCTTCCTCTCCCTTTATAATTTCCACAGGCTACACGGTATCCTGAGAGGGTTCATTATGAGAAAAATGTCAGTCACAGCTTTAAGACCTTACTTTCAAAGGACCTAAGGAGAAAACAAATTGGAAGGTAAGACTTCATCTTTGTTTTCCTTTGGAAAAAGTTTCAATGAGTTTATCATAAATATTACTATATTTATAATAAATATATATTTTTGCAGCTTTCAGGTAAAGTCCAGCACTTTGATTATACAAAGTCTATGAGAAGAGGTCAGTGGAGATCATCTCATCTGAAGTCCTGACATCATCCATTCAGGTCCTTGACATAGTCCTTTACAGGTAAGAGCATGGCATGGCTGGATATACCATTAGTTATCCTTAATGGAAGCTAGTTTCAAAAACTGGGATGTTTCTGCTAGTGGGGCCCTGCCCTGCCACCATGGCACTTGCCTGGCTCATGGACATTGCCACTGCATAGTCTGTCACCAGCCTGGTGGGCTACCATCCTCCCTCAGTTCCTTAAGGGCAGCAGCAGTGGCAGCTACCCATGGGCGAGGTGTAATCTTCGAAATGATGATAAAACATTTCTAATTCTTTAATTTTCTCTTTTTCTACTTTCAATTTGAAAAATGTATTCATATGTCTAGTTAAATTTTATATTAATGAAATAAACTGAAGTGGATAGGCCTAATTACCATCCACCCTTGTATATATTGAAGTTTTTTTTTGTTGTTGAGATTTATTAACTAAATTTTCTTGGTTCTGTGTATCATGTCACATTAATAAGTTACATAAATATTTTTAATGTATTTTCGGTGAGAAGCTTTTGATGTCAGCATAGTATATATCTTCATTTAATACCATATATACATTTGGTCTGTCTGATATTACATAAACAATCAATTAATGTTAACTTGTGCATGAAATAGCCAGATTACATTTGCTGCCTTCCCAGCTTGGCCCATAAAGATAACTTCCAGCATTTCATAACCCCCAGCACTTCTCCACCTTACAAATCACTGCTGCAATCAAGTCATTACCTAATGTCCCCATATTCCATAATATCTCCTAAGAGACTCCTGAATGGAGAAGAGAGAGTGTAGACGATCCCCTGAAAGACATATACATAGACTAACAAAAGCCAAATACAGAAAATCTGAACTAAGGTCTGAGCTACCTCTTGAAGCCACAGAGAGTGAGCCTAAGAAATTCTGGAGTTGCATGCCCCTGGCTTGAAAAAGGGAGTTTATATAATACATGCCCTTCTCCATGGCTTTCAGCCTGGGTCAAAAGGCAGTCAGTTGGGGGTAGATGTGGCTCAAATGGTTGGGCGCCCATCTGCCATATGGAGAAACCTGGGTTCAATCCCTGGGAACTCCCGGTAAAATTTTAAAAAATTATATAGAAGGCGCATGGCCTGCCAGGCTCTGTGTGCCGGTGAGCCGCCAGGCCCTGGGAGCCATGCAGCAAGATGATGATGTAACAGGAGAGAGACGCAGGGGAAAGTCAAGATGAGATCTCCGAAAGCTCCAAACACTGGGAACTGAGGTGGCGCAGGTGACAGAACACCCCTCTCCTACATCGGAGGTCTTCAGGATTGAATCCTGGTGAAGACTGGAGGAGAAGGATGAAAAGGGATGGCAGGAAACAGACACAGAGAATTGCCCAGTGAATGGACACAAAACAGCAAATGGGGAAGGGGGGGTTTAAAATGGATAAAGTAAATAAATAAATCTTAAAAAAAAAAAAAAAAGGCAGTCAGTCTCCACAACATGCACCACTGGAAGGAGTTCCTGTGAGAAACTGGAATACAAATAGCTTGCTGTGTCCACAAACACCCCTAATTGTTTAGGACACCGAAGACATAGTGCTATTAATATAATAATGGCCCATTTCCTCCTTAATAACATCCAGACTCTTAAAAGGTCAATTCAACTTTGGTTGATTTGAATTTTTTTTTTTTTTCTTAAAGATTCCATTTATCCACTCATTCATCCCCCCCCCCGCTGCCCGCACTCCCGGGCCAGCCAACCACGCTGCGCGGGCGGGCCCGCCCCCACCAGGAGGCCCCGGGAACCGAACCCGGGGCCTCCCACACGGCAAACGGGAGCCCCACCGATTGAGCCACAGCCGCCTCCCGGTTGATTTGAATTTAAGTAGATTTGTCCTCAATACTTTAGTGTTGACATTGGTGTTCTTAAAAGTCATTTAACTTGAAATATCATATGCATAAAAATTTCAAGAGGAGTGGGTTTAGCTCAGTGGTTGAGCTGCTGCTTCCCCTGTACGACTCCTGGGTTCAATCCCTGGTATCTCCTAAAAGAAATTGCAGGAGTAGGTACAAAGAACTCATGATCCTTTCACTAAGATTCTCCAGTTGTTTCCCCAGTTGTTTTAATTTTACCACACTTGGCCACTAACATACTCCCATGTACATATCTTGCTCTCCTAGGAAATCCCAGAACAGGAAATCAGCTTTGCTTCAGTGCTGTACTCCCATTTGCTTCCCCCTTCAACTTTTATAAATCGTCCCAAACTCTCAAAAATATCTATTTTTCCAGTCAACTGTTTCCAGTCGACTTCAATATGGAATTCCCCCTGAGAGATTCTTTCATTTTCACATCTTTGACATATTTAAGGAGCACAAATGACCCCAATCTGGGTCTGCCCAGTGTTTCCTCTTGAGATTTAGGCCCTATATTCAGCCCATCAGGAGATATAGGAGATCCACTTGTCTCACCCACTATTGATGTGAACTTGAGAACCTGATGAAATTTCTGTCAGGTTATTCCACATGCAAAATCATTTTTTCACTTTATAATGAATGACATTTTATGAGGACATATTCTTATATCAATACTGTAGTCACCATCCATCCTCCACCCTTCATCAACTTATCCGAATCACCCACCGCTCTGGTGATTTTTTCCCCCATTACCAACACTGCTCCCATGTTCCTTATTTTGCTTTCTGCCTTACAAAGGCTTGCTTGACTCCTCTTTATTTGGTATAACACTACAGATTGAAGTATTTCATTTTTTTCACTATGTTCTTATCTGTTATCATTACTTATTTTAATCACAAATTGCCCCAGCTTGCACTAGTTGGATCCCCTTAAAATGATTCAGTGATGCCCCAAGTATATCATCTGTACTTTGTCTAGGTGGAATTCAGGGAAAAGGGGTTAAATTATTCCTGACTTCATTTTCCAAATTACATGCCTTGTCACTGGTCCCATTTTTGTCATCAAGTCTATGGGCATCCATCATTCAATATTTAAAATTCACCAGTACCCTCCTAAATTTTCTCTTGCTGTACTCTTTTGTCCTTACATCAATGCATCCTAGACCTAAAGACCTGTCTTGGACATAAATATCCCATCATGTCGTTTTTTTACTTTGTTGATGCTTTCCCACCATCCTTAGAACAAGGACTATAGGGCTTACAATGGCCTTCACATCCTGAATATTTCTTTCTCCTTCCCTCTGCAGTGCAGTCCAAACCAACTGCCTACAGTTCATTTTGCTCTCAGTTTCTGCAAAGAGCAGTCTGCTGTTGCTTGGATTTTGTACATTTTCCCATTAAACCAATTCATATCCCAAGCAAATCTTTGAAGACTTTGCCTGGTTAAATCTTTAAGGTTTCACCTAGCACAAGTTTCTTTCCAGGAGGTTTGTCCTACATGAACAAGTGAAGTCCTTCGATAGTAGGTACACATGTTAACATTGTCATTTGCACTTTAAATCCTCTTCTAAATCAAACTAAAATGCCATAGGGCAGATGATTGATTGATTGATTTGCCAATATAATTCCATTCACTGACACAGGCCTGACTCAAAGACATAATAACTTCCCTTAGGAATTTTGCAAAATGGCCAGACTGGAAAGAAAAATGATAATTTTAAAAATACATAATTACTTAAAATATATTTTTTAAAATACACCCTAAAAGTGTTTTCTTTTCAGATCAAGGAATTTTTAAGAGTAAATATTACAAAATAAGCAAGGTGTGTTTCTAGGAATCGGTCCATGTTGTCAAAGATATCTATCCTTTGGGGCACAATTGCTTAAAGTGTACTTTTAAAACCCATTTTAGAAATGTCACCACTTTCATTACTAACTTTAGTGAATTGATTCTTCTTTCCTTTATTCTTTATCCATTTACCTATAGGATTTTCATGTTTGTTGATATTTTTGTGGAACCAACTTTTAGTTGTGTTGATTCTGTTGTTTTTCTGTTGTTTCATTCATCTCTGCTCTAATCTTTATTTCCTTCCTTCTACCAGCTTTGGGTTTAGTTTGCTCTTCTTTGTGTATTTCCTGAATATGTAAAATTATGTTATTGTTTGAGATGGTTATTCTTTTTAAATCTAGGTGTTTCTGGCTATAAATTTCTCTATTATCAATGTTTTGAGTGTATCCTATAAGTTTTGATATGTTGTGTATTCATTTCTGTTTATCTCAAAGTGTTTTCTAATTCCCCTCATGATTTCATATGTGAACCATCATCGTTTCATGTGTGTTCTTCAATTTCCACATATTTGTGAAACTTTCTAATTTCCTTTCTATTATTGATTTCTAGTTTCATTCCACTTTGGTTATAGAAGATACTTATGGTTTCAATGTTTTTATGTATGTTGTGGGGTAACATATGGTCTTCTGGGAATGGTCCATGTGTCCTTGAGAAGAATGTATTTTACTGAATCTAGTTGGCTTATAGTGTTGTTCAAGTCCTCTATATCCTTACTGATAATCTGTCTAGTTTTTCTATCCATTTGTGGAAGTAGGAAGTTAAATTCTCCCACTATTATGATAGATCTGACTATTTCTTCCTCAAACCTGTCATTTTTTCCTCTCTATATTTAAGTGCTCTGTTGTTATTTGTATATATGTTTAAAAGTTTTATATGTTCTGATATATTGACCATTTTATGGATACATAAATGCTTCTTTGTCTTTTGTAACCATGTTTGTTTTAATTTCATCTGCTATTACTCAAGTGAGACTAATTCTCTTTTCGTTATTATTTGCATGCAATATTTCAGTGTTGTGGCCCATTTTTTCACTTTCAACCTCTCTGGGCCTTTGGATCTAAAGTGGGCCTCGGGAAGCTGAGTGGTTGAGCACCTGCTTCCCATATACAAGGTCCTGGGTTCAATCCCTGGTACCTCCTAAAAAAAAATAAAGTGGGTGTCTTATAGGCAATAAATGGTCATATCATTGTTTATTTATGCTAAACTCTGCTTCACTGAAGTAATTACTTAAATGAAAATGTTTTAAACTAAATACTTAAAGCAGAGACTGGCTTAATAAATTAAATTACCTACAACAAAAGAATTAAAATTGACACATGTTTTTTACATGTATTTCTTAATTAAAATTTCTTTCTTTCTTCTGCACACCCCAACCCCCCCCCCCACACCCCACACCCCGTTTTTTATGCTCACTCTCTGCTGTGTCCATTCACTGTGTGTTCTTCTGTGTCTGCTTATCTTCTCTTTAGGTAGCACCAGGAACCAATCCTGGGTCCTTCTGGAGTGGGAGAGGCACTTAATCTCTTGCACTACCTCCGCTCCCTCATCTGCTGCATCTCATATTGTCCCTCCTCTGTTTCTCTTTTTGTTGCATTGTCTTGCTGTGCAGCACTCCATGTGGGCCAGCACTTGACATAGGCCAGCTCTCTGCTGAGGCAAACTTTCTGCGTGGGCCAGCTTGCCTTCACCAGGAGGCCCCGGTAATCAAACCCTGGACCTCCTGTATGGTAGATGGGAGCCCAGTCACTTGAGCCACATCCACTTCCCATTTTACATGTATTTTTGGTTAATGTTTTTAATTGATACTTTCTAGTGTATCATTTAAATTCCCTTCTCATTTCCATTTCTCTCTATTTTTCTTTAACATTGTTGAAATAATTTCTAATTTACAGGACAATTGCAAAAATAAAGAATGCCAACATGCATCCCTGCTTCTCATACTCAGATCTACCATTTTTAACATTTTTCCAAATTTGAAGTTCCATCCCTCTTCCTTTCTTCTTTCTCCCTCCCTCTCTCCTAAACATTTAAGAGTAGGTTGGATATACCATGCTCCTTAAACACAATACTTCCATGTACATTTCCTAAGAACTAGAATCTTCATTGCTGTAACTGCCTAGGTACAGTTAAGTTTAAAAACATTTAATATGGCTATAAGGCATAGTCTATATTCCAATTATTTAATATGTCCCAATAATGTCTCTGAATCTTTTCTCCTCCTTTATTAGATCCCATCTAGAATCATATATTGCAATGAATTGTCATTGACTTTAGTTTCTCCTTTTTAAAATTGTGGAAACATATATACAACATACAGTTTACCATCTCAACCAATCCCAAGCATACCATTCAGTGGGATTAATTACACTGACCCTGTACTAAGGTTACCACCATCCATTACCAGAACTTTCCTATCACCCTAAACAAAAACCCTGTACTCATTATGTGTTAACTCCCCCTTGTTCCTCTGTGCTGCACCAGGTAAGCAGTAATCTACTTTCTGTCTCTGAACTTGCATAATCCAGTTGTTTCAAATGAGTGAGATCATGCAGTATGTCTCTGTGTCTGACATTTCACTCAATGCGATGTCTTCTAAATCATTCATGTTGTAACATGTATCAGGACTTCATTCTTTTTACAACTGAATAACATTCCATTGTATGTATGAATGGGTACTTGGGTTGCTTCCATGTTTTTGCTATTATTAAAATGCTTCTGTGAGTGCTGGTGTACAAAACTATCTGTTCGAGTTCCTCCTCTTCCATCCTTTTGGGTATATACCAGGTCATATGGCAATTCTGTTTCCTCCAAACTGTTTTTCACAGTATTTGTTGCATCATTTTTTATTCCTACCAACATTGTACAAGGGTCTTTAATTTTCTGCATCTTTGCCAGTAATTATTTATTTTTTAAACAGTTTATTGAAGTATATCATTCATACATGAAAATACATAAACTATAAGTGTTCAGTAAACATTGTAAGATTACAAAACAAACATGCATAACATCATACAGGGCTCCCACACATCACTGCACCACAAATACTTTGCATTGTTGTGAAACATTTGTTAACAAATTTTGAAAGAGCATTGTCAAAGTATTTGTACTAACTATAGTCTGTGCCTTACTCCCCTATACTTTATTTTTAAGGATTTATTTATTTATTTATTTACATTTATCCATTTTTACTGTGCCTGCCATTTTTGCTGTTTTTGTGTCCATTTGCTGGGCAACTCTGTGTCCATTTCCTACCCTCTCTTCTCATCCTTCTCCTCCTCTCTTCTCTGGGATTCGATCTTCAGAACCTCCGATGTGGGAGAGAGGTGTCCTATCACCTGCACCACCTTAGTTTCTGTTTTTTTGGCACGTCCCATTTTGGCCCTCCCTTGTGTCATTCTCCTGTTACATCATCATCTTACTGCATCGCTCCATGGGGCCTGGCGGCGCACTTGTGCACAGGGCCTGGGGATGCACCAGTATTTATTTTTAATAGCTATTCTCATAAATGTGATGTGCTATATTTCTCGTTATTTTTTTTAAAAAAGATCTTGTACTTATGGTACCCTATATACTATTGAAAATTTCCCATTTAAGTACTTTCAAGGGGACATTTCAATGAGATGAATTACATTCTTGATATTGTGCTACCATCACCAGTGTCCATTACCCCAAATTCTTCATTACCACAAACAGAATCTCTGTACCCATTAAACAGTAACACCTCCCTCTCCTCCCCTCCAGCATTTGATAATATACAATCTACCATCTGCCTCTATGAAATGTCCTTCTTCTAGTTATTTCATATAAACAAGATTAAACAATGTTTGTCATTTTGTGTCTGGCTTATTTTACATAACATTATGTCTTCAAGGTTTATCCATGTTGTATTATGCATCATAACATCCTCCACTTTTATGCCTGACTATCATTTCAATGTGTACTTACCCCTTTTTGTTTATTCATTCATCTGTTGATGGACACTTGGGTTGCTTCCACCATTTGTCTACTTTGAACAATGCTGCTGTAAACATTGGTGTACCAATAGCTATCTGAGTTCCTGCATTCATTCCTTTTGAGTATACACCAAGAAGTGGGATTGCTGGGTCATACAGTAATTCTATTTTCAACTTTCTGTGGAACTGCCAAGCTGGTTTTCAAAGTGTCTACACCATTTTACAGTGCCGCTAGCAATATATTAGGATTCCTATTTCTCTGTATCTTCACCAATATCTATTATTTTTGTTTTTTAATTAACAGACATTTAGTGGATGTTAATGGTATCTCATTGTGGTTTTGATCTGCGTTTCTCTGATAACCAATGATATTGAGAATTTTTTCATGTGCTATTGGCTATTTGTATATCTTCTTTAGAGAAATTCTACTTAAATCACTAGTGAAGCCTTATTGTCTTTGAATTTACTACATTGAGAGGTTTTTTTTGTTTTTTTTTTTGTTTTTTTCTTTAAACAAGTTTATTAAAATATATCTACATACTATACAATCCAACTAAAGTATATATAAACGGCTTTGGTATAATCACAGCATTGTGCATTCATCTGTGTAGTCAATTTTAGAGCATTTTCGTTGCTCAAAAAAAAACCCTACCCATTAACAGTCTCTACTCAATTCCTCTGTCCTACCCTGCCATACATAGCCACTAATATAATTCCATCTCTATAAATTTATTTATATTTACATTTTATATAAATGGAGCCTAACAATATGTAGTACTTTGTGTCTGGTTTCTTACATTAGCTTAATTTTTTTTTAACCATTGATGGAAAAATATTAATAAATTACTATTCTCTACAGTCCATAGTTTGCTATAGGTGTATTTCCAACCAAATACCACCCTATTTATTAACACCTTGTGATATTAACATAGATTTGTTCTGATTCCAAGAAGAATACTCTTATATTTGTACTATTGACCACACTCATCATCCACACACAGAATTCACTATTCTATAGTCTCATCAACTTCTAGCTTTCCTTCTAGTGACATACATGAACCTAAACTCTTCCTTTCAACCACAATCACACCCATATATTACCACTGTCGGTTACAATCACGGTAATATGCTATTGTTACCTCTATTCATTTCCAAACATTGACAATCAACCATAATATAAATCCTGCACAAATTAAGCCTCAGGCTCTTCTTATCTACCCTCTGTCTGTCTTCTGGGGACCTTTATTCTAGCCATTAACTCCATGAGTTTGCTCATTTATTTAATTCCCATTAGTGAGATCATATAATATTTGTCCTTTTCTTTCTGGCCTGTTTCACTCAACATAATGTCCTCAACATTGATCCATGTTGTCAAATGGATTGAAAATTCATTATTCTTACAGCTGAATAATATTCCATCACATGCATATATGAAATGTTTATCCATTCATCTGCTGATAGATAACTCGGTTGTTTTCATCTTTTGGCAATTGCGAATAATGCCGCTATGAACATTGTTGTGTAAAGATCCATTTGAATCCCTGCTTTCAGTTCTTTGGGGTATATACCTAATGGTGGGATTGACAGATCATATGGCAGATCTATATTTAGCTTCCTTAGGAACCACCAGTCTTCTACAGCAGTTACACCATTCTACAATCCCACCAAGAGTGAATAAGTGTTCCTATTTCTCCATATCCTCTCTAGCACTTGTAATTTCCTGTTTTTTTTTTTAACAGTGGCCGTATGAAATGGTATGAAATGCTATCACATTGTAGTTTTGATTTGTATTTGCATAATAGCTAGTGATGTTAAACATTGTTTCATGTTTCTTTTCCATTTGTAGTTCCTCTTCAGAAAAATGTCTATTCAAATCTTTTGCCAATTTTTAATTGGATCGTTTGTGTTTTTATCATTGAGTTGTAAGATCTCTTTATATATCATGGATATTAAACCCTTTGCCTTGGGAGGTTTTTGATAACTGAGTTAATTCATACCTCCTCTTGGTCTTTTGAGATCTTCTATTTCTTCTTGAGTCAGTTTAATCAATTTTTGTGTTTTGGGGGATTTGTCCATTTCATATAAGTTATTTAATTTGTTAGCATACAGTGATTCTTAGTATGCTCTTATAGTAACATTTTATATATATAAGGTCAGCAGTTATATTCCCCTTTTTTAATGCCAGTGATTTTTATTATGTGCATTCTTTCCATATATTTTTTTGTCATTCTATCTAATATTTGTCACAAGTTTGGGCATTTTATGTTTTCATTTTCATTCATCTCTAGATATTCCCAAATGCCCTAGTGAATTCTTTGACCCATTGGGTCTTTAAGAGTGTACTGTTTAACTCCCACACATTTGTGAATTTTCCTATTCACTTGTTACTGATTTTTAATTGTATTTCATTGTAGTCAGATAAGATACTTTATATGATTTTAATCTTTTAAAATTTATTGAGACTTCTTTTGTGATATAACTTATAGCCTATCCTGGGATATGATCCTTGTGCACTTGAAAAGTTTATGTAATCTGTTGTTTTCAAACAGAATTGGGTTACATTGTTCTTCCAAACACACACACAAACACACATACTTTCTCTGTTATATATATCTATATAGGTCTGCTTGGTCTAATTGGTACTTACTATTACTCCAGCCCTCCGTTTCCTTTTTGGCCTTCAGTTTGAAAGTGCTAGACAATAGGTCACTGCCTTTACATCAATGACAAGAGCTCTTCCATTGCTAGAAAAATATTAAGTCTATAGTATAATGATAATAAGTCTACTTCAGTTCATTGTTAATTCCTCAGTCCTGAGGATTTGGGGGGGGTGGTGGCCACTCTGATTCTAATTTAGACTAGGTTTAGATGCTGTGCAGCAGATGGATGGAACTATCTTGCTTGTAGCTGCAGACACTCTTTGTTCCTTGGGATGGCCATTGTCCATCATCATCTCCTTGTTAGTTGTCCTGAGTGAGTCCAGTGAACTGGGCTCTGCTGAAATTCAGGGCTCAACTGGCACATGGGCAGACCAAAGGTTTAAGTCTCTTGGACATATGCCTATCAAGTAGAGTACTAACTATAGGTTCAAATAGAAGTGTCAGAAGAGCCATGTGTAGGGAAACCATAAATGACTGCAACTCTGTTACTCTGGGGAGCATAAATTCCAAAGTATGGCCCACTGACAGGGTGCTGAAATCCTGAGCTGTCATATTGTTTCTGGATGTCTCTGGAGCTCTCAGGAGCCTTTCTATTTGAGGCAATGTTTACTGTGGCAATCAATGAGATCTTGCTGAGACTTGAATCAGCATAACCTCTGATATGACCTCCCAACTCATTTTGAATCTCTTAGTCATAAAGACTCGTTTGTATTTACCATGTTCCCCCTTTTGGTCAAGGACTTTTTCCAGATACATTGATACTTCCTGCTTGGTAAAGTCCTTCAAGTGCCAGGGAGCTCCTCCCTAGGAGTTATATCCCATGCCTGGGGAAAGTAGTGTGTTTATATGCTGAGTTTGGCTTAGAGAGAGTCCACATTTGAGAAACAAGGAGACTTTCAGGAGATAACTCTTAAGCAGTATATATAATACCAAGCTAAATTTCAATTTCACAAGAAAGGATTCATAAGTACAGTCATCAATATAAAGGACCCAGGACCATAAAACTACTAGAAGAAAATGTAGGGAAACATCTTCAAGACCTTGTAGTAGGTGGTGGTTTCTTGGACCTTACTCCCAAAGCATGTGCAACAAAAGAAAAAGTAGATAAATGGGACCACCTCAAAATTAAACACTTTTGCACCTCACAAGTCTTTGTCAGAAGGGTGAAAAGGCAGCCAACTCAATGGGAAAAAATATTTGGAAATCATGTATCTGATAAAGGTTTAATATCCAGGATATATAAAGAGATGTTACAACTCAACAATAAAAAGGCAAATGACCCAATTAAAAAATGGGCAAAAGACTTGAATAGACATTTCTCCAAAGAAGAAATACAAATGGCAAAAAAACACATGAAGAAATGCTCAACATCACTCATGATTAGGGAAATGCAAATCAAAACTACAATGAGATATCATTTCACACCTATCAGAATGGCTACTATTAAAAAGACAGAGAACTATAAGTGTTGGAGAGGATGTGGAGAGATAGGAACACTTCTTCATTGTTGGTGGGAATGCAGGATGGCACAAGCACTATGGAGGACTGTTTGGCAGTTCCTAAAGAAGTTGAATATAGACTTACCACGTGACCCTGCAATACCCCTTCTGGGTATATACCCAGAAGAACTGAGAGCAGTGACACGAACAGACATCGGCACACCAATGTTCATAGCCACATTATTCACCATTGCCAAAAGTTGGAAACAACCCAGGTTGTTTATCATCCTGTTTATCATGGATAAACAAACTGTGGATAAACAAACTGTGGTCTATTCACACGATGGAATATTATGCAGCTGTAAGAAGAAATTAAGTCATAAAGCGTATGGCAACATGGATGAACCTAGAGGACATTATGTTGAGTGAAGCAAGCCAGACACAGAAGGACAAATACTGTATGAATGTGTTACTATGAACCAAATATATTGTGTAATATATTGTTTGATTCAAAAAAGAAAATTTATATGTATCCATTACATTTAATTGAGAAATGTAAAAAAAAAGAAATATATATATATATATATAGGACCTGGCATAATGGCCCATCTTCCTTCACTAGGCAACACTCACGCAATCAGAGGATTCTTGCTCTCATTTTAGAGACTATAGCTGAACTCCCCAGGAGGGGAATTCAATATTTTTTCATCTCCACCCATTGAGACAATGTCCCATGAACACTTGAACATGCCTTAGAGGCATGCCCCAGGTAAACCCTTTCCCATGCATCCCCCCATCACTTACACCCCCGTACCAGTGGTCCTGTCCCACCACTGCTGTGACCCTTCTGTGATCCAAATCCTCACCAAAAATGAAGCCAAGAAAATAACCAAATAAAATTAATAAGAGGGAAACGGATGTGGCTCAAGAGGTTCGGCGTCCGTCTACCATATGGAGAGACCTGGGTTCGATCCCCGGTACCTCCCGGTAAAAAAAAAAAAAAAAAAAAAAAAATTAATAAGAAAATGAAATAATACTTTTTAAAATAACCAATAAAAGACAATTTTTAAAATTTTGTTAAATTATTAAAAGAAAATTTTTAGACATTTTGTCCTTCATCACTGTAAGATCTGTTGTCTTGTATGTACAGTGATATTGTCTTCCATATATTCCCCCATTGTTTTATTTTTTCACTTTATCTTCAAAGAAGTTTTAGGATACAGAAAAGTCACATAGAGAATACAAGTGATTCCCATACATCCATCGACCTCCATCTTTTCCCCCTCCCCTATTAATAAACTTTTACTTGAGGATAGTACATTTGTTGTAAATGATGTACAAACATTGAAACATTGCCAGTAACCATGGTCAATTGTTAACATTATTTTTACATTTTGGATGTACAGTTTTATAGGTTTTGACAAAAGGGAATAGAGGATGGTGAGCCGATGCCCATATGGGCAAAATCTGTGATGAAGTAGAAAGTTGTAGTTGTGCAGTGGATGAGTGTGACAGTGGTGCAATGATTTGATTGAGTTCAGTGGTGCTGGTCTGTGAGGGGGAGTAGGTTGGGAGGTTGGATTGGACTATCCATGGAACTAGGGGTATGGTTGGGGGAGGAACAGGTCAATTCTGGAGTTTATCAGGTCTGAGGTTAAAACTTCAATGTCAGAAATGTTCTTTTGGCAAATATTGCAGGGGAGGGTTACTGATGTGGGGTGTTGGATGTGGGTGGATACATGGGACAGGGTGTGCCTGGACCAGGCTTCTATGCAATATATAATGGTTCATTTTATCATAGTGTTTATATCAGTGTGTGTGGAGACCCACAAGAAAATATCAAACTCTCATCCCGGAAAGTCCTGCTGTGTTCTCAGTTAGAGGGACTAACACATATTCTTGTCTCTCTAACAAGGCAGTGCCTAATAAAACATACCAATATGTCAAGCCCTCAATATTATCACAAGTAATTATAAATCTTATTCTTCAAAAATTGAAACTTAATGGTTACCATAGGTTCCAAGGGGAGGGGAAGGGAAGAATAGAATAGATGGAATGTAGGGCATTTTTAGGGCATTAGAATAGTACAGCATGATCGTGCAATAATGGATACAGGCCACTTCATATTTTGTCAATTCATTCTTTACTGCCTCCTTTTGTATTTAGTTGACCTTTTGGAGTAAACTCCTTAGAATCACTTATTTCTTTCCTTTTTTGCATAGTTTTCTGATATTTTCTTTGTGGTTACCATGAGGGTTAATTTAATATCTCAAATTTATAACAATGTCTTTTGATTTGATACCTACTGTATTAGTCAGCCAAAGGCATGCTGATGCAACATAGCAGAAATCAGTTGGTTTTTATAAAGGGTATTTATTTGGGGTAGAAACTTACAGTTACCAGGCCATAAAATGTAAGTAACTTCCCTCACCTGTCTATTTCCATGTGTTGGAGCAAGATGGCTGCCAATGTTCAGCCTTCCTCTTACTCTTAAGGCTCCATGGTCAGGTTTTCTAGGCTTTGTCTCTGTCTCCAGGGCTTGGTTCTCTCCAGGCTCAGCTGCTTGTTTTCTCCACAAGGCCATCTGTAGACTATCAGGCAAATGTCTCATCTTTTTTCCCCAGGGGCCTTCTCTCCTTCCTCATGACCAAGATCCTCTGTGTGCTTACTTCTGGGGCTCCAGATCAAAGACTTAGCATCAGAACTCTAACTCTGTCCTCTATCTGTGAGTCCCCACCCACCAAGGGCCCAACCAAAGCCCCAATCATTATCCAATCAAGTAAACCTCTGAATCCAATATAATCTAATATGCTCAGAGGAAAAGACCAGTTCACAAATATAATCCAATATCTATTTTTGGAACTCATAGATACTGCCAAACTGCTACACCTTGAATATCATCCACAAAATATATTCAGGTACTCCTCCATCCTCCCTCTTTATGAAGTTCTTTTCACAGATTGTGTCTTCATTTCTTTTGAGTTCCAAATCATACATTTATCATTACTTTAAGGCATTTGTGTGATATATTCTATATGTGGAGTTACATACCAAAAAATATTAAAAATGTGTTTGAAAGAGAGCTTCTATGGGTATAAATTTCTTCATTCTAATGATTTTCTTTCAGCACTTTATAAATATTTTTCCCACTGTCTTCTTGCTTCCAACATTTCTGATGAGAAATTGGCACTTAACGTATTTGTGGCTCCCTTGTACATGACACGTTGCCTCTCTCTTGCAAATGTCAGTATTCTCTTGCTTTCTTTGGTATTTGACTCATTATTTATCAGTTCATTCAGTCCTGGGTAAAATTAGACCTTGGTCCTCTCAGTTTCTTGAACCCATTGGCTTCTTCACTAGTGTTCTGGAATCTTGATGCAGCCCAGTGGTATGGTCTCCGAAGTTATTTAAGCAACACCATTGGATTCCTGTGCCCCAGAGTAGCTGGCATATTCCTATCCATGGATTTCTCAGACAGTCCCTTTGTTTAGTATGATGCACTCTGGTCTGTAGCCGATTGCAGGTGTTTTCTGTGAATCTTCATAATTAAAATGGTCCATTGATGACCAAACACTTTAAACAGCCTGGTTAATTTACTACTGTTTTATAAAAGTGAACTTTATATAATGAACTTGGTGAAAGTTCATTACAAGAGTAATGCAATTGAGAAGGAAATTTGGTTGCTTCTGTGCAATTGTGACCAATAACACTATACTATTGTCTAAATCAAGCAGATTAGTACTATGACAACTCATGGGCAGTGAACATTGACAAATCTCTAGGAAGTTTATATAAATTCTGAAATGTTTACATTAATAACATTTTACCTTTACAAACTTAATCAAAAGATGTTTAGAAAATCCTTTTTAATTTGGCAACCCTTCCTATGCAAATCATAACATATCAAATAAACCTATTTCTAGAACCTCTCTTTTTAAAAGTGAAAGAATAAGAACAATTCCTTTGAGTCAGTAAGATGTCATTTAGGGTTTCATTTTGGAAAGGTGAAATGTCAAAAAGTTGTCAGGTTTGAACATTTTCAAAATAGGACCATGGGTCACTGTGAAACTGTATTTGTTTCCCTGTTTAACAGAGTGGAATTAAAAGATTTTGAAAGTAAATAAAGGAGTAAACATGATTGTAAAAGGACTTAACTCTTTTAAAATTGAGAATGAATAAAAAATCTTATATTCTCTTAATCACAGAGAAGGGATGAAAATATGAAGAAAAATAAAGATAATGGGTCCTTTTAGGTCACAAGAAAATTGAGAATGGTAGACATCATGCCATAGCAAACTACCATGGTTTTTCAATATATCAGTCTGAAGAGCCCCTGGCTTGTCCTTCTAAACTCTTTGCCCTTATACCATAAAAGGAACATCTCAAATATGTAGAGATGAAAGTGGCAACACCTATTTACATCAAGTGTTGTGTTTGGAAGTTGTATGTATCCCAGAAAAATACATGTTCTTAAATTTAATCTATTTCTGTGGTTGTGGGCCCATTGTAAATAGGATCTTTTGATGAGGCTACTACAGTTAAGGTGTGACCTGCCACAATCTGAGTGGGTCTTAATCCTGTTACTGGAGTCCTTATAGAAGAATGAAATTCAGACACAGAGGGAAAGCTGGGGAAGCAAGAAGCTGAAATAAACAAAACCCACAAGGGAAAGGAGATACCAAGGATTGCTGGTAGCTGGTCTTTGGGAAGAAAACATTGCATCACCTTGATGATACCTTAATTTGGTTCATTAAGACACTTTCATGGCCTCAAAACTGTAAGCTAATAAATTCTCATGATTTAAGCCAACTCAGTTTCTTGGTATTTGCTGGAGCAGCCTAGGAAACTAAAACCCCAAGTCTTTAGGAAATCTTTTCATTTCTGAGAATTCTGGGTATTAGTTCAATATTTTTGCCACTTTAAATAATAAGAGGCCTATCACCTCTATTAAATAAATGTTTAGTAGATGGGAATCATTATACACATTAGTTCAGTGGATCTCTCAGCACTCCTAACAAATTGGTGAACCATTTGACAACCGAGGATCCTGAGGATCATATAGGAAAATAAATGACCTATAGACATTGTTAAAAAGTTGTAGGTCACAGAAGTTGCTTGTCTTATAATAAAACTGTGTATTTACTTGAAATTGATTAAGAGGAATATTTTAGTTATGAATTTTCAAATACAAATTTTATCAACAACAATTTGGAAGTCACCAGTTTATAGGAATTTTATTCTGGGAATGACTAGAACATTTCACCAAATACGTCATGTATTATTCCTTTATAACACAGTTAAAATCTGTTCAGAATGTGAATATTCCAAGTCAGTCCAGAGAAACATTTGACTGGAAACTCAAATACATTCTGAGCTTTCTATAAATATAGTGTCCATTTCTGGTGCTGTCAGTCTTTGGACATTGGTGTGGATGGCCCTTTATTTAGCATACTGTCCCCTATTGTTTAAGAATCAGTGATATTTGATGCTGTGGCTATAAACTTTACCCAAGAAGAGTGAGCCATGCATGGCAGATCCAAGAGAAAGCTGTTCAAAGATGTGATGCTGGAAAACAGTCATCTGATCTCAGTGCGTGATTCTGACAACATTGATTATATATATCAACAAGTATCCAGAACAGCCTATCCATATTCCATTTCACTCCACTCCTTGCCATGATTGTTTTGTAGAACATATATCTACATTTTTAAAAAAGTCTTTATTTACTTGTGTCTGTTTTGTCACCTCAGTAGAATGTAGTGTTCCTGACCAAAATGTCAAGTCTTTCTTGCTACACAATCTTCAGTACCCAGGACTGTGGTAGGAAGACAAATATTTTTTGAATGAATAAATAAAGGCATTAAAGACTAAGTTACTTTTCTCCTGTAAGGACAAATTTGGGGTTTGAGTCTATACACATAGCATTTATACTATTCTGGTGGAGCTTATTTACATTTAGTGTATTCTTTAAAATATGTGATATAATTTCTGCAGAGTTTAAATCACTGAGGTATCTATATGATGTCTTGGAAATTGGACTCGGACATCATCAAGAGGACCTTATTTTCTTTGGTACAGTGCCAGGTGTGCTCCTTCATCAGTGAAGAGCTGTCATTGTGCTTCTTCCTTGACCAACCTGAAATGTTCAACTTTTTTCCCCTTGGTAGCCAGCCTTGGACTTGAAGACTCAGCACTGAACACACAATGTATGTACAGGGTCTCTGTCTGCAAATCAGATGTGATTTCACCATTGAAGCAAGGAGATGATCTGTGGAGGGAAGGAAGAGGATTTCTCCAAGGCAAGTTTCTAGGTAAGCTTAAAGAACCTGTGTTTCAATATGAGAGGAACCTGGTAAATGGGAGTACAAGAACTTGGTAGTGTCAACTTCAGATTTTCTTGAGTGAATGATATTTTCTGAAATGGCACCAAGGACACTGGGAGAAAATTGTAAAGATGATGTCATTATATTTCGCATTTATCAATCTCTATTCTTAGGTCCTTCTGTAATAAGCTTGACTTTGCTAAAGGAATGTCCATGTATATTGGAGTTAATGATTCCATAAAAGTATTAAACCTGGTCCTCCTCTTTGATGAATTCCCCTGTCTTGACCTCCCCAACATCCCATCTTCATTTTATTTTTCTCTTATTTTAATCCAGAAAATCTTTCCTGATTTTCCAATACCTTTTATTCCTTCATTTCTTGTTCTTTTTCCACTTAAGAGTTGTATTAGTCATTGTTCTCCATAGATACAATATCAACAGAATATACATAAATATTAAGAGAGTTGTTATAAGAATGGGCTGATGCAGAGTGGGAACTGGCATATGTGAATGCTACAGCACAGGCTGCAAGCTGGAAGTTGATAACTCTGAGGTTGAACTCCTCAGGGAAAACTGGTTAGCTGAAGTAGAGGGAGAAATTCTTCTTTATGACCCATGAAATCCTCAGTTTTCCTTTTTAATTTCTCCAACTGATTAGATGAGGAGGCTTAGCAAATTGATGATGGCAATCCCCTTGGTTGGTTGAATGTACTATCAAATCGATTTTGAATTTTCCTTTTTTTTTTTTTTGAACCTCTGGCTATTCACATTTTATCTATCTGTTTGTCTGTCAGTCTCTATTTTTAAAAGGTACCAGGGATTGAACCCTTGACCACTTACATGCAAGGCAGGTGCTCAACCACTGAGCTATACCCACTCTGGAACTGATTTCAATTCTGATGAAATTCCATCTATGAAATGCCTTCACATTAACAATCAGGCCAACAGTTGTTTAACCAAACAGTGAAAAACATAACCGAACCAAGTTGATACATGAAATTAATCATGACAAGGTTCAGTGTTTCAAATAGCCTTACATGAGCGAGCTTTGATTCTTTTTCAACATTTTCATTCTATATGTAGAGCAATTAATGAGTAAAGGTATGTGAGCCAACCTTTTGCAGCCTCTCATCTCCTTATATAAGCAGAGATTTCACACTGGAAAGGAAGACTTTCAATGTAATGATTTTGCAGGTTTCCTCAGAGTTGCCCATTGACCCAACATATATTAATCCATAAGTTTAGGAAACCCTCTATCACAATCAAAGTGAAAATTCCCTCAGGGAATAGTCATCATTTAATCAACTTGAGCATATTCACATTAGAGGTAAATCATATGACTGTCATCTAAGTGGGAAAGACTTTCATTGTTCCTCTAACATTAGACATCTTGAGAAAATTCCCACTGGAGAGAAACCCTATGAATGTAATGAATATGGAAAAGAATACTGTGAGAGCATTGATTTTTATAGATCCCAATATTATCATTGGAGATAGATGATATAAATCTTGTGAAAATGGGAAGCACTTAACTGGATTGCTAATTTGTATTCCTTTAAAAGTACTCACATGGGAGACAAACCCTGTGTCTGTAATCAGTGTGGACAGGCCTTCAATTAGCCTTCATCCTTCAGTTAATCTATGCAAATTTACATTGAGGAGAAACCATATGAATGATAAATGGGAAAGCCATGAGTCAAAAAATCTGTCCTAATGTGACATTTTAGAGAATTCACAGTATAAATGTATCAAATGTAGAAGAATCTCTTGACCATAGCACTAACTTGTAAATAATCCAGGGAACTGATACAAGGGAGAAATTCTATATCAGTGTAATCCATATGGAGATGATTTTCTTTATAAAATATTCTTTCTTTAAGATTCATTTTATTTATTTATTTATTCCCCCCCTAATTGTTTCCATTCGCTGTCTCTATTTGTTGTGTATTGGTCTTTTCTTTTTTTTAAGGAAGTACAGGAAACTGAACCTGGCACCTCCCATGTCAGGGGAGGCACCTAATCACTTGAGCCACCTATTCTCCCTTCTTTATTTTGTCTCTCATTTCATTTTTACTTCATGTGTCTTTTTTTTTTTTTAAGATTTATTCCTTTAGTTATTTCCCACCCTCCACTCCCCTTTGTTCTGCGCCCGTTGTCTGCTCTCTCTGTGTTCTTCTGTGTCTGCGTGTCTTCTCTTTAGAGGGCAATGGGAACCAATCCTAGGACATTCTGGAGTGGGAGAGAGGTGCTCAATCTCTTGCACCACCTCATCTCCCTGGTTTGCTGCATCTCTCATAGTCCCTCTTTTGTGTCTCTTTTTGATGTGTCATCTTACAGCACCAGCTCTCCATGCAGATGAATACTCCATGAATGCCAGGACCCCTGTGCAGGCCAGCACTCCTGGGCAGGGCATTTTGCCCATTTTGCCATTTTATTTGTCTTTTTATTCTTGAGTTGTAGGATTGCTTCATATATTTTGGATAGGTATGTGGTTTCTAAGTATTTTCTTCCATTGTGTAGGCTGGTTTCTTGACCAATCTTTTCAAGCACAAATGATTTGATTGTGAAGAGATTCCATTTCTTTCTTTTTTTTCTTTCATTGCATGTCCTTTGAGTATATATAAGGAAGCTTTGCTTGGCCTAGGTCTGAAGATGCTTCCCCACATTTTTTTTTCTTTAAATTTTATGGTCCTGGCACTTATCTGTAAGTATTTGATCATTTTCAGTTAATTTTTGTTTATGGTATGAGGTAGGGGTAAAGTCTCAAAGAGTGAAAAGGAATCTGGCTTAAAACGAGAAAGTATTTAGATGTCACAGATCTGGTAGGGTTTCATATCCACGATTTATGAAGGGATTCTCCAACTCAACAAATGACCCAAATAAAAATGCTCAAAAGACTTTATTGAACAAATGATCAAAGTTTCTACATGCATGCACAGTGTTGATAATAGGGAAGCAGTGTGTATATTGGTGGGTATATTGGAACTCTATTTCCTGTGAGATTTTTCAGTAAACCTTACAACTTCTCTCATAAAAATGATGTATAATCCTGGAAATGGATAACAGATTATGTTAACTTTAGATATGATAAGGCAATGAAAACTGTTGTCTTTTCATAGTTAACTACTAAAAGAATGTAAAAACAATGCATATCTTCTAAATAAATAGAAGAGACAAGATTGAATAAAAACTATGAGTGCTAAAGAATAACACAGGAGAAAAATAACAGTGTTGAACAGTGAAGACAAATAGAAACTGCATGAAAATAAAGAATATTAAATTGAAACTTAAACAATAATTATATTCATGACACAGCTCTGTGTAATCAGGACTGTGGAAAAATTGGGGTTAGATAAATATAGGTAGTACTCATGCCAGTATAGATGGTACTTAAAGCCAAGAGTGATCACATGATCAGTAAGTGGATCAATTTCTGAGGATGGAATGTGGGATAAATTTGAAGCCCTGGGGAAAACTAATGCTGAGAGATTAAAGAAAAAAAAAAAAAAAAAAAAAAAAAAAAAAACAAGATCCTGCAGAGGAGACTGAGATGGAAAGGATAGAGCATCCAGATGATAAAAAGAAAAAGGAGAATGTGGTGAACCAGAAGTAGGTGACAGGAGCACTTCTAGAAGTACAGAGGAACCAAATGTCCCAAATGTAGCTGATTTCATGCAGCTGTTAGTGGGATGTGAAGAATCTTTTGGGATTAAGCTTTTCTTTTTCTATCACCCAGGAGAAAGGAAAATATGTCCTTATATGAAGGACATGTACTTGGATACTCATAATATTTTTGGGTCATAATACTCCAAACTTGAAGGACCCAAGTATCCACCAGGAGGAATGTGAATAAGTATTTTGTAATACAGCCATTCAATGTCAGAAAACTACTCTATTATTAAAAAAACAAGGGCACTGCTGATCCACCAAACAACAAAAATGAATCTCAAAACAATATTTTGAGGAAACAATGCAGGCACCAAAATGTAAGTCCCATTTATTTCATTTTTATGAATTTCAAGAAGTGCAAAAGGAATGTATAAGGATAGAAAATCAGAACAAGGATGAATATGTTGGGAGTTGGTTGTTGATTCAAGCATATAGGGATGATTTTACAGACTATTGGAAATGATTCATATCTTGATAGGGTGATTGGATACTGTAGAGGAAGGAGATGAAGGTTTGAAAAGTTTCACGTCATTCAGTGAAGATGAATACATTTAAATGTATGTAAATTTTACATCAACTTTAAATGAACAATAAGAGAGAAAGTGAGAAGACTGCTCGCTCCTGACACTGTAATGGAGATAAGCACATATTACTTTAAGGATCTTCCCCCACTGACCACCTCACTGATGAGCAGCCAGGCTGTCGCTTGTGGATTCCAGGCAGAATGTTGGGAGTTCTATGGGGTTTGTTGTGGATAGAAGGTTACTGGGCAGAGTCTTGTGGTGGCCTCAGTGCCATGGAGGGCCTGTAGTGCTCTGTGGAGCTTGTCTTTTGGATGATCCTGGGAACTCTTTGAGAGGTGGTGATGGAGGGCAATGACACTAGTCCATACCTCCCATTCTATAGCTTCCAGTGAGACTCAGGGGCATTCAATCTTTTCAGCATTTTGGTGGGTCTCCTATTGTTAAGACTTGAACAGTCTGTTAAAAGCCAACTTTATAGGAAATGTGAAAAGCAGCTTGTAGACACTAGCTACCCTGATTGACAAGAAATGTCAACTTCTTGATAAGATGAGTGCTGCTCACAAGAGGTATGTAGAGTCTGAGTCATCTTTAGGGGATGCTAGGCTAGAGAAGCATCTTTAGAAGTGCCCAGCCTTATTGACACCTACAGAAAGGCTAAGGGAATGACAGCAATGTTGATGGAGGAATTAACTTTGGTGGTCCTAGAACTAAAGGAAGAGAGATACAGATGTTTGAAACAAGAAGATGAGACGAACAAGATGCTAAAAGCACTGGAGTCCCAAGAAGAGGTTATGTGAACCAGCACAGCCCCAGGTACTTTCCAAATTCAGTGTTTTTGGAAACCCTTCCACTCCCTGAGGGTCCCTCCTCCAGGAATGGGCCTGGGTCCAACTTCATGCAACACTGAGCTTATGCTCCACTCAGGCCTGCAGAGCCAATGGGCTGGAATGACCCTCTCCATTTCCATCTCAGATTTTTTGAGGCCAGTGGATCAATGGAACCCCCTTCATGGGCTGGAGTTCCTCGACCTTCACCTCCTGGACACACAAGTGTTTCCTCTATGGTCCGTTCCTCCTTCAATCACACAGAGTTTGGACTTGAGGAACACACCAGAAATATCAGTCTTTCTCTTCACAGAAACTGAACATGAAAGAAATTACTACTACTGACGAGACTATTCATATACTTAGGAGATTACCTGAGAGACTTATGTATATGTTTATATCTTTTAATTTATTTCTTTATTTCTTAATCTGTTCATAGGTTTATATAATAATTTTATGTTGCTCTTTTATGTATAAACTTTCACTTTCACCTATTTAATATATATTTTATATATAATTATAAGTTGTACATATATGCAGTTCAATCATGAGACTTAAAAGTGAAAAACAATATTAACTTGCAAGAGTATATTCACAAGATATCTAAGTTATTAGTAAACCTAAATTTTACCTCAATATGTAATAGGTGGAAAATAAAAATAAAAGGAGAAATTAGCACTCTTTGGAGAGAATTAAACAGTATATTTACAAAGAACTTTATTTAATTCAATACTTTATTCAAAAATAATAAAGAATAAAAATTTAAAAGTTATGTGTTCACATGGCAATGTTTTGATTCCCATGGAAGCATGCTGCAGTATGAGCTTTCTAAGCAGGAAAAATCCCTCTTTGGACTATATCAGTAAATTTCCACTGCCCATCCCTCACTGCTCTCTCAACTCCTCATTTCCATTTAATGACACACCTCAAAGGAAAGAGGGAGCAAGGAGCTCCTCTCCCAGGGAAACAGGTGGCATCCCTAAGATAAATTTCAGCATATATAATGATCCTGTGGTAGACAGTGAACAAAAACTGGAGGGTCCCAATGACTACTACCAAAGAAATTATTAAGTGACACTCTGAGCATTTGAGGCATCCACATGAAATAAATGAACCAATAAAGCACCATGACTTCTCCCCAAAATAGAGGAAACTGGGGTTGGTTGTGGAGACAGATCAGTGATGATGAGAAAATCCTTTTCACTGTGGAGCTGATAATTTAGGAAAGGAAGATTCTACAGGAAAAGAGAATACATGGCATGTCAGGAAATGTTAAGGGTGATGGAGAAGCATAAATTGGGAAGCTAGGGAGTGAAGTTTTTGGAGAAAAGAGAGCTTGTGGAAGTAGATAAAAGGCAAGCTCTGAGGAGCAGATATAGCTGAGAACTGAGGGTACCTGTCACAAGCATTGAAAGACGAGGGGCAACCATGAATAATGCTGCTATGAACATCGGTGTCTAGATGTCTATCAGTGTCACTGCTCTCATGTCTTCTGGACATATACTCACTAGTTGTACTGCAGGGCCATGTGACAAGTCTATATTCAACTTCTTCTGGAACTGCCAAACAGTCCTCCACAGGGGCTGTACCACTCTGCATTCCTACTAACAGTAAATAATTGTTCCTATTTCTTCACGTCCTCTCCAACACATGTAATTCTCTGTCTTTTTAATAGTGGCCAATCTAATAGGTCTGAAATAACTCATTATAGTTTTGATTTGCAGTTCCCTAATCATTAATGATGTTGAACATTTTTTCATGTTTTTTTGCCATTTTTATTTCTTCTTTGGGCAAATGTCTATTCAAATCTTTTCCCCATTTTTTAATCGTGCCGTTTGTTTTTTATTGTTGAGTTGTAACATCTCTTTATATATCACGGCTATTAAACCTGTGTCAGGCATGTGATTTCCAAATATTTTCTCCCCTGAGTCGACTGCCTTTTCATATTTTGACAAAGTCCTGTGAGGTACAAAAGTGTTTAATTTTGAGTAGGTCCCATTTATCTATTTTTTTCTTCTGTTGCTTGTGTTTTGGGTGTAAGGTCCAAGAAACCACAACCTACCACAAGGTCTTTAAGATATTTCCCTGCATTTTCTTCTAGTAGTTTTATGGTCCTGGCTTTTCTATTTAGGTCTTTGACCCATTTTGACTTGACTCTTGTATAGTGAGTGAGATAGGGGCCCTCTTACATTCTTTCTGTTATAGGTATCCAGTTCTCTCAGCACCATTTGTTGAAAAGACTATTTTATTCCATTAACATGGACTTGGTAGGTTTGTCTAGAACCAGTAGACCATAGAGGTGAGGGTTTATTTCTGGATTCTCAATTCTATTCCACTGATTGATGTGTCTTTCTTGATGCCAGTACCATGGTGTTTTGACCACTGTACATTTGTAATGTTTCAGGCCCAGCAGTAAAATTCCTCCCATGTGGCACTTCTTTTTTAGAATGATGTTGGCTATCTGGGTGCACTTTCCCTTCCAAATGAATTTGAACGGTGCCTTTTCTATTTCTGTAATGTATGCTTTTGGAATTTTGATTGGTGTTACATTGAATCTATAAATCAGTTTGGGTATGATTGACACCTTCATGATATTTATCTTCCAATCCATGAACACAGAATATCTTTCCATTTGTCTTCGTTGATTCCTTTTAGAATTGTTTTGTAGTTTTCTTCAGGTTCTGTGCTTCTTTTGATAAATTGATACCGGGATATTTGAGTATTTTTTTTTTTTTAAAGATTTTATTTATTTATTCATTTATCCCCCCCTTGCTGCTTGTGCTCGCTGGGTCAGCTAACCACGCCGTGCGGGCAGGCTTGCCTTCACCAGGAGGCCCCGGGAACCGAACCCGGGGCCTCCCATATGGTAAACGGGAGCCCTACTGATTGAGCCACAGCCGCTTCCCTTGAGTATTTTTGTTGCTAATGTAAATGGAATTTTTTCCCTGATTTCCTCCTCATATTGTTCAATACTACTGTACAAAAACATTACTGTTTCATGTTTATCTTCTATCCTGCCACTTTGATGAACTCATTTATTAGTTGAAGTAGGCATTTGCTGTAGATGTTTCTGAATTTTCTAGACACTGGATCATGTCATCTGCAAATAGTGAGAGTTTTACTTCCTCAATTTCCTTTTGGATGACTTCAAGTTTTTTTTTTTTTTTTTCATGTCTAATTACTCTAGCTAGAACTTCTAATGCAATGTTGAATAACAAGGGTGTCAGTGGGCATCCTTGTCTTGTTCCCGATTTTAGCGGGAATGCTTTCCAACTTTCCCCATTGAGTATGATGTTGGCTGTGAGTTTTTCATGTATGCCTTTTATCATATTGAGGAATTTTCCTTCGATTCATATCTTTTGAAGTGTTTTTTATCAACAAAGGATGTTGGATTTTGTCGAATGCCTTTTCTACATTGATTGAGATGTTCATGTGGTTTTATCCTTCAATTTGTTAATGTGGTGTATTAGATTGATTGATATTCTTATGTTGAACCTGCCTTTCATACTAGGAATAAATCCCACTTGGCTGTGATGTATAAGTCTTTTGATATGCTGTTGGATTTGATTTGCAAGTATTTTATTGAGAATTTTTGCATCTATGCTCTTTAGAGAGTTTGGCCTGTTATTTTCTTTTCTTGTAGTGTCTTTATCTGGCTTGGGTATTAGGATGATGTTGCCTTCATAAAATGTGTTGGGTAATTTTATCTCCTCTTCAATTTTTTGGAAGAGTTTAAACAGGATTCAAATTAATTCTTTTCAAAATGCTGGGTAGAATTCACTTATGAATCTTTCCGGTCCTGGACTTTTCTTTGTTGAGAGATTTTTTGATGATGGATTTAATTTCTTTAAATGTGATTGGTTTGTTAAGTCCTTGTATTTCTTGTGGCATCAGTGTAGGCTGTTTGTGCATTTCTAGGAATCTGTCCATTTCATCTAGGTTGTTTAGTTTCTTGGTAAACAGTTTCTCATAATATCCTCTTATGGTCCTTTTTATTTCTGTGGGTTCAGTTGTAACTTCCCCTCTTTCATTTCTGATTGTATTTATTTGCATCTTTCCTCTTTTTTTTTTAATCTAGCAAGGGATTTGTCTATTGTCTATTTTATTGTTCTTCTAAAAGAACCAGCTTTTGGTTAACCTGATTTTCTCTATTTTTTTTTTTTGGTTCTCAATTTCATTTATTCCTACTCTAATCTTTTTAAAATTTCTTTCCTTCCAGTTGCTTTGGGATTTGTTTGTTGTTCTTATTCTAGTTTCTCCATTTAAATTAAATTTTTGAGTTTTGCTCTTTCTTCTTTTTTAATATATGAGTTTAAGGGTATAAATTTCCCTCTCAAGACTGCCTTCACTCTATCCCATAAGTTTGGATAAGTTGTGTTCTTGTTTTCATTTGTCTCATTATATTTACTGCCTTTACTTGCAATTTTTTCTTTGACCCACTGATTATTTAGGAGCATGTTGTTTAGCCTGCATGCACTTCTGAATTTACCTCTTTCCTGTCTATTATTGATATCCAGTTTCATTACATTATGATCTGACAAAGTGCTTTGTATAATTTCAATCCTTTTTTATTTATTGAGAGCTGCATTGCTCCTTAACATGTGGCCTATCCTCGAGAAAGAGCCAGGGCACCTGAAAAGAATGTATAACCCCCTGACATTGTATGCACTGTTCTGTATGTCTGTTAGGTCTAACTCATTTATCATATTTTTCAAGTTCTCTGTTTCCTTGTTGGTCTTCTACCTAGTAGTACTATACAATGATGTGAATGGTTGTTGAAGTCTCCAACGATTATTGTAGAGATGTCTGTTTCTCCGTTCAGTTTTGTCAGAGTTTGCCTAATGTATTTTGGTGCACCTAAAATAGGTGCATAGACATTTATGACTGGTATGTCTTCCTGGTGTATTGTGCCTTTTATTAATATATAATGGCCTTCTGTATCTCTTATAATGTTTTTTGCATTTCAAGTCTGTTTTTCCAATATTCATATAGCTACACCTGCTCTTTTTTCCTTACTATTTGGTTGGAGGATCTTTTTCCAACCTTTCACTTTCATCCAGTTTGTATCCCTGGGTCTAAGCTGAAACTCTTGTAAGCAGCCTATGGAAAGCTCTTTTTTTTTTTTTATCCCCTCTGTCCACCTATATCGTTTGATAGGGGAGTTTAATCCACTCACATTCAGTCATGTTATTTTAAATGCATTATTTATTATCACCATTTTAATCTTTTGTTTCATATGTCATATCATATTTTCATCTGTCTTTTTACTCATTTGGTTATCCTCTCTGCTATTCTTTCATCCATACTCCCCCCAAGCTTCTCTCTCCTGTCTTTTTCTTCCAGGCTCTAAAGCTTCCTTTAATATTTCTTGTAAAGGTGGATTCTTTTTTATGAACCCTTTCAGTTTCTGTTTGTTTGTGAATATTTTAAATTGAGGAAAAATTTTGCTGGATAAAGAATTCTCAGCTGCCAGTTTTTCTCTTTCAGTATCCTAATTGTGTCATACCACTGTCTTATTGCTTCCATGATTTCTGATGAGAAATCCACAATAAGTCTTACTGGGCATCCCTTGTATGGGATGATTTGTTTCCCCATTGCTACTTTCAGAATTTTCTCTTTATCTTTGACATTTGACATCTTCAGTACTACATGTTTTGGAGTAGGTCTATTTGGATTTATTCTGATTGTGAACAGTGTGCTTAGTGGACATGTAAGGTCATTTCTTTCATGAGAGTTAGTAAATTTTCAGCTGTTATTTACTCAAATACTCTTTCTGCCCCTTTTCCTTCTCTTTCTGGGACTCCTATGACATGTATGTTGCTACACTTCATATTGTCATTCAACTCCCTGAGCCCCTGTTCAATTTTTTCCATTCTTTTCTCTCTCTGTTCTTTTCTCCCTTCAATTCCATCTGTCCTGTGTTTGGTATCACTTATTCTTTCTTCTCTCATTTTGAGTCTGCTGCTGTATGCCTCTAATGTTTTATTGAGCCCACCTATTGTCTCTTTCATTCCCAAGAACTCTGTTACTTTTCTATTCAGGTTTTCAAATTCTTCTTTGTTCTCATTCAATGGCTTCTTGGTGTTGTTTATCTGTTTAGCCATTTTGTCTTTCAACTCATTTGTTTGATTTTGGAAATTTGTATGCATCTCATTAATTAGTTGTTTCAAATGCTTCAATCTGTTCCAGGCCTTTGATATATTCCTTTTCTTGGGCTCTGCTTTCCATTTTCTTAGTGTGACATATTTTTTTCCTGTTGTCTAGGCATCTGATTAGGATTCTAGTTTGCACAGATCCTCAATTTCTCTCTCTTTTATAGGGATTTAGTGGTTGGAAGCTGTGTTTTACTGCTGCTTTTTTATTTTTGGTTCAGTTGGATCATTAGGATTGTCCCTGATAATTGCTCAAAACTGGTCTCTCAACCCAGTAATGAGTTGCAGACCTGCTTCCTAGGGCTTTGGTAAGGGAGGCTATAAAGGCTAGAAAAAGCTTCTCTTAACTTACTTTTAATTTTCTCATGTGCACATCCTTGGTCTGACAGCAGATGGCACTCTTTGGCAACATCACAAAGGACAGCCCGGAAACTTCCAGGACACCCTGCCAGTCCTGGGCAGGGAAACTCAGACCCATGTCCATCTCTGCTTGTGCCCTGTAGCACACCCTCACCACCCTGTGATCCAGATTCTTCATGGTAATGGACTTCTCAATTGTCTGGCACCACCTGGCAGACACTTTTATATCATTTCCCAGGATCTCCAGCTACAGAGGCCTGGGATGGGATCCAGCCCCTGGACCTGGGTGCTTTCCAGGAAGCCAGCAGCGAGGGCACAGTTATCTGGGCATCCCCCAGGCATCAGCACTGAAGCCATTCCTTGAGGAGGGGGGACAGCAGATACACGAGAGGGCAGGCTTGACTCTCTCCAGGCATTTACTATATCCCCAGGGGGGATCGCACACGCTGGTGTCCTTGACCCACCAGCACCAACCTGGGTCATCACGGGTGTTGAAGGTCATCCTGTACCCAGCCACGTTCCCATATGGGCCCCAGTTGTGGGACTTTCAGGCCCCAAATCTTTCCTCAACCCACTCAAAGTTTGGAGACCAGTCAGTTTGGGGAGGATTTGGAGAGAAAGCACCCTCAGCCTTGGCACAATCTTTATGGGGCCGGATCATCACGAGATGCCTCAGGGAAATTTCAAATTTTCCCTGTGTGGCAAGTGACCAGACCAGATTGCCATGGAGCCCCAGGGAGAGCATCTACGAGTCACCCAGGCCTCGCTCACACTGCCCTCATCATCTGTGTGGTGTGAGGGGAGCCAGGATGAGTCTGGGCCAGAGTGGGGTAGGAGGGGCGCTCTTGCCACGGTGTGATCCAGATCCATCGTGCTGCCCATGGTGACGGTGGCCGGGGACAACCTGATGGCACATCTCTTATCATTTCATTTTTCAGAGCTCTGGGTAACACCAATATGTGAGGCAGACATTAGCTGGCCACAAACACAGGATCCTCCTTGTCATGGACCCCTTAGAGTAGTCTTGCAAGAAAGATTGCTCTAGGGATTTGAAGGTGCCTTAGGGTACCGGTACCCAGGTGCTGCCCTACTCTGGCCTGTGGCCACAGATCTGAGTCTTTTCACACTTAGATGACTCTCCACTCCTTCCTGGCTGGGTGTCTGGGACCCTGCTTGGTCTGAGAACACACCTTTGCATACTGCACCTCCTCCATCCAGTCCAGGAGTGCATCCTGGAGGTTCATGAAGAGTTTCAGCCCTACAAATTCTATTAGCCCTCTTGGGACTCACCTTACCCCATCTCTAGGAGTGGGAGCTGAAAATCAACTCTAAGACCTTGATTGGATGAAGGGGTAGATGAGCTACATGCACCAGCATGCAGAGCTGAAACGGTCTTCTTTGAATCATTGCTCCAGGTATGTGCGAGTGCATCTGTGTGTGTGTACCTGACTGTGTCTGAGTGTGCATTTGCACATACACGTGGCAATATTTTTACTGAGACCACTGCCACACATTGAGTGCCATCTTGGCCTTCTTCTTTCTCTTCTTGCAACCTCTGACACCCCTCTCTGAGCAAGGGGTTTTGCTAGTCTCTCGCCACCAATGTGAAGTGCCCCTGCCTGGGTTGTTGCCATTCATGTTGATTGTTTTCTGTCTCTTCTCTGTATTTTGGCTCATGGATCACCACAGCATTGGTAGGCAAGGTGGATTTGGGCTCCTGAAGTTGAATTCAGGCTTTGGTAACTTTTGCTCTTGGATGAATTTTCACTGCTTCTCAGATCCTTAGATCAAGATGTTGCCTGTGGGCACTGCTTGCATCACTTTGTCACCTTTGTCCTCTGCCCTAATGGCTGTGTGTTCCACATCTAGCAGCCCACTCTCACTGTCTCTTTGCAATTCCCTCTTTGGGTGTAAAAGAGGACATAAGCTTGCCGATTCAAGACAGAAATCTTATGACGGGCCTAAACATTAATATCATGCTTCTGATGCCACTAGCTGCTCTCAGCTTTCATGTAACAGAGGTAACATCCAGTATGATTAGTTGACCTGGCCTGGACCAGCAGGACATAGAAAGCATACAACAGCATTGTGCCATTCAGCTGAGACATATATGCTCACCTGTTGAGACACTCCGGATAGCCCATATCCTAGGCAATTTTGTGGTCTTTGAAATCTGAGAAGTGTTTCAGGACATGGAACAGGGCCTGTTGTGAGGTGTGCAAAGTCATCGCCCTGGACACCCACCTCTTCCTTTCACACGTCCTGCAAAGTTAGGAATCTTCAGAATTTGCCAGAATATTTCTGAAGTGTGACTAATAACTATTATCCATGACTCAACTTGGGTGTACAATTCCTGATATCCCCACGATTTTTAAAACAAATCCACTTTATTGAGACATATCAGGCCAATATTTTTTTTATCCAAACTGTACATTCCCTGGTCCTTGGTATATTCACATTGGTGTTCATTCATCTCTTCAATCATTAATAAATCTATTCAATAGCTCTATAATAATTATAATAAATAAAAAAATACCAGAAGAATAAAGTAGAAGTTATTCACTTCTCAATCATTTTGTTGACATTGACTTACATAGGTGATTTATGGGTTGTCCTTGAACAGATTTTTTTGTTTGTTTTTCTATCAGTTTTATTGCTATGAGTTCCCATACTACATCATGTGGAGAAAGTGAACAATGAATGATATTTTAATGCATCTGAAAAATTCTTTATTTTAAAATTATGAACTGAAACGCATATTAAATTGAAAGAAAATGTTAATTTTAAAAGGGAGTGCAGGTAAATTGATAATTCAGAGGAGATCTTTTTTCATGATTCCATGATTGTTTCCAGAATCATTAGAAGTCTCCAGATTTTGTTTAAAGGAAACCATTCCTGATTTTCTGGATATCATAGTGCTGTCCTCAAGTGCAGAGTGTTTGTGATGCAGGCAGACATATATAAGTACCTGCTCTTATGATATATTGTAAGTTTTTAGAAAGTTTGTGAAACAAAATCAAACTAATTTTAACAAAGAAACAGAATCCACATATAGACAAATGAATATCCAGGAATTCAGAGTACAAATAGCTCCCAGCCTCCAAATTTCTCCCATGGCTTATGAAGGACCTTGCCAACACCCGGAAGAGAATAAGGGACTTGTACGTTGAACAAGGTGAAAAAGAGTTACTCGAAGGTTTACAAGATATAATGGGGGAGAGGAATGGTTCATAAAAGTCAAGGACCTAATCCATTAAGCAGAATGTAGCACCCTCCATTGTATGCATGCATGATTATAGCCTTCAACAATGATGAAACACAAAAGGAAGACCACTTTAGAGAAGTAGGTAATTCCAAAGCTTCATATTTGTCTCTCATCACCAACTTTCTCTGAATATTAATTTTTAGTGATGCATATCAGTCATATATGAACATACGTCAACTAGAAGTCTAGAATAGAAATCACAACCTTAGAAAATTAAAGGGAAAATCACCTTACAGAAGTACCATTACCAGCAGAAACTTCAATTGTGATTCTTTTTAAAAAATTGGCCAGAGCATTTCTGAAACATGATTAGTAATGGTTTTCAATGGATCAACTTGGGTGTACAATTCCTGATATCCCCATGATTTTTAAAACAAATATGTTTTATTGAGACATATCAAGGCAATATCTTTTATGCAATGTGTACATTCCTTGGTCCTTCATATATTCACAGTGGTGTGCATTCCTCTTCAATCATTATTAAACCATTTCAATTGCTTTATAATAATTTTAATAAATAAAAAAATATTAGAAAAATAAATAGGCAATTATTCACCTCTCAATATATTTGTTGACACATATACATAGATGTTTTTCTGGCTGTCCTTTAACAACTTTTTTTGTTTATCTAACAGTTTTAATGATATGTGATCATATATTACAACAGGAGGACAAATTGAACAATGAATGGTGTATTTAAAGTTTTTGAAAGGTCTTTTTTACTAAAATTATGAACTAAAATGGATATTAGATTGAAAGAAAATGTTAATTTTAAAAGGGAGTGTAGTCAAATGGATAATTCAGGGGAGATTTTTCCCCCTAGTTTTCATGATTGTTTACTGAATGTTTAGAAGACTCTGGATTTTATTTCTAGGAAACCATTCCAGATTTTCTGGACATCATTGGGCGGTTCTCAAGTCCAGAGGTTTAGTGATTCAGGCATCCATATATAGATACTTGCTCTTATGACATACTGTAATTTTTCAGAAAGTATTGCAAGTAAAATCAAACTCATTCTTACAAAGAAACAATCCAGATATACACAAATGAAAACACTGGAACTCAGAATATAAATTGTTCTCAGCCTCAAATTTCTTCCTATAGCATATGGAGGACTTTCCCAACACCTAGATGAGATAAAGGTATTTGTAGTGACAAAGAGTGACTCAAATTTTACAAGATATCATGGCAGAGAGGAATGATTCATTAAAATCAAGGACTTTATCCATCAAACAGTGTGTACTGCTTTCCATTCTATGCACATTTGGTTATAGCCTCCAACAATGAGTAATAACAAAAGGAAGACCACTTTAGTGAAATAGGTAATTTCAAAGCTTCATATTTGTGTCTCAGCACCCTTTTTTTAAAAATATATATTTTTAGCAATGCCTATCAGTCATATATGTACATACATAAACTTGACGTCTAGAGCAGAAATCACAACCTTACAAAGAAAAGGGGCATAACACCTTACTTGGTCCCATCCCTGGCAGAAACTTGAATTGGAATTCATTTTAAAAAATTGGCCAGAGCATTTCAGAAACATGACTAATGACTATTATCCTTCACTCAACTTGGTACAATTCCTGACATCCCCACAATTTTTAAAAGAAATCTGGTTTATTGAGATATATTAAACCAATACCTTTTTATCCAAAGTGTAAATTCCCAAGTCCTTCATATATTCACAGTGGTGTGCCTTCATCTCTTCAATCATTATTAAACATTTCAATTGCTCTGTAATAATTGTAATAAATAAAGAGATATCAGAAAAATGAAGAAGAAATTATTCACCTCTATCATTTTTTTGACACTGACATACATAGGTGTTTTCTGGCTGTCCTTGAACAAATTTTTTGGTTTATCTATCAGTTTTATTGATATGTGATCACATATTACATCATGTGGACAAAGGGATCAATGAGTGGCTTTTTATAACGCTGTTGAAAAGGTCTTTATTTTAAAATTATGAACTAAAATGGATATTAGATTGAAAGAAAATGTTAATTTTAAAATGGCATGTACATAACTCAGTAATTCTGAGACGAACTTTTTCCATGATTTTACGATTGTTTACTGAAGGTTTAGAAGGCTCCAGATTTTGTTTCAAGGAAACTATTCCTAATTTGACAGACAACATTGGGCTACTCTCTAGTGCAAAGTGATTTTGATGCCTGTATCCATATATAAATACCTGCTCTTATGACATAGTGAAATTGTTTAGAAAGTATTGGAAATAAAATCATACACATTCTTACAAAGAAACAGAATGCACGTATACACAAATGAAACCCAGGAACTCAAAGTACAAATAGCGCCCAGCATTCAAATTTCATCTATGACTTATGAATGACCTTGCCAACAGCCAGATGAGAAAAGGGTGTTGTAGGGTACACAAGGTTACCAAGAGGAACTCATATGTTTACAAGATATCATGGGGGTGAGGAATGGTTCATAAAAGTCATGATCCGAATACATCAAGCAGAGTGGACTGCCCTCCATTCTATGCACGAGTGATTATAGCCTCCAACATTGAAGAAACACAAAAGTAAGACCATTTTAGAGGAACAGATATATCCAAACTTCATATTTGTCTCTCCCCCACACATTTTCTTTAATATATATTTTTAGTGATGCATATCAATCATACATGAACATACGTAAACTTGAAGTCTATAGCAGAAATCACAACCTTAGAATATAAAGGGCCATAACACCTTAGAGTAGTTCCATCTCCAGGAGAGAGTTGATTGTGACACATTTTTAAAAATTGACCAGAGCATCAGTCTCTGTGGCTGTCCCCCCCTTATATAGGACCTGGGTGTCTCCAGAGCTGTCAGGAGCCCCTCTATGTGGGGTGATAGACACTTAGATGTTCTATGAGCTCCTACTGAGGTGTGCATAAGCATTACCACTGGGATGACCTCCCGACACTCTTTGAAGTCTCTTAGCCACTTGAACTCATTTGTCTTTACATTTTCCCCCTTTTATTCAAGGTCTTTTTCCAGTTGTGTTGCCAGCTGGCACTTGGTGTTAATCCCTCATTGCCAGGGAGGCTCATCCCCAGGAGTCATGTCCCACATTGGGGGGAAGGTAATGCAATCACATGCTGAGTTTGGCTTAGAGAGAGCCACATTTGAGCAACAAGGAGGCTCTCAGGTGGCAACCCTTAGGCACCCCACAACTGCATGCTAAGTCTCAGTTACAAGAACAAAGACTCACAAGGGTAGTCATTAATAAAAATAACACATCAGTGGGTTATCCTCTTTTGACAGACACTGTCCCTGCACTCAGAGGACTATTGCTGCTCTCTTGGAGAATGTGGCAGAGCTCTCCAGTTTAGGAATTCAGATTCCCTCATTTATTGTGTGATTGTCCACCCATCGTGACCATTCCCCATCTTTTGATCTTTTGAAAGATTTTGTATATCTTTCATGTATATTTGGATGAGCTAATTCCCATGAAAACCCCCTCCCAGACACCCCCCAACAATAATCCCCTGCAGTACCCATTGTAACCCTTCTGTGATCCAAATCCTCCATGAACATGTAGTCCTTAAAATAATCAAATACACTTAATAGGAAAAAGAAACAAGTATAATAAGCTTACATGCAAGAGACAAACATAAGGAAACTTAGGGGAAAAAAAAGAAAAGAGAAGGAAAAAAAACAAATAATCAAACAAAAAAAACAAAACAAAATGAAATACAACAAGCGGATTGGGACATTCAAAAAATGGGCAAAAAAGCAAAGGAAATGCCTTTAAAATATATATATTCATTTTTTTTACTTTCTCTTTTCTTTTCTTTCCTTCCTTTTATCACTGTGTTATTGGATGTCTGGTGTGCCATGACACCTTCCCCCTCTCAATCCCCATTGTCTCCCAGTTTTTCATTTAAATTTCAAAGAAGTTTTAGGTCACAGCAAAGTCACACACGGAGTGCCAGAGACTCCAAGATACCAAACCACCCCCCTTCCCCACCCCATATTAACCCCCCCTTTTTTGGATGTTAGCATTGTTATAACTGTTATACAGATAGCAAAATATAGCAACTAAACATTGTCAATGATTTACAGTATAGTTTAAAATATAGATGATACAGTTTAATAATTTTGATGATATTTACCTAGTCCTGTGTCAATTACTGTAAGGTAATGAAAACCTTCCCCATGACCACCAAACACCCCATTAGATCTTGAATGTTCTGTTCCCCCAGCCCCCCAGGGCACATGATACCCCCCTCTCCCGACATATGGAATGTCAAGATTCACAGTTACATTCCCTGGGGATTTGATCCTGCCCTTCCTAATCCACCCACCCACCAGTGCTGCACCACCAAACCCAGGAACACCACCACTCATCTGCACCATCCCCCAACATGCAACCACACTCTATCCCATTACAATAGAGGATGACCCACTGGTGTGTTCTTTTTATTGATGACTACCCTTGTGAGACTTTGCTCTTGTAACTGAGACTTAGCCTGCAGTTGTGGGGTGCCTAAGGGTTGCCACCTGAGAGCCTCCTTGTTGCTCAAATGTGGCCTCTCTCTAAGCCAAACTCAGCATATGATTGCATTACCTTCCCCCCAACATGGGACATGACTCCCGTGGATGAGCCTCCCTTGCAAGTAGGGATTAATACCAAGTGCCAACTGGCAAAACAACTGGAAAAAGACCTTGAATAAAAGGGGGAAAAGGTAAAGATAAATGCGTTCAAGTGGCTAAGAGACTTCAAAGAGAGTCGGGAGGTCATCCCAGAGGTAACTCTTATGCACACCTCATTAGGAGCTCATAGAATATCTAATTGCCTATCACCCCACACAGAGGGGCTCCTGAGAGCTCTGGATACACCCAGGTCCTATATAAGTGGGGATAGCCCAGAGACTGATGCCTTATCAGTGGGCTCTATTTTGGAATCTGTGCTCCTGAGAGTGACAGAATGGGACTCAAATAAGTTCTCCCTGCACATGGTTCATCAATCCCTTCTATTCAAACCTATATGTGATGCTGAAGTTTTTAGGTATACTTCCAGAGCCTGGAACCTTTGGCCTACCTATGTGCCAGGTGTTCATGGAATCTTGGTGGAGCTGCAACTCCTACCCTACAGCTCAATGGACTCATCCAAGTCACCTGGTGTGGAGACAATGATGGGCAATGGCCATCCCAAGGAATGGAGAGGGCCTGCATCTGCAGGCAGGATCATCCCACCCATCATATCCATGGGATATAATCCCTCTCTCACTTGGAGGTGGAGTGGACATCACCATCCCAGTTCCCTCAGGATTAGGGGAAGAACTATTGCCTAGAGTGGACTTGATGGTATTCTGTTGCTCACATATGGTGATTCTAGCAATGGAAGAAATTCTAACAATAAGGGGGAGCCAGTGGCCACTTGACACTTTTCGGGCAGGGATGGGATGAGCAGTTGAAATACAGGGTCTTCTTTGGGATTTGGAGGTTTTCCTGAGTACCGTTGTGGCAATGGATGTAGGCCATTTTAAATCAGCACACACCACTCAGAACTGTGTGGGAGAGAGTGTGGTCTATTCTGTGAATGTGGTCTATGGTTGGTGGCAAGGCCCCAGGATGTGTAAGTCCATTGAGGGTGGTGGGCCACACTTGTGGGAGATATTTGTGTGGGATGTGGTGGGAGGTGTGGGAAGTGGGCAACATGGGAATGCCAGTGGGTTCCGTGTAATATTTTGGGTAAACTAAGCACCTCTTAAAATATAATTTTATATATATATAAATAACTTTTTGTAAGCAAATGCACATATATACATATATATATTTATGTATCATTTTGCAAATGTTGGTATGTATTGCGAAAATTTTGATTTTTACCCACAATAATTTTTAAAAAAAGGGGAGTGTAGGTAAATCGAAAATTCAGTAAAGATCTTTTCCATGATTTCATGATTGTTTACTGAATGTTTAGAAGGCTCCAGATTTTGTTTCAAAAAAACCATTCCTGATTTTCTGGACATCATTGGAGTGTTTCGAGTGCAGAGTGATTGTAAGGCAAGTATCCATATATAAACACCTGCTCTTACGACATATTGTAATTTTTTAGAAAATATTGGAAATAAAATCAAACTCATTCTTACAAAGAAACAGAATCCACATATAAAAAAATGAAAACCCAGGAACTCAGAGTACTAACTGGTCCCAGCCTCCAAATTTCTCCTATGGCTTATGAAGGATCTTGCCAACACCCAGAAGACAAAACGTGTCTTGTAGGATCCACAAGGTGACAAATAGTGACTCAAATGATTACAAGATAACATAGGGGACAGGAATGGTTCATAAAAGTCAAAGACCTTAACCCTCAAGCAGAGTGTACACCCTCCATTCTATTCACGTGTGATTATTGCCTCAAACAATGTAGAAACACAAAAGTAGACCACTTTAGAGAAATAGATAATTCCAAAGCTTTATATTTGTCTTGCAGCACCCTCTTACTCTTAATATATATATTCAGTGATGCATATTATCCATACAATAACATACAGAAACTTGAACTCTAGAGCAGAAATTACAACCTTAGAAAATAAGGGGCAAAATACATTAGAGTGGTTCGATCCACAGCATTAACTTGAATTGTGATTTATTTTTAAAAATTGGTCAGAGCATCTTTGAAACATGACAAATAAATATTCCATGGCTCCACTTGGGTGTACAATTTCTGACATTCCCACGATTTTCAAAACAAATCTCTTTTATTGAGACACATTAAACTAATTTCTTTTTTATCCAATGTGTACATCCATCATTCTAGGTATATTCACAGTGGTATGCAATCATCTCTTCCATCATTAATAAATCTTTTCAAAGCTCCATAGTAATTATATTAAAGAAAAACCAGAAAAACAAAGAAAAAATTATGATCCCCTCAATCCATTTCTTGACACTGAAATACATAGTTGTTTTTTCTGGATGTCCTTGAACAAATTTTTTTGCTTCTACATTAGTTTTATTGATATGTGATTCCATACTTCACCATGTGGACAAAGTGAACAATGAATCACTTTTTTAAAGCTGTTGAAAAGGTCATTATTTTAAAATTATGAACTGAAACGGATATTAAATTGAAAGAAAATGTCAATTTTATAAGGGAGTGTATGTAAATCGATAATTCAGAAGAGATCTTTTTCCATGATTACACGATTGTTTATTGAATGTTTAGAAGGCTCCAGATTTGATTAAAGAAACCATTCCTGATTTTATGGACATCATTGGGCCGTTCTCAAATGCAGAGAGTTTGTGATGCATTTAGCCATATATAAATACCTGCTCTTATGACATATTGTAAATTTTTAGAAAGTATTGGAAATAAAATCAATGTCATGCTTACAAAGAATCACAATCCACATATACACAAATGAAATCCCAGGATCTCAGAGTCCAAATACCTCCAGGACTCCAAATTTCTCTTGAGGTTAGGCACGAACTTGCTTACACCCAGAAGAGAAAAAGGGACTTGTAGGATCTACAAGGTGACAATGAGTGACCCAAATGTTTACAAGATTTCATCAGGGAGAGGTATGGTTAAAAAAAGTCAAGGATCTAAACCATCAATCAGAGGGTACCACCCTCCATTCTATGCACGCATGATTATAGCCTCCAACGTTGAATAAGCACAAAAGGAAAACCACTGTTTATAAATAGGTAATTCCCAAGCTTCATATTTGTCTCTCACCACCCTCTTACTCTTAATATATCTTTTAGTGATGTATATCAGTCATTCATTAAGATATATAATCTTGAAGTCTACAGAAGAAATCAAATCATTAGAAAATATAGCAGCATAACACCTTACAATGGTCCTCTGTACAGCAGAAAATTGAATTGTGATTCAATTTTCAAAATTGGCCAGAGTATTTCTGAAACACAACTATTAACTATTATCCAAAGCTCAACTTGGGTGTACAATTCTTGATATCCTCTCTATTTATGAAACAAATTTGTTTTATTGAGTCATATTAAACCAATATCTTTTTTACCCAATGTGTACATTCCGTGGTCCTTGGTATATTCACAAGGCGGTGCATTCATCCCTTCAATCGTTATTAAGCCTTTTCAATAGCTCTATTTTAATTTTAATAAATAATGAAAAACCTGAAGAATAAAGAAGAAATTATTCAACTCTCAATCCATTTGTTGATGCTGACATACATAGGTGTTTTACAGGCTGTCCTTGAACAACTTTTTTTCTTCATCTATCATTTTAATTGATATGTGATCCCATACTACATCATGTGGACAAAGTGAACAATGAATCGCTTTTTTAACGCTGTTGAAAAGGTCTATATTTTAAAATTATGAACTGAAATGGATATTACACTGAAAGAAAATTTTAATTTTAAAAAGGATGGTATATAAATCGATAATTCAGAAAATTTTCTCCATAATTCCATGCTTATTTACTGATTGTTTAGAATGTTCCAGATTTTGTTTCAAGGAAACCATTCCTGATATTCTGGACATGATTGGGCTGTTTTCGTGTGCAGACAGATTGTGATGCAGGTATCTATATATATATACCTGCTCTTATGACATATTGTAATTTTTTAATAAAGTGTTGGAAATAAAATCAAACTCATTCCTGAATACACGTATACAAAAATGAAAACCCAGGAACTCAGAATAAAAATAGCTCCCATGCTCCAAATTTCTCCTAAGGCTTATAAAGGACCTTGCAACACCCAGAAGAGGAAAAGGGACCTGTAGAGTCCACAAGGTGACAAAGAGTGTCTCAAATGTTTTCAAGATATCATGGGTGAGAGGAATTGTTCATAAAAGTCAAGGCCCTAATCCATCAAGCATAGTGAACTGCTTCACTATGCACATGTGATTTTAGCCTCCAACAATGAAGAAACACCAAAGGAAGGCCACTGTAGAGAAACAGGTAATCCCAAAAGTTTCTTATTTGTCTCTCACCTCCCTCTTTCTCTTAATATACATTTTTAGTGGTGCATATCTATCATACATAATCTTGAAGTCTAGAGCAGAAATAGCCTTAGAATATAAAGGGGCATAACATCTTACAGTGGTCCCATCTCCAGCAGACACTTTAATTGTGATTCATTTTTCAAAATTGGCCAGAGCATCTTTGAAACATGGTGAATAACTATTATCCAAGGCTCCACTTCAGTGTACAATTCCTTACATTCCCATGATTTTTTAAACATATCTGTTTTATTGAGACATATCAAACATATATCTTCTTTATCCAATGTGTGCCTTCCCTGTCCTTGTATTATTCACAGTGGTGTGCATTCATCTCTTCAATTACTATTAAACCTTTTCAATTGTTCTATAATAATTATAATTTTTTTTTAAAAAAAACCAGAATAATAAAGAATAAATTATTCATTTCTCAATCCATTTGTTGACACTGACATACATTGGTGTCTTTCTGACTGTCTTTGAACATATTTTTTTGTTTATCTATCAATTTTATTGATATAGTTTCCCATGATACATCATGTGGACAAAATGAACAATGAATGGCTTTTTAAAGTTTTTATAAAACAACTAAAATTAAAATATTATAAATGGATTGGGATAGTCAATAAAAGAAGATGGGAAAATATTTTAAATTATTTTTAAAAATTTTTTCTCCTTTTACCACTGCATTATTGGATGTGCAGTATGTACTGTGACACATTCCCCCTATTATTCACCAATGTCTCCCAAATTTCATTTAGTTTTCCAAGAAGATTTAGTTTACAGCAAATTGAAACACTGAATACTAGAAATTCCCATGTACACAACATCCTTTCCCCTTTCCCACCCCATATTAAAACTCTTTTTTTTTGAATGGTAACATTGTTATCTGTTATACAGATAGTGAGACATAGCTACTAAACATTATCAAAGGTTTACAGTATAGTTTACAGTTTAGACCATACAGTTTAATAATTTTTGATGATATTTACCATTTCTTTTGTCCATTACTCTAAGGTTATGAAAACATTTCTCATAACCACTAAATACCCCATTTGATCTTTTCTGTTCTTTGCTCCCAATATTCCTGTGGCGTATGACATTCCTCTCTCTTGACCCATGGGATGTCAAGATTCATAGTTACATGCCCTGGGTATTCTAAACTGCCTTTCCTAATCTACCCATCTGTCAACCCTGCACCATCAAACCCAGTAATATCACTGCCCACCTGTCCTATCCTTATATATGCCACTATACTTTATCACTTTACCATAGATAATGTCCATATGGGTGATGGCTCACAACCTACTCTTCTCTCTCTCTCTCACTTGTTAACCTATCTTTCAGTCAGTGGTTCTCAGACGCTGCTTACTTTCCTCAATTCAAGTCAGTGATTTCATATACTGTTCATCCCTCAATGCCTATCTTACTTCACTCAACATAAGGTATTCAAGATTCATCCATGTTATTCCATGTGTTAGCACTTTATTCCTTCTAACAGCTGAGTAATAGTCCATTGTATATATGTACCATATTTTGCTTATCCATTCATCCGTTGATGGACACCGGGGCTGATTCCAGCTTTTGGCAATTGTGAACAAAGCTGCTATCAACATTGGTGTGCATATATCGGTTTGAGTCTTTGCTTTCAATTTTCTGGGTATATACCCAACAGTGGAATTGCTGGATCATATGGAAGATCCATTGTTAGTTTTCTGAGGAAGTGCCAAACTGTCCTCCACCTTAGATGGACCATTCCACAATCCCACCAGCAGTGGATGAGAGTTCCTATTCCTCCACAACCTCTCCAAAACTTACATTCTGATGTTTTTTTAATAGCTGCCATTCTGATGGGTGTAAGATGGTATCTCATTGTGGTTTTGATTTGCATTTACCTAATACCTAGTGATGGCGAGCATTTATTCATGTCCTTTTTAGCCATTTGTATTTCTTCCTTGGAGAAATGTCTTTTCAGGTCACTTGTCCATTTTTTAAATTGGCTTTTTGTCTTTTTATTTTTGAGGTGTAGGTTTTCTTTATATATGCAGGATATTAGGCTCCTATCAGATATATGGTTGTCAAATATTTTCTCCAATTGGGTAGGCTGCCTTTTTATTTTCTTAATAACATCCTTTGAGGTGCAGAAGTTTTTTATTTTGATGAGATCCCATTTATCTGTTTTTTCTCTTGCTGCTCATGCTTTGGCTGTGAAGTTCATGAAACCATTTCCTATTACAACGTCCTGTAGATGCTTCCCTACATTATCTTCCAAGGTCTTTATGGTTTTGGCACTTATATTTAGATCTTTGATCCATCTTGAGTTAATTTTTGTATAAGGTGTCAGATTTTATTCTTTTCTCATTCTTTTGGATATTGATATTCAGTTCTCGAAGCACCACTTGTTAAAGAGGCCATTCTCTCCCAACTGAGTGGTCTTGGTGGCCTTGCCGAATATCAGACTGTTTTATATGCAAGGATCTATATCAGAACTCTAAATTTGGTTCAGTAAGCCTATCCTTGTGCCAATACCATGCAGTTTTGATCACTGTAGCATTGCATTATATTTTAAAGTCAGGTAATGTGATACCTCCAACTTCATTTTTCTTTTTCAATATGTCTTTGGCATTTCGGGGCCTTTTACCTCTCCAAATATATTTTGTGGCTACTTTTTCCAGTTCCTTAAAAAATACAGTGTTGTATTAAATCTGTAGATTAGATTGGGTAGGATAGACATCTTGATGATGTTCAGTCTTCCTATCCATGAACAGGTAATATTTCTCCATTTATTTGTTATTTGATTTCCTTTAACTGAGTTGTGTAGTTTTCTGTATGTAAGTCCTTTACATCTTTCCTTGAATTTATTCCTAGGTATTTGGTTCTTTTAGTTACTAATGTAGATGGTATTTTTTCTTGATTTCCTTCTCAGTTTGCTTGTTATTGGTGTCCAGAAATGCTACTGATTTTTGAGCCTTGATCTTATAGCCTGTAACTTTACTGAACTCCTTTATAAGTTCTAGAAGCTTTGTTGTAGATTTCTCAGGGCTTTCTATGTATAAAATCATGATGTCTGCAAATATTTTATCACATGCATTTAAGCTTATCATTATTATTTCATTTTCCTACTAATTGTATTTGGTTATTATATGGGCTTCATCTTCAAGGAAGGTTCAGTTTACAGAAAGGTTACAATGGGAGCTACAGATGGCCATTGGTGGGGGGTTTCTGGGATGGGGATTCATGGGAGTAAGTTCATCTGAATATCCATGATATATATATAAATTGTTCAAATGATTGAGGGATGGGGCATGGTCATGGTGGGTAGACACTCACACAATAATTGAGGAAATACTGAATTCCCAGTCTGGAGAGCTCTGTCACATTCTCCAAGGGAGCAGCAACAGTCCCCTGAGTGCAGGTGCAGTGTTTGGCAAAAGAGAACGGCCCACTCTTGGGTTATTGTTATTGATGATGACTTATTAGTTTTGTTCCTGTAATTGAAACTTGACCTATTGCTATGGGGTGCCTAAGTGTTGCCATCAGAGAGCTTCCTTGTTGCTCAAATGTTGTCTCTCTCTAAGCCATACTCAGAAAATGAATCCATTACTTTTCACCCAACGTGGGACATGACTCCCAATGAGCATCCCTGGCAATGAGGGATTGATACCAAGTGCCAACTGGAAACACAACGGGAAAAAATCTTTAAATAAAAGAGGGAAACGGGTAAGACAAATGAGTTCATGTGGCTAAGAGACTTCAAAGAGAGTGGGGAAATCATCCCAGAGGTTACACTTATGCACACTTCAGTAGGATCTCACAGAACCCCAAAGTGGATATCACCCTACACAGAGCGGCTCCTGAGGGATCTGGAAACATGCAGGTCCTATATAAGGGGGGAAAGCCCAAGAGATTGATGCCTTATCATTGGGCTCTACTTTGGAATCTGTGCTCCTGAGAGTGACAGAGTTGGAATCAAATAAGTCCTCCATGCACATGGTCCATCAGTCCCTTCTATTCAAACCCATGTGTGAGGCCAGAGTTTGTAGGTTTACTTCCAGATACTGGAGCCTCTGGCCTGCCTACGCACCAGCTGTGCCTGGATTCTCAGTGGAGCTGCAACTCCTACTCTACAGCTCAATGGACTCACCCAAGTCACCTGGTGTGAAGCGATGACTTACAATGGCCTTCCCAGGAAATGGAGAGAGCCTGCAGCTGAGGCAGGATAATCCCATCCACCATATCCATAGTATATAAGCCCACACTAACTTGGAGGTGGAGTGGACATCACCATTCGAGTCCCCTCAGGATTGGGGGAAGAGAAAAGACCTAGAGTGGACTTAATGTTATTCTGTTGTAGAACTATTGTGACTCAAGCAGTGGAAGAAATTATAACAGTGAGGTGGAGCTGGTGTCCACTAGATGATTTTGTTGTGGGGAGGAGAAGGGCAGTTGTAATACAGTGGCCTTTTCAGGACATAGGCTTTGTCCTGAATGATGTTGTGGTGATGGATATAGGCCATTTTACATCAGCATATACTATGCAGAAGTGTGTGGGAGAGAGTGTATTCTATTATATGAACTGTGGTCTATGCTTAGTGGCAAAGCCCCAGGATGTGTATATCCATTGCAGGTGATGTGCCACACCGATGAAAGATGTTTATGTGAGATGTTATGGGAGGTATGAGAGGTTGAGATCATGGGAATCCCTGTAATTTTTGTGTAATATTTATGTAATACAAGAATCTTTAATATATATATATATATTTATATATGTATATAAAACCCTTATGTAAACAAATGCACATATATGCATATATATTTATATATCATTTTACAAATATTGGTTTGTATTGGGAAAATTTTGATATTTACCCACAATAATATAAATAAATAAGTAAGTAAATAAAATAAAGCTCTTATAAATGTCTTTATTTTAAAATTATTAACTGAAACAGATATTAGATTCAAAGAAATAGTTTATTTTAAAAGGGATTGTAGGTAAATTGGTAATTCAGAGTAGATCTTTTTGATGATTTCATGAATGTTTAATGAATGTTTAGAAGGCTCTGGATTTTGGTTCAAGGAAACCATTCCTGATTTTCTGGGCATCATTGGGCTCTTCTCGAGTGCAGAGAGATTCTGATGCAGGCATCCACATATAATTAACTGCTTTTTTGACATATTGTAAGTTTTTAGAAAGTTTTAAAAACAAAATATATCTTATTCTTAAAAAGAAACAGAATAAACATATACACGAAATGAAACCCAGGAAATCAGACAACAAATAGTTCCCTGCCTCCAAATTTCTCCTATGGCTTATGAAGAAACTTGCCAAAACGCAGAAGAGAAAAAGGGATTTTGGGTCCAAAAGGTGGCAAAGACTGACTCAAATATTTACAAGATATTGGGGAGAGGAATGGTTCATAAAGGTCAAGGACCTAATCCTTTAAGTAGAGTGCACTGCCCTCCATTTTATGCACAGATAATTATCGCCTCCAACAATGAAGAAACACATAAGAAAAACCACTTTAGAAAAATAGTAAAATCCGAAGCTTCATATTTGTCTCTCACCACCCTATTCTCTTAATATATACTTTTAGTGATGCATATCAGTCATACATGAATATACACAAACTTGAAGGCTAGAGCAGAAATCACAGCCCTAGAAAATAAAGTGGTAAAGCAGCTTTAACTGGTCCCATACACATATCTCCACAGTAACTTGAATTATGATTCATTTTTTAAAATTGGCCACAGCATTTCTGAAACATGACAAATGACTATTATCCATGGCTCAACTAGAGTGCACAATCTTGACATCCCCATGATTTTTGAAATCAATCTGTTTTATTGAGTCATATTAAACAAATGTCTTTTGTGTCCAGTGTGTTCATTCCCTGGTCACCGGTATATTCACTGTGGTGTTCATTCATCTCTTCAACCATTATTAAACTTTTCAAGAACTGTATAATAATTATAAAAAAGAAAAATTAGAAGAACAATGAAGAAATTATTCACTTCTCAATCCATTTGTTGACACTGACATATATAGGAATTTTTTTGGCTGTCCTTGAACAACTTTTTTTATCATCAGTTTTATTGATCTGTGAACCCATACAACATCATATGGACAAACTGAGCAATGAATGGCTTTTTAAAAGCCTATGAAAACGTCTTTATTTTAAAATTATGAACTGAAACTTATATTAGAATGAAAGTAAATGTTAATTTTAAAAGGGAGTGTAGGTAAATCGATAATTCAGAGGAGAACTTTTTCCATGATTTCACAATTGCTTACTGAATGTTTAGATTTTGTCTTTTGAATGTTCTGGATTTTGTTTCAAGTAAACTATTTCTTATTTTGCAGACATCATAGGACAGTTATCGAGTGCAGAGGTATTGAGATGCAGGTATTCATCTAATGACATATTGTAATTTTTTAGAAATTATTGAAAATAAAATCAAATTCATTCTAAGAAAGAAACAGAATCCACATATAGACAAATGAAAACCCAGGAACTCAGTGTACAAATAGATCCAATCATCTAAATTTCTCTGATGGCTTATGAAGGACCTTGCCAACACCAAAAATACAAAAAGGGTCTCGTAGGGCCCACAAGGTGACAAAGAGTGACTCAAATGTTTGCAAGATATCATTGGGGAGAGGAATGGTTCATAAAAGTCAAGGAACTAATCGATCAATCAGAGTGTTCCACCCTCAATTTGCACATGCGTGATTAAAGCCTCCAACTATTAAGAAACAGAAAAGGAAGACCACTTTAGAGAAATAGGGAATTCCAAAGCTTCATATTGTCTCTCACCACCCTCTTTCTATTAATATATATTTATAGTGGTGCATCTCAGTCATATATATATATAACATTCATAAACTTGAAGTCTAGAGCAGAATCACGACCTTAGAAAATAAAGGGGCATAATACCTTACAATGGTCCTGTCTCCAGGATAAACTTGAATGGTGATTCAATTGTAAAAATTGGCCAAAGCATTTCTGAAACTTGACTAATAACTAGTATCCATGATTCAACTTGGGTGTACAATTCCTAACATCCCCATGATTTTTAAAACAAATCTGTTACATTGAGACATATTAAACTGATATTTCTTTAATCCAATGTGTACATTCCCCGGTCCTTGGTATATTCACAATGGTGTGCATGAATCTTTTCAATCATTATTAAAACTTTTCAATTGCTCTATATTAATTATAATAATTTAAAAAATACCAGATGAATAAAAAAATAATTCACATCCTAGTCCATTTGTAGACACTAACTTACATTCCTGATTTTCTGCATATCATTGAGCTCTTCTCAAGTGCAGAGAGATTATGATGCTGGTATCCCTATATAAATACCTGCTCTTATGATTTGTTGTAATTTTTTCAAAATTTTTTGAAATAAAATCAACCTCATTCATACAAAAAAACAGAATCCACATATATACAAATGAAAACACAGGAACTCAGAGCGCAAATACCTCCCAGGTTCCAAATTTCTTCTATGGCTTGTGAAGGACTTTGCCAATACCCAGAAGAGAAAAAGGGATAGTAGCATCCACAAGGGGACAAAGAGTGACTCAAAGTTTTACAAGATATCATGGGGGAGATGAATGGCTCATATATGTCAAGGACCTAATCTTTCAGGCAAAGTGCACCACCCTGCATTGTATGCATGCATGATTGTAGCCTCCATCAATGAAGAAACACAAAAGCAGACCACTTTAGAGAAATTGGTAATTCCAATTTTATGTTTGTCTCTCCCCACCCTCTTTCCCTTAATATATATTTTTATATATTTTATATATATATATATTATATATATAAATATTATATATATATAAATATATTTTAAATATATATTTTTAGTAATGCATATCATTCATACATGAACATACCTAACTTGAAGTCTAGAGCAAAAATCAAAACCATAGAAAATAAACAGACATAGCACCTTACATTCCTCCTATCTCCAGCAGAAACTTGAACTGTGACTCATTTATTAAATATGCCAGAGCCTTTATGAAACATGAATAATAACTAATATCCGTGGTTATATTTGAGTGTACAATTCCTGACAACCACACGATTTTTAAAACAAATCTGTTTTATGGAGTCATGTTAAACCAATATATTTTTTATCCAATGTGTACATTCCCTGGTCCTTGGTATATTCACAAAAGGGGGAATTCATCTCTTCAACCATTATTAAAGCTTTTCAATAGCTCTATAATAATTATAATAAGTAAAAAAAAAGCAGAAGAATAAAGAAATAATTATTCACTTGTCAATATATTTGTTGACACTGACATACATATGTGTTTTTTGGGGCTGACCCTGAACTAATTTTTATTTTTCTATCAGTTTTATTGACATATGATCCAATGCTACATCAGATGGATAAAGTAAACAATGAATGGCTTTTTTAAAGCTGTTGAAAAGCTCTTTATTTTAAGATTATGAACTGAATATGGAGATTAGATTGAAAGAAAATATTAATTTTAAAAGAGAGTTTAGGTAAATCAATAATACTGAAGAGATCTCTTTACATGATTTCACAATTGTTTAACAAATGTTTAGAAGGCTCCAGATTTTGTTTCAAGGAAACCGTTCCTGATTTTCTGAACATCATTGGGCTTTTTTCCTACACAGAGAGATTGTGATGCTCATATCCATATATAAATATCTGCTTTTATGACTTATTGTAATTTTTAAGAATGTATTGGAAATAAAATCAAACTTATTGTTACCAGGGAACCGAATCCACATATACACAAATTAAATGCAGAAACTCAGATGACAAATAACTCCCAGGCTCAAAATTACACCTAAGGCTTATGAATGACCTTGCCAACACCCATAAGATAAAAAGGGAATTGTAGGGTCCACAAGGTGACAAGAGTGACAAAAATGTTTACAAGATATCATGGGTATATGAATGGTACATAAAAGTCAAGGAACTAATGCATCAAGGAATGTGTACATCCCCCCATTCTGTGCATGTGTGATTATAACCTCCAACAATGAGGAAACACAAAAGAAAACCACTTTGGAGAAATAGGTAATTCAAAAGGTTTATATTTATCACTCAACACCCTCTTTCTGTTAATACATATTTTTAGCGATGCATATAAGTCATACATGAACATACATAAACTTGAAGTCTAGAGCAGAAGTCATGATCTTTGAAAATGAAAGGTCATAAATCTTACAATGGTCCCATACACACATGTCTTGGAGAAACTTGAACTGTGATTCATCTTTAAATATTGGACAGAGCATTTCTTAATCACAACTAGTAACTATTATCCATAGCTTAACTTGGGTGTACAATTTCTGACTTCCCCACGATTTTTAAAACAAATCTGTTATATTGAGAAATACTAAAACAATATCTTTTTAATCAAATGTGTGCATTCCCTGGTACTTGGTATATTCACAGTCGTGTTATTCCTCTCTTCAATCATTATTAAACCTGTTCTATAGCTCTTTATTTATTTTTTTTTTATTATGGGTAAAAATCAAAATTCTCACAATACATACAAACATTTGTAAAATGATATATAAATATATATGCATATATGTGTATTTGCTTACAAAAATGTTATTTTTTATTGGCCTCCTATAGCTCTTTAAAAATTATATTAATAAAGAAATACCAGAAGAATAAAGATGAAATTATTCACTGCTCCATCCATTTGTTGACACTGACATACATGGCTGTTTTCCTTGCTGTCCTAGAACCACTTTTTTTGTTTATCTAACAGTTTTATTGATATGTGATCCCATACTACATCATGCGGACAAAGTGAATAATGAATGGCTTTTTTAAAGCTGCTGAAATGTTCTTCATTTTAAAATTATGATCTGAAATGGATTTTATATTGAAATAAATTTTCATTTAAAAAGGGAATGTAGGTAAATCAATAATTCAGACTGCATCTTCAATGTTTTCATGATTGTTTACTGAATGTTTAGAAGGATCCAGATTTTGTTTCAAGGAAGCCATTCCTGATTTTCTGGTCATCATTGGGATGTCTTGAGTGCAGAGAGATTGTGATGCAGGTATCCATATATAAATGTCTGTTCTTATGACATATGGTAAGTTTTTAGAAAGTATTGGAAATAAAATCAAACTCATTCTTTTTTTTTTTAAGATTTTATTTATTTATTCATTTATCCCCCCCTTGCTGCTTGTGCTTGCTGGGTCAGCTAACCATGCCGTGCAGGCAGGTTTGCCTTCACCAGGAGGCCCCAGGAACTGAAGCCGGGGCCTCCCATATGATAAACGGGAGCCCTACTGATTGAGCCACAGCCGCTTCCCGTAAACTCATTCTTACATAGAAACAGAATCCAAATATGCATAAATGAAAACCCAGAAACTCAGACTAGAAGTAGCTCCCAGCCTCCAAATTTCTCCTATGGCTTATGAAGGATCTTGCCAACACCCCAAAGAGTTATAGGGACTAGTGGGGCCCACAAGATGACAAACAGGGACTGAATGGTTTACAAAATATCATGGGGGAGAGAAATGATTCATAAAATTCAAGGACCTGATACTTCAAGCAGTGTGTACCGCCCTCCATTCTATGCAATCATGATTATAGCCTCCATCAAAGAGGAAATACAAAAGAAAGACCACTTTAGAGAAATAGGTAATTTCAAAGCTTCATATTTGTCTCTCAAAACACTCTTTCACTTAATATATATTTATTGTTAAGCATATCAGTCATACATGAACATATATAAACTTGAAGTCTATAGCAGAAATCAAAACCTAACAAAATAAAGGAGCATAACTCCAACAGTGGTCCCATCTCCTGAAGAAACTTTAATTGTAATTGATTATTAAAAATTGCACAGAGCATTTCTGAAACACGACTAATAACTATTACCCATGGCTCAAATTTGGTGTACAATTTCTGACATCCTCACGATTTTTAAAACAAATCTGTTACATTGAGACATGTTAAACTAATTATAAATTTTATAAAATTTTATAAATTTTATAGAGCTAAAGAAAAGGTTTAATAATGATTGAAAAGATGAATGCACAGCACTGTGAATAGACCAAGGATGAGGGAACGTACACATTGGATAAAAAAGATAATACTAAAGAAATACCAGGAGAATAAAGATGAATCTATTCACCACTCCATCCATTTGCTGACACTAACATACATAGGTGTTTTTCTGGCTGTCCTTGAACCACTTTTTTTGTTTATTTATACTTTTATTTGTATGTGATCCAATACTTCATCAAGTGGACAAATTGAACAATGAATTGCTTGTTAAAGCTGTTGAAATGGTCTTTGTTTTAAAATTATGAACTGAAATGGATTTTAGTTTGAAAAATATTTTAATTTTAAAAGGGAGTTTAGATAAATCGATAATTCAGATGATATCATCTTCAATAATTTCACAATTGTTTACTAATGATTAGAAGTCTCCAGATTTTGTTTCAAGGAAACCATTCCTGATTTTCTGGTCATCATTGGGATGTCTCGAGTCCAGAGTGATTGTGATGCCGGTATCCATATATAAATACTTGCTCTTATGACAGTGTAAATTTTTAGAAAGTATTGGACATAAAATCATACTCATTCTTACAAAGAAACAGAATCAACATAAACACAAATGAAAACCAAGGAACTCAGAATATAAATAGTGCCCAGCCTCCAAATTTTGCCAACGGTTTATCAAGGATATTGCCAACAGCCAGAAGAGATAAAGGGTCTTGTAGGGTCCACAAGGTGACAAAGAGTGACTCAAATGTTCACAAGATATCATGGTGCAGAGGAATGGATCCCAAAAGTTAAGAACCTAATTCATCAAGCAGAGTGTACCTCCCGCCCTTCTATGCATGAGTGATTATAGCCTCTAACAATGAAGACACACAAAAGAATACCACTTTGGAGAAATAAGTAACTCAAAAGCTTCATATTTGACTCTCTCCACCCTCTTTCCCTTAATATATATTTTTAGTGATGCATATCATTCATTCATGAACATACATTAACATGAACTTTGGAGCAGAAACCACAACCTTAGAAAGAAAAGGGGCATAACTCCTTACAGTGGTTCCACACCCACATCTCCAGGAGAAACTTGAATTGTGATTCATTTTTAAAAATTGCCCAGAGAATTTCTTAAACATCACTAATATCTATTATCCATGGCTCAACTTGGGTGTACAGTTCCTGACAACCCCATGATTTTTAAAACACATATGTTATATTGAGACATAGTAAACCGATATCTTTTTTATCCAATGTGAGATTTCCCTTGCCCTTGGAATATTCACAGTGGGGTGCATTCATCTCTTCAATCATTATTATAACTTTTCAATACCAGTATAAGAATTATAGCAAATAAAGAAAACCAGAAGTATAAAGAAGAAATTATTCACCATTCAATCCATTGTTGACACTGATATACATAGGTATTTTTCTGGCTGTCATTAAAAAACCTTTATGTTTATCTATCAGTTTTATTGATATGTGATACCATACTACATCATATGGACAAAGTGAACAATGAATGGCTTTTTAAAAGCTGTTGAAAATGACTTTATTTTATAATTATAAACTGAAATGGATATTACATTGAAATAAAATGTTAATTTTAAAAGTGAGTGTAGGTAAATTCATAATTCAGAGATCTTTTTCCATGATTTAATGATTGTTTACTGAATGTTTAGCAGGATCCAGATTTTGTTTCAAGTAAACCATTCCTGATTTTCTGGACATCATTGTGCTGTCTTTGAGTGCAAAGAAATATTGTTGCTTCTGTCTATATATAAATACCTGGCTTATGACATATTGTAATTTTTTAGAATGTATTGGAAATAAAATCAAACTCATTCTTACAAAGAAACATAATCCACGTCTACAGGAATGAAAACCCAGGAACTCAGAGTACAAAGAGCTCCCCGACTCTTAGTTCTGACTATGGTATTTGAAAGACCTTGCCAACACCCAGAAGAGAAAAAGGGAGTTGTTGGGTACAGATGGTGTCAAAGAGTGACTCAAATGTTTACAAGATACCATGGGAGAGAAGAATTGTCCATAAAAGTCAAGTGCTTTATCCATCGAGTAGAGTGACCACCGTCGATTCTATTCACATGTGATCATAATCTCCAACAATTAAGAAACACAAAAGGAAGAAAACTTTAGAGAAATAGGTAATTCCAAAGCTTCATATTTGTCTCTCAACACACTCCCTCCTTTAATATATATTTTAGTTATGCATATCAATCATACATGAATATATTTAAACTTGATGTCTAGAGCAGAAATCACAACCTTAGAAAATAAAGGGTCATAACTCCTTACAGTGGTCCCATACATACATCTCCAGTGGAAACGAATTGTGATTCTTTTTTAAACATTTACCAGAGCATTTCTGAAACTCGGCAAATAACTATGATCCATGAGGCAACATGGGAGTACAATTCCTGTTTACATATAAAAATCACCACAATTTTTAAAACAAATCTGTTTTATTGAGATATATTAAACAAATATCTTTTTTATCCAATGTATACATTCCCTGGTCCTTGGTATATTCACAGTGGTGTGCATTCATCTCTTCAATCATTATTAAACCTTTTCAATAGCTATATAATAATTATAATAAATGAAGAAACCCAGAAGAATAAAGAAGAAATTATTCACCTCTCAATCCACTTCTTGACACTGAGATACATAGGTGATTTTCTGGCTTTCCTTGAACAACTTTTTTGGTTATCTTTCAGTTTTACTGATATGTGATCTGATACTACAATATGTGGACAAAGTGAACAATGAATGGCTTTATTAAAGCTGATGAAAAGGTCTTTATTTTAAAATTATGAATTGAAACGGCTATTAGAATGAAAGAAAATATTAATTTTAAAAGGGAATGTAGGTAAATCGTTAATTCTGAGGAGATCTTTTTCCTTGATATCAAGATTGTTTCCTGAATGTTTAGAAGACTGCAGATTTTGTTTCAAGGAAAGCATTCCTGAATTTTTGGACATCATTGGGTTGTTCTCAAGTGCAGAGAGATTGTGATGCTGGTATCCATATAAAAACACCTGCTCTTATGACTTATTTTAATTTTTTAGAAAGTATTGGAAAGAAAATTTTACTCTTTCTTACAAAGAATCAGAATTCACATATACACAAAGGAAAACCCTGGAACTCAAAATACAATATCTCCCAGGCTCAAATTTCTCCTATGGCTTATGAAGGACCTTGACAACATGCAGAAGGGAAAAAGGGACTTGTGGGGCCCACAAGGTGACCAAAAGTGACTCAAATGTTTACATGATATCATGGAAGAGAGGAATGATCCATAAAATTTGAGGAACTAATACATCAATCAAAGTGTACCACCCTCCATTCTACGCACGTTTGATTGTAGCCTCCAACAATGAAGGAACAGAAAAGGAAGACCACTTTAGAGAAATAGGTAAATCTAAAGCTTCATATTTGTCTCTCACCACCCTCTTACTCTTAATATATATTTTTAGTTATGCATAACAACCATACATGAACATACAGAAACTTGAATTCTAGAGCAGAAATCACGACCTTAGAAAATAAAGGGGCATAACTTCTTACAGTGGTCCGATCTCCAGCAGAAACTTGAATTGAGATTCATTTTTTAAAATTAGCCATAGCATTTCTGGAACATGACTAATAACTATTATACATGTGTAAATTCGTTGTAAAATTTCTGACACACAATGATTTTAAAAACAAATCTGTTTTATTGAGATGTCTTAACCAATACCCTTTTATTTTTAAATTTTTTATTAATTTTTATTGTGGGTAGAAATCAAAATTCTCACAATACATACAAACATTTGCAAAATGATATATAAATATATATGCATATATGTGTATTTGCTTACAAAAATGTTATATATACATATATTTTAAGAGGTGCTTAGATTACCCAAAATATTACACGGAACCCACTGGGATTCCCATGTTGCCCACCTCCCACACCTCCCACCACATCCCACACAAACATCTCCCACAAGTGTGGCCCACCACCCTCAATGAGACCAATACCCTTTTATCCAAAGTGTACACTACCTGGTCATTGGTATATTCACAGTGGTGTACATTCTTCTCTTTAAATTTTATTAAACATTTTCTATAGCTCTATAATAAATATAATAAATAAAGAAATATAAGAAGAATAAAGAAGAAATTATTCACTGCTCAAACCATTTGTTGACACTGACCTACGTATCTGATTTTCTGGCTGTTCTTGAACAACATCCTTTTGTTTATCTATTAATTTTATTGGTACATGATCCCATTTGATGTCATGTGGACAAAGTGAACAATGAATAGCTTTTTAAAAAGAGTTGAATAGGTATTTATTTTAAAATTATGGACTCAAATGAATATTAGATTGAAAGAAAATCTTAATTTAAAAAGGGACTGTAGGTAAATTGGTAATTCTGAGGAGATCTTTTTCCATGATTTCACAATTGTTTACTGAATGTTTAGAAGACTGTGAATTTTGCTTCAAGGAAAGCATTTCTGAATTTTTGACATCATTGGGTTGTTCTCAAGTGCAGAGAGATTGTGATGCAAGTATCCATATATAAATACCTGCTCTTATGTCTTATTTTAAGTTTTTAGAAAGTATTGGAAATAAAATTGTACTCATTCTTAGAAAGAAACAGAATCCACATATACACAAATGAAAACCCAGGAACTCAGAGCACAAATAGCTCTCAGCCTCCAAATTTCTCCTATGGCTTATGAAGGAATTGCCAACACTCAGAAGAGAAAAAGAGAATTGTAGTATCCTCAAGGTGACAAAGAGTGACTCACATGTATGCATGATATCATGGGAGACAGGAATGTTTCCTAAAATTCAAGGACCTAATCCATCAAGCAGAGAGTGCCACCCTCCATTATATGCATGCTTGATTTTAGCCTCCAACAATGAAGAGACACAAAAGGAAGACCACTTTAGAGAAATAGGTAATTCCATAGCTTCATATTTGTCTCATACAACCCTCTTTTCTTAATATATATTTTTAGTTTTACATATCATTTATACATGAAAATACATAAACTTGAAGTCTAGAATAGAAATCACGACCTTAGAAAATAAAGGGGCATAACACCTTTCAGTGTCCCATACACCCATCTACAGAAGAAACTTGAATTGTGATTCATTTTGAAAAATTGGTCAGAGCATTTCTGAAAAAAAACAACAAAATCTATTATCCATGGCTCAACTTGGTTGTACAATTCCTGACATCCAAACAATTTTTAAAACAAATCTGTGTTATTGAGACATATTAAATCAATATCATTTTTATACAATGTGTACATTCCCTGGTCTTTGGTATATTCACAGTCGTTTGCATTCATCCCTTCAATCATTATGCAACCTTTTCAATAGCTCTAGTATAATTATAAGAAATAAAGAAACACCAGAAGAATAAAGAAGAAATTATTCACCTTTCAATCTATTTGTTGACACTGACCTACGTAGGTGTTTTTCTGGCTCTCCTTGAACAACATTTTGTTTATCTATGAGTTTTCTTGATATTTGAAGACCTCCTACATCATGTGGATAAACTGAACAATGAATGGTTTTTTAAAGCAGTTGAAAAGGGCTTTATTTTAAGATTATGAACTTAAACAGATATTATATTGAAAAAATGTTAATTTTAAAAGTGAGAGTAGGTAAACCGATAGTTCAGAGAAGATTTTTTCCATGTTTTCATTATTGTTTACTGAATGTTTAGAAATCTCCGGATTTTGTTTGAAGGAAACTGTTTCTGATTTTCTTGACATCATTGGGTTGTTCTAGAGGGCAGAGTGATTGTGATGCAGGTATCCATACTTAAATACCTGCTCTTATGACATATTGTAATTTTTTATGAAGTATTGGAAATAAAATCAAACTAATTCTTACAAAGAACCAGAATCAATATATACACAAATGAAAACCCAGAAAATCAGAGAACAAATAACTCCCAAGCTCCAAATTCTCCTATGACTTATGAAGGACCTTGCAAAATCCCAGAAGAGAATATGGGAGATGTAGGATCCACACGGTGATAAAGAGTGGCTCAAAGATTTACAAGATATCATGGGGGAGAGGAATGGTTCATAAAAGTCAAGTGCTTAATCCATCAAGCAGAATGACCGCCTTCGATTCTATTCACACGTGATTATAGTCTCCAACAAATAAGAAACACAAAAGGAAGACAACTTTAGAGAAATAGGTAATTCCAAAGCTTCATATTTGCCTCTCACCACACTCTCTCTCAATATATATTTTAGTTATGCATATCAATCATACAAGAACATATTTAAAATTGAAGACTAGAGGAGAAATCACAACATTAGAAAATAAAGGGGAATTACACCTTACAGTTGTCCCATACACACATCTCTAGCAGAAACTTGAATTGTGATTTATTTTTTTAAAATGTCCAGAGAATTTCTGAAACATGACTAAAAACTATTATCCATGACTCAGCTTGGGTGCACATTTCTTGACATCCCCTGATATTTTGAGACATCTTAATCAATATCTTTTTTATACAATGTGTGCATTCCCTGATCCTTGGTATATTCACAGTGGTGTGTATTCATCACCTCAATCTTTTAAAAAAATTTCAATAGATCTAAGGTAATTATAATAAAGAAATACCATAAGAATTAAAAACAAATTATTCACTTCTCAATCCATTTGTTGACACTGACATACATAGGTTTATTTCTTGCTGCCCTTGAACAACTTTTTTTGTTTATCTTTCATTTTTATTGATATGTGATCCCATACTACATCATGTGGAAAAATTAAACAAAGAATAGCTTTTTAAAATTGCTTAAAGTCTTTATTTTAAAATTTGGAACTGAAACGGTTATTAGAGTGAAATAAAAAGTTAATTTTAAAAGTAAGTGCAGTTAAATTGATAATTCTGTGGAGATCTTTTTCCAGGATTTCACGATGATTTACTGAATGTTTAGAAGGTTCCAGAATTTGTTTCCAGGAAACCATTCCTGATTTTCTGGATGTCATTTGGCTGTTCTCGAGTACAGAGAGATTGTGATGCAGGTATCCATATATAAATACGTGCTCTTTTGACATATTGTAATTTTTGAGAATGTATTGGAAATGAAATCATACTCATTCTTACAAGGAAACAGAATCCATGTATACATATATGAAAACCCAGGAACTCAGAGTACAAATAGCTGCCAACCTCCAAATTTTGCATACGGCTATGAAGGAACTTACGAAAACCCAGAATAGAAAAAGAGACTTGTAGAGTCCATAAGGTGAAAAAGAGTGACTCAAATGTTTACAATATATCATGGGTGAGAGGAATGTTTCATAAAAGTCAAGGACTTAATCCATCAAGAAGATTGTACCTCCCTCCTTTCTATGCACGTGTGATTATAGCCTCCAACAGAGAAGAAACAGAGAATGAAGACCACTTTAGAGAAATAGGTAATTCAAAACCTTCATATTTGTCTTTTGCCACCCTCCTTCTTTAATATATATTTTTAATAAAGCATATCAGTCATATATGAACATACATAAACTTGAAATCCTGAGTAGAAATCACGACCTGAGATAATAAAGGGGCATAACACCTTACGTGGACAAATCTCCATCAGAAGATTGAATTGTGATTCATTCTTAAAAATTGGCCACAGCATCTTTGAAACATGACTAATAACAATTATCCTTGGCTCCTCTTGGGTATACAATTCCTGATATCCCCACGATTATAAAAACAAATCTCTTTTATTGATACATTTTAAACCAATATCATTTTTATCCAATGTGTGTACTCCCTGGTCCCTGGTATATTCACATTGGTGTGCATTCATTTCTTCAATCATTATTTAACCTTTTCAATTGCTATATTACAATCATAATAAATAAATAAAAACCAGAAGAATAAATAAGTAATTATTCATCTCTCAAACCATATTGGCACTGACATACATAGGTGTTTTTCTGGCGGTCCTTGAACAAATTTTTTTGTTTATCCATCAGTTTTCTTGATATGTGATCCCATACTACAAAATGTGGACAAAGGAACGATGAATGGCTTTTTTAAAGCTGTAGGAAATGTATTGATTTTAATACTATGAATTGAGATGGAGATTAGATTGAAAGAAAAAGTTAAATTTAAAAGGGAGTATAGGTAAATTGAAAATTCTGAGGAGATCATTTTCCATGATTTCACGATTGTTTACTGAATGTTTAGAAGGCTCCTGATTTTTTTTCAAGGAATCCATCCTGATCTCGTGGACATCATTGGGCTGCTCTCCACTGCAGTGAGATTGTGATGCAGGTATCCTTACATGAACAACTGCTCTTATGACATATAGTATTTTTAAGAAAATATTGTAAATAAAGTCAAACTCATTCTTACAATGAAACAATCCAAATATTCAGAAATGAAAACCCAGCGACTAAGAGTACAAATAGCTCCCAGCTTCCAAATTTCTCCTATGGCTTATGAAGGACCTTGCCAACACCCCAAAAAGAAATAGGGAATAGTAGGATACATAAGGTGACAAAGGGTGACTCAAATGTTTACAAGATATCATGGGGGAGATGAATGTATCATAAAAGTCAAGAATCTAATTCATCAAGAAGAGTGTACCACCCTCCATTTGATGCACGAGTCATAATAGGCTCCACAGTGAAGAATCACAAAAGGAAGACCTCTTTAGAGAAAATGGTAATTCCAAAGCTTCACATGTCTCTAACCACCATCTTTCTCTTAATATATATTTTTAGTGATGCATATTCACCATACATGAACATACATAAACTTGAAATCTAGAGCAGACCTTACACTTTACAGTGGTCCCATCTCCAGCAGAAAATTGAATTGTGATTCATTTTTAAAAATTGGAGAGAGCATCTTTAAATATGACTAATAATTATTATCCATAACAACTTGTGTGTACAGTTCCTGACATCCCCACAATTTTTAAAACAAATCTGGTTTATTGAGACATATTAAACCAAGATCCTTTTTATCCAATGTGTAAATTCCCTGATCCTTGGTATTTTCACAGTGTTGTGCAATCATCTCTTCAATCATTATTAAACCTTTTAATAGCTCTATAGTAATTATATTAAATAAATAAATAACAGAAAAATAAAGAAGAAATTATTATTCTCTCAATCGATTTCTTGACACAGATATACATAGGTGTTTTTCTGGATGTCCTTGAAACCTTTTTTGTTTATCCATCAGTTTTATTGATATGTGATCCCTAATATATCATGTGGAAAAAGTGAACAATGAATGGCTTTTCTAAAGCTGTTGAAAAGGTCTTTATTTTAAAATTATGAACCGAAACCTATATTTGATTGAAAGAAAAAGTAAATTTTATTAGGGAGTGAGGTTAATCAATAATTATGAGGAAATCTTTTTTCCATGATTTCACACTTGTTTTCTGAATATCCAGAAAGCTCAGAATTTCTTTCAAAGAAATCATTCATGATTTTCTGGAAATCATTGGGCTGTTTGCAAGTGAAGGGAGACTGTTACACAGGTATCCATATATAAATACCTGCTCTTAAGATATATTGTAAATTTGTAGATATTATTGGAAAGAAAATCAAACTCATCCTTACAAAGAAACATAACCCACATATAGACAAATGGAAACCCAGGAACTCAGAATAAAATTAGGTCCTTGGCTCCAAAGTTCTCCTATGTCTTATGAATGATGTAGCCAACACCCAGAAGAGAAAAAGGGAATTGTAGGGTCCACAAGGTGACAAATTGTGACTCAAATGTTTACAAAATATCATAGGGGAGAGGAATCATTCAAAAAAGTCAAGGACATAATCCATCAAGCAGAGTGTACCGCCCTCCATTCTATGCATGGATGATTATAGCCTCCAACAAAGAAGAAACCCAACAGGAAGATGACTTAAAAGAAATAGATAATTTCAAAGATTCATATTGTCTCTCACCACCCTCTTTCTATTAATATATATATTTAGTAATGCAAATCAGTCATACAAGTCCATGAATAAACTTGAAGTATAGAGCAGAAATTATGACCTTCGAATATAAAATGGCATAACACTTTACAGTGGTCCAATCTTCAGTAGAGACTTGAATTGTGATTCATTTTAAAAAATTGGACAGAGCACATTTCAATATGACTAATAATTATTATCCATAACTCCACTTGAGTTTATAGTTCCTGACATCCCCATGATTTTTATAACAAATCTGGTTAATGAGACATATTAAACTAATATCTATATTATCCAAAGTGTACATTCCCTAGTCCATGATATATTCACAGTGGTGAGCATTCAGCTCTTCAATCATTATTAAACTTTTTCAATAGCTCTATATAATAATTATAGCACACACACACAAAAAAAGCTAGAAGAATGAACAAGAAATTATTCACTTCTCAATCCATTTGTTGGTCCTGACATACATAGGTTCTTTTCTGGCTGTCCTGAACAACTTTTTTTGTTTATCTATCAGTTTTACTGATATGTGATACCATACTAAATCATGTCGATGAAGTGAACAATGAATGGCTTTTTTTAAGCTGTTGAAAAGGTCTTTATTTAAAATTATGAACTGAAAAGTATACTAGATTGAAAGAAAATTTTAATTTTAAAGGGGAATATTGGTAAATTGATAATTCATATGATGGCTTTTTCAACGTGTTCATGATTGTTTAATGAATGTTTGGAAGGCTCCAGATTTTGTTTCAAGATAAATATTCCTGATTTTATGGACATCATTGGGTTGTTCTCGAGTGCAGAGAGATTGTGATGCAGGTATCCATACATAAAAATCTGGTCTTATGACATATTGTAATTATTTAGAATGTATTGGAAATAAAGTCATACTCAGTCTTACAAACAAACAGAATCCACATATTCACCAATGAAAACCCAGGAACTCAGAGTACAAATAGCTCCAGCCTCCTAATTGCTCCTATGGCTTCTGAAGGGCCTTGCCAACACCCAGAAAAGGAAAACAGACTTGTAGGGTCCACAAGGTGGCAAAGAGGGACTCAAACGTTTACAAGAAATCATGGGAGAAAGGAATGCCTCAAAAAAGTCAAGGACCTAATCCATCAAGCAGAGTGTACCACCCTACATTCTATGCAAGCTTAATTACAGTCTCCAACAATGAAGAAACACAAGAGGAAGACCACTTTAGAAAAAGAAGAGCCCAGGACCAGATTGCTTCACAGCTGAATTCTATCCAACATTCCAGAAAGTGCTAACACCAATTCTGATTAAGCTATTCCAAAAAATTAGAAGTAGAAGGAATATTTCCCAACTCATTTAACGATGCCAACATTACACTAATACCAAAACCAAACAAAGATACCACTAGAAAGGAAAATCACAGACCAATTTCTCTAATGAACCTATAGGCTGAAATCCTCAACAAAATACTTGCTAATCACATTCGACAACATATCATAAGGATTATACACCATGACCAGGTTGGTTTCATCATGGGTATGCAAGGATGGTTCAATATAAAAAAATCAATCAATATAATACACCACATAAACAAACTGAAAGAAAAAAAATCACATGATCATCTCTATAGGTGCAAAATAAGCATTCAACAAAATACAGCACTCTTTCCTGATAAAAATGCTGCAAAAGATAAGAATAAAAGGAAACTTTCTGAATATGTTAAAGGGTATATTTGAAAAACTGAAAGCTTACATAATTTTCAATGGTGAAATCCTAAAAGCCTTCCCTCTGAGATCGGGAACAAGACAAGGATGCCCACTCCTATTTAACATTGTCTTAGAAGTACTTGCTTGAGCACTGAGGCAAGAAGAGGATATAAAATGCATCCAGATTAGAAAAGAAGAAGTAAAAATTTCATTATTTGCAGACGACATGATCTTATACATAGAAAGTCTAGAGAAATCTACAACAAAACTTCTAGAATTGTTAAAGTACACTAATGTTGCAGGCTATAAGATCAATGCTCAAAAATCAGTAGCATTTCTGTACACCAACAACAAGCGATCTGAGGAGTAAATCAAGAAAAAAATGCCATTTACAATAGTAACTAAAAGAATCAAATATCTAGGAATAAATTTAACTAAAGATGTAAAGGACTTGTATAAAGAAAACTACAAAACATTGTTAAAAGAAATTAAAGAAGACTTAAATAAATGGGAAAATATTTCCTGTTCATGGATAGGAAGACCAAACATCATCAAGATGTCTGTCCTACCCAAAGTAATCTACAGATCTAATGCAATCCCAATAAAAACCAACACTCTATTTTTTAAGGAGCTGGAAAAACTAACCACAACATATATTTGGAAAGGTAAGAGACCCCGAATTGCCAAAGACATATTGAAAAAGAAAAATGAAATAGGAGGTATCACATTACCGAACTTTAAAACATATTACAAAGCTACAGTGATCAAAACTGCATGATATTGGCACAAGGATAGACCTACTGACCAATGAAATTGAATTGAGAATTCTGATATAGATCCTTGCATATACAGTCATCTGATATTCAGCGAGGCTACCAAGCCCACTAGTTAGGAGAATAGCCTCTTTAACAAGTGGTGCTTGGAGAGATGGATATCCATATCTGAAAGAATGAGAGGAGAATACCATCTCACACCTTGTACAAAAATCAACTCAAGATGGATCAAAGACCTAAATATAAGGCCCAAAACCATAAAGACCTTGGAAGATAATGTAGGAAAGCATCTACAGGACCTTGTAATAGGAAATGGTTAAATGGTTTTCACAGCCAAAGCACAAGCAGCAAGGGAAAAAAAGATAAATGGGATCTCCTCAAAATTAAAAACTTCTGCCCATCAAAGGACACTATTAAGGAAATAAAAAGGCAGCCTACCAAATGGTAGAAAATATTTGACAACCATATATCTGATAGGAGCCTAATATCCTGCATATATAAAGAAGTCCTACACCTTTAAAAGAAAAAGACAAACAACCAACTTTTAAAAATGGGCAAGTGACGTGAAATGACATATTGGGATTCAAGCAATGGAATAAATTATAACAGTGAGGTGAAGTCAGTGGCCACTAGACGCTTTTGGTGTGGGGAGGGGAAGGGTAGTTCAAATACAGCGGCTTTTACAGGACATGGGGAGTGTCTTGAGTGAGGTTGTGGCGATGGATATAGGTCATTTTATATCTGCATATATCATGCAGAACTGTATGGGAGAGAGTGTGGTCTACGATGTGAACTCTGGTCTATGCTTAGTGGCAAAGCCCCAGGATATGAATATCCATTGCAGGGGATGAACCACACTAATGAAAGATGTTTATGTGAGATGTTCTGGGAGGTATGGGAGGTGGAGATCATGGGAATCCCTGTAAATTTGTGTAACATTTATGTAATCTAAGCATCTTTTAAAATCTATATGGAAAAAAAATAACTAACATTTATGTAAGCAAATGCACATATATGCATATATATCTAAATATCATTTTACAAATATTGGTTTGTATTGTGAAAAATTTGATTTTTACCCACAACTAAAATATATATATAAAAAGAAATTCTACTCTCGAAAATAAAGACAAACAACCCATTTAAAAAATGGGCAAGTGACCTGAAAAGACACTTATCCAAGGAAGAAATACAAATGGCTAAAAAGCACATGAAAAAAATGCTCAACATCACTTGCTGTCAGGGAAATGTGAATCCAAACTACAATGTGATACCATCTTACATCCATCAGAATGGCAGCTATTAAAAAAAACAGCAGACTCTAAGTTTTGGAGAGGATGTGGAGGATTAGGAATCCTCATCCACTGCTGGTGGGATTGTGGAATGGTCCAGCCACTGTGGAGGACAGTTTGGTGGTTCCTCAGAAAACTAACAATAGATCTTCTGTATGACCCAGCAATTCCACCGCTGGGTATATTCCCAGAAGAACTGAAAGCAAAGACACCAACAGATATATGCACATCAATGTTCATAGTGGCATTGTTCACCATTGCCAAAAGTTGGAATCAGCCCTGGTGCCCATTAACAGACGAATGGATAAGCAAAATGTGGTACATACATACAATGGAATATTACTCAGCTGTAAGAAGAATAAAGTGCTAACACATGGAAAGACACGGATGAATCTTGAAGACCTTATGTTGAGTGAAGCAAGCCAGACCTTGAAGGATGAACAATATGTAATCTCACTGATTTGAACTGAGGAAAGTGAGCATACTCTGAGAACCATTGTCTGAAATATATGTTAACAAGGGAGAGAGAGAGGAGTAGGCTGTTACCCATCACCCATATGGACATAATTTATGATAAAGGGATAGAGTATAGTTGCATATTGAAGGATAGGACAGATGGGTAGTGATATCAATAGGTTTGGTGGTGCAGGGTTGACAGGTGGGTAGATTAGGAAGGGCAGGTTGGAATACCCAGGGCATATAACTATGAATCTTGTCATTCCTTTAGTCAAGACAGGGGAGTGTCATATGCCCAGGGGCAACAAGGAACAGTTAAGATCAAAAGGGGTGTTTAGTGGTCATGGGAAAGATTTTACATTACCTTACAGTAATGGACACAGAATATGGTAAATATCATCAAAAATTTTAAAACTGTACCATCTAAATTGTAAACTATACTGTAAACCATTAACAATGTTTAGTTGCTATATTTTCTATCTGGCATCATTAAAAAAGCTTTTAATATGGGGTGGGGAAGGTGGAGGGTGGTTGGGTATGTGGGAGTCTCTAGTATTCTGTGTCTGACTTTGCTGTGACCTAAAACTTCTTTGAAAATTAAATGAAAATTTGGGAGACACTAGGGAATGAGAGTGGGACGGTGTCATGGTACACTAGAAATCTGACAATAGAGTAATAAAAGGAAAAAAGAATAATTTTTTTAAAAAAGGAAATTTTTTGTTTTTTTCCCATTTCTTGAATGTCCCAATCCGCTAGTTATATTTAACTTTTTTGTGTTTTTTTTCCTTCTGAGTTTCCTTGTATTTATCCCTTGCATTTAGCTTATCATTATTATTTCATTTTCCATTTAATTGTATTTGGCTATTATATGGGCTTCATATTCAAGGAAGGTTAAGATCACAGAAGGGTTACAATGGGGGCTGCAGAGGACCATTGTTGGAAGTGTCTGTGATGGGGTATTCATGGGAGTAAGTTCATCTGAATATAGATGAAATATATATAAAACTGTTCAAAGGATCGAGGGATGGGGCATGGTCACGGTGGGTAGACAATCTCTCAATAAATGAGGGAATCTGAATTCCCAGCCTGGACAGCTCTGCCACATTCCTCAAGGGAGCAGCAACCATCCCCTGAGTGCAGGAGCAGTGTCTGGCAAAAGGGAATGGTCCACTGACGGGTACTTTTTATTGATGACTAGCCTTATGAATCTTTGGTCTTGTATTTGAAATTTGGCTGAATCTTATGGGGTGCCTAAGGGATGCCATCTGAGTCTCCTTGTTGCTCAAATGTGACCTCTCTCTAAGCCAAACTCAGCATATGAATGCATTACCTTCTGGGGCTAGATCCCCACGGATGAGCCACCCTGGCAATGAGGGATTAATACCAAGAGCCAACTGGCAACACAATTGGAATAAAAAACCTTGAATAAAAGGGGGAAAAGGAAAAGTCAAATGAGTTCATGTGGTTAAGAGACTTCAAAGAGAGTCTGGAGAACACCTTAGAGGTACCACTTATGCACACTGCAGCAGGATCTCATAGAACACCATAGTGGATATCACTCCACAGAGAGGGGCTCCTGGGGGCTCTGTAGACATTCAGGTCCTATACAAGCAGGGATACTCTAGAGATTGACACCTTATCAGTGGCCTCTACTTTGGAATCTGGCTCCTGAGTGTGACAGAGATGGACTCAAATAAGGCCTCCCTGCACATGGTCCATTAGTCCCTTCTATTCAAACCTATATGTGAGGCTGGAGTATGTAGGTGTAATTCCAGAGACTGGAGCTCCTGGCCTGCCTATGTGCCAGCTGTGCCTGGAATCCCGTTGGAGCTGCAACTACTACTCTACAGCCCAATGGACTCACCCAAGTCACATGGTGAGGAGATGATGATGGACAACGGCCATCCCAGGGAATGTATAGTGCCTGCAGCTGAAGGCAGGATAATCCCACCCACCGTATCTCTCACTTAGAGGTGGAGTGGACATCACCATTCCAGTCCCCTCAGGATTGGGGGAAGGGCTATGGACTAGAGTGGACTTAAATATATTCTTTTGTAGACATATTGTGACTCAAGCAATGGAAGAAATTATAACAGTAAGGTGGAGCCAGTGGCCAGTAGTTGCTTTCGGGGCAGGGGGGCGTAGGGCAGTTGTAATACAGGGGCTTTTTCAGGACTTGGGTGTTGTCCTGAGTGATGTTTTGGTGATGGATATGGGCCATTTACATCAGCATATAACATGCAGAACTGTGTGGGAGAGAGTGTGGTCTATGATGTGAACTGTCTTCTTTAGTGGCAAAGCCCCACGATGTGTATATGCATTGGAGGTGATGTGCCACAATAATGAAAGATGTTTCTGTGAGATGTTATGGGAGGTATGAGAGGTGGAAGATCATGGGAATCCCTGTAATTTTTGTGTAACATTTATGTAATATAAGAATCTTTAAAAATATATATATAAATAATTTTTTAAAAGATTGGTTTAATATGTCTAAAAAAACCAGATTTGTTTTTAAAAAATCGTGGCCATATCAAGAATTGTACACCGAAGTTGAGCCATGGGTAATAGTTATTAGTCATGTTACAGAAATCCTCTGGCCAATTTTTAAAAATGAATCACAATTAAAGTTTCTGCTAGAGACAGGACCACAGTAAATTATTATGCCCCTTTATTTTCTAAGGTTGTGATTTCTGCTCGACATTTCAAGTTTATGTATGCTCATGTATGACAGATATGCATCATTGAAAATCATGGAAAAAATCTCTGAATTATCGATTTACCTACACTACCTTTTAAACTTAACATTTTCTTTCAATATAATATCCATTTTAGCACTTAAGTTTAAAATAAAGACCTTTTCAACAGCTTTAAAAAATCCATTCATTGTTCACTTTGTTGACATGATGTAATATGGGTTCACATATCAAAAAAGCTGATAGATAAACAAAAATGCTGTTCAAGGACAGTCAAAAAAACACCTATGTATGTCATTGTCAACAACTATATTGAGAGGTGAATAACTTCTTTTTCTTCTGGTTGTTCTTTATTTATTATGATTATTAAAGGGCAATTGAAAAGGTTTAATAATGATTGAAGAGATGAATGGACACCACTGTGAATATATCAAGGACCAGGGAATGTTCACATTGGATAAAAATGATATTGGTTTAATATGTCTCAATTAAAGAGATTTGTTCTAAAAATAGTGGGATGTCAGGAATTGTACACCCAAGTTGAGCCATAGATAATAATTAGTCGTGTTTAAGAAATGCTGTGGCCAGTATTTAAACATAAATCACAGCTCAAGTTTCTACTGGAGATGGGACCACTGTAAGCAGTTAGTCCCCTTTATTTTCTAAGGTTGTGATTTCTGCTGTAAACTTAAAGTTTATTTAGGTAAATATATGACTGGTATGCATCACTAAAAATAAATATTAAGAGAATGTAGGTGATGAGAGACAAATATGAAGTTTTGGAATTATTTATTTCTCTAAAGTGGTCTTCGTTTTGTGTTTCTTCATTGTTGGAGGCTATAAACATGAGTGCATAGAATGGAGGGCGGTTCATTCTGCTTTATGAATTAGTTCCTTGACTTTTATGAACCAATCCTCTCCCCAATGATATCTTGTAAACATTTGAATATTTCTTTGTCACCTTGTGAACCATACAAGTCCCTTTTTCACTTCTGTGTGTTGGCAAGATCTTTCATAAGCCTTAGGAGAAATTTTAGTTTGAGAACTATTCGTGCACTGAGTTCCTGGGTTTTCATTTGTGTATATGTGGGTTCTGTTTCTTTGTAAGAAAGAGTTTGATTTTATTTCAAATACTTTGGGAAAAAATTACAATATGTCATAAAAGCAGGTATTTATATATGGATCCCTGAATCAGAATCTCTCTGCACTCAAAAACAGCCAAGTGATGTCCAGAAAATCAGGAATGGTTTCCTTGAAACAAAATTCAGAGCATTCTAACCATTCAGTAAACCATTGGGAAATCTTGGAAAAAGATCTCCTCCTAATTATCTATTTCACTACACTCCATTTTATTTTATTTTTCTGTATAATTTTTTATTATTAAAAGTTTTATTGAAGTATGTCATACATACATGAATATACATCAATAAAATGTATAGTAAAAAAGAAACATGCATATCATCATACATGTCTGACATATATCACACCATGAGCAAGATCATGTCTTCAATCATGGTGGAATGTTTTCAATAACTCTATAATAATTATAATAAATAAAGGAAAACCAGAAAAATAAAGAAGAAATTAGTCACCTCTCAATCCATTTGTTGGCACTGACATACATAGTAGCTTTTTGGCTGTCCTTGAACAATGTTTTTGGTTTGTCTATCAGATTTATTCATATATGATCTCATACTACATCATGTGGACAAAGCAAACCATGAATGGCTTTTTTAAAGCTGTTGAAAATGCCTTATTTTAAAATTATGAACTGAAACGGATATTAGGTTGAAAGAAAATGTTAATTTTAAAAGGGAGTGTAGGTAAATTGATAATTCTTAAGATATCTTTTCCATGATTTCATGATTGTTTCCTGAATGTTTAGAAGATTCTGGATTTATTTCAAAGAAAGCATTCCTGATTTTCTGGACATCATTGTGCTGTTCTCCAGTGCAGAGAGATTGTGATGCAGGTATCCATATATAAATAACTGCTCTTATGACATATTGTAATTTTTTAGAAAGTACTGGAAATAAAATCCAATTCATCCTTACAAAGAAACAGAATCCACATATAGACAAATGAAAACCCAGGGACTCAGAGTACAAATACCTCCCAGCATCCAAATTTATCCTATGGCTAAAGACATTGCCAACATGCAGAAGAGAAAAATGGCCTTCTATGGTCCACACGGTGACAATAAGATACCCTAATGTTTACAAGATATCACATGGGAGAATATTGGTTCATAAAAGTCAAGTACCTAACAAAACAAGCAAGAGTGTACAGCCCTCCATTATGGCCTCCAAAACTAAAGAAACCGAAAGGAAGACCACTTTAGAGAAATAGGTAATTCCAAAATTTCATATTTGACCCTCACAACCCTCTTTCACTTAATATATATTTTTAGTGATGCATATCAATCATACATGAACCTACATAAACTTGAGGTCTAGAGCAGAAGTAACAACTTTAGAAAATAAAGTTGCATAACATCTTATAGTCGTTCCATACACACATCTCCAGCAGAAACTTGAATTATGTTTCCGTTTTAAAAATTGGCCAGAGAATTTCTGAAAAACGACTAATAATTATTATCCATGGCTCCACTTGGGTGTACAATTCATGACAATCCAACAATTTTAAAGCAAATTTGTTTAATTGAGATATTTTAAACCAATATATTTTTTATCCAATGTGTACATTCCCTGTTCTTTGATATATTCACAGTGATGTGGATTCATCTCTTAAATAATTATTAAACCTTTCCAATAGCTCTATAATAATTATAATAAATAAAGAAAAACCAGAGAATAAAGAAGAAATTATTCACCTCTCTATCCCTTTATTGACACTGACATACATAGGTCTTTTTCTGGCTGTCCTTGAACAACATTTTTTGTTTACCTATCAGTTTAATTGACATATCATCCCATACTACATCATTTGGGCAAAGTGAACAATAGATGGCTTTTTAAAAGCTGTTGAACAGCTCTTTACTTAAAATTATGAACTGAAACTGATATTAGATTGAAAGAAAATGCTAATTTTAAGAAGGAGTGGAGGGAAATCTATAATTCTGAAGAGATCTTTTTCCATGATTTCACGACTGATTACTCAATGTTTAGAAGGCTCCAGAGTTTGCTTCAAAGAAACTATTCCTGATATTCTGGACATCATTTGGCTGTTTTCATGTGCAGAGACATTGTGATGCATGTATCCATATATAAATACCAATTCTTATGATATAATGTAATTTTTAAGAAAGTATTGGAAATAAAATCAAACTGATTCTTACAAAGAAACTGAACCCACATGTACAATAGTGAACCCCAAGAACTCAGAGCACAAGTTCCCCCCATCTTCCAAATTTGTCCTCTGGCTTATGAAGTAACTTCCCAACACCCAGAAGAGAAAAAGCGAATTGTAGGGCCCACAAGATGACAAAGAGTGACTAAAATATTTACCAGATATCATTGCAGAGAGGAATGGTTAATAAAAGTCAAGAACTTAATACATCAAGCAGACTCTAACACCTCTATTCCATGCATGTGTGATTATAGCCTCCAACAATGAAGAAAGGGAAAAGGAAGACCACTTTAGAGAAATAGGTTATTCCAAAGCTTCATATTTTTCATTCACCACCCTCTTTCTCTTAATACATATTTTTAGTTATGCATATCTATCATACATGAATATAAATAAACTTGAAGCCTAGAGCAAAAATCAAGTCCTTAAAAAATAAAGGGACATAACACCTTACAGTAACCCCATCATCAGCAGAAACTTGAATTTTGATTCATTTTCAAAAATTAGCCAGAACATTACTGAAACATGTCTAATAACTATTATCTATTGCACAACATGTGTTTACAATTCCTGACATCCCCACGATTTTAAAACAAATTTGTTTTATTCACATATATTAAACCAATATATTTTTATTCAATGTATACATTCCCTGTTCATTGGTATATTCACAGTGATGTACATTCATCTCTTCAATCATTATTAAACCTTTTCATTTGCTCTATAATAATTATAATAAAAAAGAAAAACTAGAAAAATAAAGAAATTATTCACCTCTCAATCCTTTTGTTGACAGTAACATATATAGGTGTTTTTCTGCTAACCTTGAACAACTTTTTTTGTTTATCTATCAGTTTAATTGATCTCTGATCCCATAATAAATCGTGTCAAATAATTGCTTTTCTAAAAAAAACAATGAATGGCTTTTCTAAAGGTGTTGAAATGGTCTTTATTTTAAAATTGTGAACTGAAACCAATATTAGATTGAAAGAAAATGTTAATTTTAAAAGTGAGTGTAGGTAAATCAATATTTCTGAGGAGATCTTTTTCCATGATTGCATGATTGTTTATTGAATGTTAGAAGGCTCTGTATTTTGTTTCAAATTAACAATTCCTGATTTTTGTGGACATAATTGAGCTGTTTTTGAGTTCAGAGAGATTGTGATGCAGGTATCCATATATAAATATCTGCTCTTATGGTGTATTGTAATTTTTAAGAAATTATTGGGAATAAAATCAAACTCACACTTACAAAGAAACCAAATCCACATGTAAAATAATGAACCCCAGGAACTCAGAGTACAAATTCCTCCCACCCTCCAAATTTCTCCTCTGGCTTATGAAGCAATTTCCCAACACCCAGAAGAGAAAAAGGGAATTCTCGGGTCCATTAGGTCACAAAGTGTGACTCAAATGTTTACCAGATATCATTGTGGAGATGAATGGTTATTAAAAGTCAAGGCCTTAATACATCGAGCATTCTGTAACGCCCTCTATTCTATGCACGTGTGTTATAGAGACCAACAATGAAGAAAGGGAAAAGGAAGACCACTTTAGAGAAATAGGTAATTCTAAAGCTTCATATTTATCTCTTACCACCCTCTTTCTCTTAATACATATTTTTAGTGATGATCATCAATCATACATGAATATACATAAACTTGAAGTCTACAACACAAATCAAGTCCTTAAAAAATGAAGGTGCATAACACCTTACAATCGTCACATCATCAGCAGAAGCTTGAATTGTGATTCATTTTCAAAAATTAGCCAGAACATTTCTGAAACACGTCTAATAACTATTATCTATTGCACAACTTCTGCGTACAATTCCTGACATCCCCACAATATTTAAAACAAATCTGTTTTTTTTTAGATTTATTAAACCAATATCTTTTTTTAAATTTTATTTTATTTGAGAATCCTTTTATTAGAAGATGTCCCAGAAGGCAACATTTAAAAATCAGGCCATCAATAACCAGAGCTAAATACAAACTTTCTGGTAAATCTGCCTTTCAAAATAAATCAGACCCTTGCAACAGAAGACTTGCCCCAATGTTTTTTTTATCCTCATACAAAAACAACACCACTTTGCAAAAGGCATGCAAAAATACAGTATTAAAAAAAGAAGAAAAAATTGCCCCAGCATAATACCCAACAGCAGCTTTTAAAAAACAAGCTTTTCAGGTTGAGACATCAGAAGCCTACATCCCGCTTGTCCTCTAAAGATAGTTCCAGAAATCAGTTGGTTCCAGAAAACTATGCTCCAGAAGGTAGAGCAGCTTTTTCCAAATTTCTGCTGGGGTTCTCTGAGGCCAGGAAGCAACCTCAGAAACAGACTATCATGGAAAATAGGTTTGGAAGTAGCAACTGTTTTTTTTTCATATAGAACTCTATCCCCCTTCCCCCTCTACTTCAAAACCCACAGCCTCCAAACACTCTGGGCAGAGTTTCAGAGGACTGTCCTTCTTCAAGGCAAAGCCTAGTGGCTCCAAGTTTGCCCGCAGGACACCTGTTGGGCTGGGAGCCTTTCCCAGACTGAAGGTTGTACCTGGATTCCACTTGGAGCTACAGAGTCCAGCTGGGGCAAAATCCATCATGGATGGCTAAACAGAGCTCCTGGGAGTTCCTTTAAAACTCACCAAAAAGCAAGTCCACCATCTGGAGCCCAACAGATGAGTCCTAGTGGCTTGCCCCAGAATTTAAGTAAGGCCCAGATTCTGGGAAAGAGAGCCGACTCATGGCAGGCTGGCCAGAGCCCAAGGGTGGCTGCAAAGCCACCTTCTTGGAATTGCAAGAGAAGGTCAGATTTGCATAGTTCCGGTTGAACTTCAAATTAAGCAGTCAGGGCTTGAGATGAGAGGAAGGTAGGAAGAGGAAGTGGTACAGTTTTCCCTTTTGAGGTGCCTTACACCTTCCTTAAGAAAGGATTCCAAGATGGGCCTCAAGTGCCCCTCAGCAAACATCTGGGCAGGAAACAAGCTCACAGGCCAGGACTTCAAACCTTTCCCAGACCCCAGGTGAGGAGCAATTTCCCTGTGTCTTGGGGAAATATTTCTGACATGAGGGAAAGTCATGCCACAGAGGCCATTGCATAACAAAGGTAGAATGAAACAAGAAAGTTCCTTGTGAGGACAGAATGATTCCTCTCTCAGAGGAAAGGGCCCAGAGGACTCGGCCCAGAGGACTCGGGAGACAAAGACTCTAGAGGCCATGCTCTTTAAATGTTCTCAAGGTCACAGCATTGAGAGAGGGAGGAGGACTGTGGTCTAACATTTTTAGCATTATCATATATATATATATATATAGAAGGTTTCCAACTCCTCGGTTGCTGTAAAGTGTCTAACAGTGTGGTAATGATCCGTGTCGATCAAGTCTGCAAGTCTGTCTCCACCCAAGATGGCTCGTGTGTCTCCTGGAAAAGGAGCCTCAGGAGGAGCATCCAGGCCCAGCTGTCCAAGCATCATCCTAGAAACACCACTGGGAGCCTCCTTACCCAGCTTAAAAACCAATATCTTTTTTTTCAATGTATACATTCCTTGTTCCTTGGTATATTCACAGTGGTGTATATTCACCTCTTCAATCATTATTAAACCTTTTCATTTGCTCTATAATAATTATAGTAAATAAAGAAAAACTAGAAGAATAAATAAGAAATTATTCACCTCTCAATCCTTTTGCTGACACTAACATACAGAGGTGTTTTTCTGCTATCCTTGAACAACTTTTTTTGTTTATCTATCAGTTTAATTGATCTCTGATCCCATACTAAATTGTGTTGAATAATTGAGCAATGAATGGGTTTTTTTATACATGTTGAAAAGGTCTTTATTTTAAAATTATGAACTGAAACCGATATTAGAGAGAAATAAAATGTTAATTTTAAAGGGAGTGTAGGTAAATTGATATTTCTGAGGGAATCTATTTCTATGAGAGCATGATTGTTTACTGAATGTTAGAAACATCCAGATTTTGTTTCAAAGAAACCATTACTGATTTTCTCAACATCATTGGGGTGTTTTCGAGTTCAGAGAGATTGTGATGCAGGTTTCCATATATAAATACCTGCTTTTATGACATATTGTAATTTTTTATAAAGTATTGTAAAAAATCAAAGTCATACATACAAAGAAAAAGAATCCACATATTTACATATGAAAACCAGGAACAAGAGTACAAATAGCTCCCAGCCTCCAAATTTCTCCTTTGGCCGATGAAGGACATTGCCAACATATAGAAAAGAAAAATGGACTTGTAGTTTCCACAAGGTGACAAAGAGTGACTCAAATGTTTATAATATATCATGGGGTAGAAGAGTGGTTCATAAAAGTCAAGGACATAATCCATCAAGCCGAGTATACTACCCTCCATTCTATGTACTCGTGATTTTATCCTCCAACAATGAAGAAACACAAAAGGAAGAACACTTTAGAGAAATAGGTAATGCCAAAGCATCATATTTGTTTATCACCACCTGCTTTCTCTTAATGTATATTTTTGTGATGGATATCAATCATACATGAACATACATAATCTTGAAGATTTAGAGCAGAAATCACAGTGTTAGGAAATAGAAGGGCCTAACAAAGTACATTGGTCCCATCTTCAGCAGAAACTTGATAATTGATTCATTTTCAAATATTAGTCAGAGCATTTCTGAAAAGTGACTAATAACAATTATCCATTGCTCTCCTTTTGTGTACAATTCCTGACATCTCCACAATTTTTAAAACAAATCCGTTTTATTGAGACACATTAAACCAATATCTTTTTATCCAAAGTGTACAATCTCTGGTGTTTGGTATATTCACAGTGGTGTGCATTCATCTCTTCAAACATTATTAAATGTTTTCATTAGCTCTATATTAATTATGATAAATAAATATATACCAGAAGAATAAAGAAGAAATTATTCACATCTCAATTCATATGTTGGCACTGACATATATAAATGTTTTTCTGGTTGTCCTTGAAGAACTTTTTTGGTTATCTATCAGTTTTATTGATATTTGATCTCATACTACATCATGTGGACAAAGTGGACAATGAATGGCTTCTTAATAGTAGTTGAAATGTCTTTATTTTAAAATTCTGAACTGAAACAGATATTAGATTGAAAGAAAATGTTAATTTTAAAAAGGGAAAACAGGTAAATTGATAATTAAGGGTAGATATTTTTCCATGATTTCAAGAATGATTACTGAATGTTTAGAATGCTATCAATTTTGTTTCAAAGAAACCATTCCTGATTTTCTGGACATGGTTGGGCTGTTCTTGAGTGCAGAGAGATTGTGATGCAGGAATCCATATATAAATACCTGCTTTTAGGACATATTGTAATTTTTTTTAGAAAGTATTGGAAATAAAACCAAGTTAATTCTTAAAAAGAAACTCAATCCACTTATAAACAAATCAACATCCAGGAACTGACAGTAGAATTAACTCCCAGCCTCCAAATTCCAACTATGGCTTATGAAGTAACTTGCCAACACCCAGAAGAGGAAAAGGGAATTGTAGGGGCCACAAATGAGAAAGAGTGACTCAAATGTTTACAAGATATCAATGGAAGAGGAATGGTTCATAAAAGTCAAGGACCTAATCCTTCAAGCAGAGTGTAACACCCACCATTCTATGCATGTCTGATTATAGACTCCAACAATGAAGAAACATAAAAGGAGGACACTTATGTTAAATAGGTAAATCCAAATCTTAATATTTGTCTTTCATCACAATCTTTCTCTTAATATATATTTTCATTGATGCATATCAATCATACATGAACATCCATAATGTCAAAGTCTAGAGCAGAAATCACAGCCTTAGAAAATAAAGGGGAATAAAAACTTACATTGGTCCCATCTCCAGCAGAAACTTGATTTGTGATTCATTTTCAAAAATTGGCCAGAGCATTTCTGAAACACAACTAATAACTATTATCCATTGCACAACTTGGGTGTTCAATTCCTGACATCCCTATGATTTTTAAACAAATCTGTTTTTTTGTGATATATAAAACCAATATATTTTTTATCCAACGTGTACATTGCCTGGTCCTTGGTATATTCGCAGTGGTATAAATTAATCTCTTCAATCATTATTAAACCATTCAATGGCTCTGTAATGATTATAGTAAATAAAGGAAAACCAGAAGAATGAAGAGGAAGAAATTACTCACCTCTCAATCCAATTGTTGACTGTCACATTCATAGGTGTTTTCTGACTGTCCTTGAACAACTTTTCTTGTTTATTTATCAACTTTATTGATATGTGATCACATACTACATCATGTGGACAAAGTGGACAATGAATGGCTTTTTTTTTTGAAGCTTCTGAAGAAGTCTTTATTTTAAAATTATGAACTGAAGCAGATATTACATTGAAAGAGTATGTTGATTTTAAAAGGAAGTGTTGGTAAATCAATAATTCTTAGATCATTTTCCATGATTTCACAATTGTTTAATGAATGTTTAGAAGGCTCAAGATTTTGTTTTAGGAAATCATTCCTGACTTTCTGGACATTATTGGGCTATTTTCAAGTGCAATGGATTGTGAGGCAGGTATCCATCTATAAATACCTGCTCTTATAACATATTGTAATTCTTTAGAAAGTATTGGATATAAAATCATACTCACTCTTTCAAAGAGATTCCAAATCAAACTCATTCTTAAGAAACAGAATCCACATATACACAAATGAAAACCCAGGCTCTCAGAGTACAAATAGCTCTAGGCCTCCAAATTTCTCCTTAGGCTTAGGAAGGACCTTGCCTACACTGAGAAGGGAAAAGGGGACTTGTCAGTTCCACAAGATGACAATAAGTGACCCAAATGTTTACAAGATATCATGGGGGAGAGGAATGGTTCAAAAAGTCAAGGATCTAATCCATCAATCAGAGTGTACCTCCCTCCATTCTATGCACATGTGGTTATAGGCTCCAAAAATGAAGAAACACAAAAGGAAAACCACTGTACAGAAATAGGTGATTCCAAGCTTCATATTTGTCTCTTACCACCCTCTTACTTTTAATATATATATATTTTTGTGATGCATATCAGTCATTCATGAAGATTTATAATCTTGAAGTCTACAGAAGAAATCAGAACCTTAGAAAATAAAGTGGCATAACACCTTACAAAGGTCCCATCTCCAGCAGAAACTTGAATTCTGATTCATTTTCAAAAATTGTCCAGAGCATTTCTGAAACTCAACTGATAACTGTTATCCATGGCTTAACTTGTGTATACAATTCTTGATATCCTCTTGATTTATAAAACAAATCTGTTTTATTGAGTCATATTAAACCAATATTATTTTATCCAATGTTTACATTCCCTGGTCCTTGGTATATTCACAGGGGTGTTCATTTATCTCTTCAATAATTATTAAACTTTTCATTAGCTCTATAATAATTATTATAAATAAAGAAAACAAAGAAGAATAAAGAAGAAATTATTCACTCTCAATCCATTTGTTGACACTGACATACATATGTGCTTTTCTGGCTGTCCTTGAACATTTTTTTGGTTTATGTATCATTTTTGTTGATATGTGTTCCCACAATACATCATGTGGACAAAGTGAACAATAAATGGCTTTTTAAGAAACAGTTTATAAGGTCTTTATTTTAAAATTATGAAGTGAAATGGATATTAGGTTGAAAGAAAATGTTAAATTTAAAAAGGAGTGTAGGTAAATCGAGCGCAGAGAAATTGTGATGCAGTTATTTATATATAAATGCTTGCATTTAAGAGTTATTGTAAGTTTTTAGAAAGTGTTTGAAATAAAATCAAACTCATTCTTATAAAGAAACAGAATCCACATATAGAAAAATTAAAACCCCAGAACTCAGAGTAGAAATAGCCCCCAGGCTCCAAAATTCTCCTATGGCTTAGGAAGAACCTTGCCAACACCCAGAAGAGAAAAAGGACCTGTAGCATCCACAAGGTGACAAAGGATGACACAAATGTTTACAATATATCACAAGGGAGAGTAATTGTTTATAACCAACATAACGTACAGAAACTTGAAGTCTAGAGCAGTAATCACAAATTTAGAATACAAAGGGGCAGGACACTTCACAGTGGTCCCATCTCCAGCAGAAATTTGAATTTTGACTCATTTTAAAAATTTGCCAGAGCATCTTTGAAACAAGACTAATAACTATTATCCATGTTTCAACTTGGATGTACAAATCCTGACATCCCAACGATTTTAAAAAAGTGTGTTTTGCTGAGACATAGTAAACCAATATCTCTTTTACTCAATGTGTATATTCCCTGTTCCTTGGTATATTCACAATGGTGTGCATTCATCCCTTCATTATTTATTGAACCTTTTCAATACCTCTATAATAATTATAATAATTCAAGGAAAAGCAAAAGAATAAAGAAATTAATCATCTCTCAATCCATTCATTGATACTGACATACATAGGTGTTTTTCTGGTTGCCCTTGAACAACTTTTTTTGTTTATCAGTTTTATTGATCTGTGATCCAATACTACATCATGTGGAGAAAGTGAATAATGAATGGCTTTTTTAAAGCTGTTGAAATGGTCTTTTTTAAAAAATTATGTCCTGACACAGGTATTAATTGAAAGAAAATGTTAATTTTAAATGGAGTGTAGGTGAATCAATAATTCACAGGAGATTTTCTTCCATGATTTCAGGATTTTTTTAAATGAATGTTTCAAAGGCTCTGGATTTTGTTTCAAGGAAACCATTCCTGATTTCTGGACATCGTTTCACTGTTCTCGAGTGCAGAGATATTTGATGCAGGAACCTATATATAAATACCTGCTCTTACGGACATATTGTAATCATTTAGAAAGTATTGGAAATAAAATCAAACTCGTTCTTACAATGAAAGATAATCCAAACATACACAAATATAAACCCAGGAACTCAGAGCACAAATAACTCACAGCCTCCAAATTTCTCCAATGCCTTAAGAAAGACCTTGCCAATACTCAGAAGAGAAAAAGGGACTTGTAGGGATAACAATGTGATTAAGTTTGACTCAGATAAATAACAAAATATATAATATATGATATATAATATAAAATATATATAATATATTGTATATATTTTTCAAATATATACAAGATATCAAGGGGGAGAGGAATGGATCATAAAAGTCAAGAACCCATTCGATCAAGAAGATTGTACTGCCCTCCATTCTATGCATGCATGATTATAGACTACAACAATGAGGAAACACAAAAGAAAGACTGCTTTAGAGAACTAGGTACTTCAAAAGCTTCATATTTGTCTCTCACCAACCTCTTTCTTTTAATATATATTTGTAGTGATACATATCAGTCATACATAAATATACAAAAACATGAAGTCTAGAGCATAAATCATGACCGTAGAAAATAAAGGATTCTAACACCTTTCAGTGGTCACATACACACTTTTCCAGCATGAACGTGAACTGTGATATATTTTTAAAAATTGGCCAGAGCATTTCTGTAACATGATTAATAATTATTATCCATGGCTCAACTTGGGTGTACAATTCCTGATATTCCCACGATTTTTAGAACAAATCTGTTTTATTGAGATGTATTAAACATATTTTGTATCCAATGTGTACATTCCCTGGTCCATGGTATATTCAGAGTGGTGTGCATTCATCCCTTCAATCCTTATTTAACTTTTTCAATAGCTCTATAATAATTATAATAAATAAAGAAAAACCAGAAGAATAAAAGGGAAATTATTTGTCTCTCCATCCATTTGTGACCCTGATATACGTAGGTTTTTCTCTGGCTGTCCTTGAACAACCTTTTTGGTTTAACTATTAGTTTTATTGATATTTCATCCCATACTAAATCAAGAGGACAAAGGGAAAAATCAATGGTGGTTTTAAAGTTTTTGAAAGTTCTTTATATTTTTTAAAATTATGAACTGAAATGGATATTAGATTGAAAGAAAATGTTAATTTTAAAAGGGAGTGTATGTAAATGGATAATTTAGGGGAGATTTTTTTCCCCATGATTTCACAATTGTTTCCTGAATGTTTAGAATGCTCTGGATTTTGTTTCAAGGAAGCCATTCCTGGTTTATGGACATCATTGAGCTGTTCTCAAGTCCATAAAGTTTGTGATTCAGTTATCCATAAATAAATACCTTCTCTTATGACATATTGTAATGTTTTAGAAAGTATTGGAAATGAAATCAAACTCATTCTTACAAGGAAATAGAATCCAGATATACACAAGTGAAAACACAGAAAAACAGAATACAAATAGCTCTCTTCCTCAATTTTCTCTTATATCTTACAGAAGACCTTGTAAATATCTAGAAGAGAAAAAGTGACTTGTAGGGTCCACAAGGTGATGAAGAGTGACTCAATTGTTTACAAGATATCATGATGGAGAGGAATGGTTGATTAAAATCGAGGACTTTATCCATCAAGCAGATTGTACAACCTTCCATTCTATGCACTTGTGATTATAGCCTCCAAAAATGAAGAATAACAAAAGGAAGACCACTTTAGAGAAACAGGTAATTTCAAAATTTCCTATATGTCTCTCATCACCCTATTTTTTTAATATATATTTTTAGTGATGCATATCAGTCATACATGAACATACATAGACATGAAATCTAGAGCAGAAATCACAACCTTACAAAATAAAGGTGCATAAGACCTTAATTGTTCACATCGCTAGCAGAAACTTGAATTGTGATTCATTTTTAAAATTGGCCAGAGAATTCCTGAAACACTACTAACTATTATCCATGGCTCAACTTGGGTATACAATTTCTGGCATTCTCAATATTTTTTAAACAAATCTCTTTTATTGAGACATATTAAACCAATACCTTTTTTATCCAAGTCTATATTCCCTGATTCTTGGTATACACACTGTGATGTGCATTCATCTCTTCAATCATTATTAAACTTCTTCTATTGTTCTATAATAATTATAATAAATAAAGAAAATCAGAAGAATGAGGAAGAAGTTATTCACCTCTCAATCCAATTTTAACACCAATATACATAGGTGTTTTTCTGTCTGTTTTTGAATACCTTTTTTGTTTATCTATCAGTTCTATTGATATGTGATCCTATACTATATCATGTGGAAAAACTGAACAATGAATGGCTTTTTTAGAGCTGTTGAAATGGTCTTTATTTAAGATTATGAACTGAAATGAATATTAGATTGAAAGAAAATGTTAATTTTAAAAGGGAGTCTAGGTAAATAAATTCAGAGGAGAACTTTTCCATGATTACAGGATAGTTTACTGAATGATTAGAGGGATCTGGATTTTGTTTCAAGGAAACCATTCCTGATTTTCTGGACATCATGGGGCTGTTCTCAAGGGCAGAGGGATTGTGATGCAAGTATCCATATAGAAATACCTGCTGTTATGACCTATTGGAAGTTTTTAGAAAATATTGGATATAAAATCAAACTCATTCTTTAAAGAAACAGAATCCAAATATAGACAAATGAAATCCCATGAACTCAGTGTCCAATATCTCTCAGTGTCCAAATTTCCTCTATGTCTTATGAAGTAACTTACCAATACCCAGAAGAGAATAAGAGACTTTTAGGTACACAATGTGAGAAAGTGTGACTCACATGTTTACAAATATCATGGGGAAAAGGAATGATTCATAAAAGTCAAGGACCTAATGCATCAAGCAGAGTGTACTGCCCTCTATTTCATGCATGTTTAATTATAGCCTACAACAATGAATCAACACAAAAGGAAGACCATTTTGGAGAAAGAGGTAATTTCAAAGATTCATATTTGCCTCTCACCACACTATTTCTATTAATATATATATATTAGTGATGCATATCAAGCATATGTGAACATTTATAAACTTGAATTCTAAAGGAGAATTCACGACCTTGGAAAATAAAGGGCATAACACCTTATAATGGTCCCATCTCCAGCAGAACCTTGAATTATGATTCATTTTCAAAAATTGACCAGAGCTTTTCTGAAACAAGACTAATAATATTATCCATGGTTCAACTTGGATGTACAATGACAGACATCCCCAAGATTAAAAAAAAAAAATGTTTCCTTGAGACGTATTAAGCCAATGTCATTTTTATCCAATGTGTACATTCCCTGGCCCTTGGTATATTCAAAGTGGTGTGCACTCATCCCTTCAATCATTATTAAATCTTTTCAATAGCTCTATAATAATTATAATAAATAAAGAAAAAACAGAAAAATAAAGAAGAAATTATTCACCTCTCCATCCATTTGTTGACACTGACTTACATAGGTGTTTTGCTGGCTGTCCTTGAACAACCCTTTTGGTTTATTTTAAAAGGGACAGTAGGTAAATCGATAATTCTGAGGAGTTCTTTTTCTATGATTTCATGATTTTTTTCTGAATTATTTGAAGGCTCCAGACTTTGTTCCAAGGATGCCATTCCTGATTTTCTGTACTTCATTGGGCTGTTCACGATTGCAGAGAGATTGTGATGCAGGTATCCACATAAAAATACCTGCTCTTATGTCTTATTGAAATTTTTTGGAAATTTTGGAAATAAAACAAAAACTCATTCTTACAAAGAAACAGAATCTACATATACACAAATGAAAACCCAGGAACCCACGGTACAAATAGCTCCCAGACTCCAAATTTCTCCTATGGCTTATGAAAGACCTTTCCAAAACCCAGAATAGAAAAAGGGACTTGTTTGGTCCCGAAGGAAACAAAGAGTGAAGCAAATGTTTACAAGAAATCATGGGGGAGAGAATGGTCCATAAAATCAAGATCCTAAACCATCAAGCAGAATGTACTACCCTCCATTCTATGCAGGCATGATTATAACCTCCAACAGTGAAGAAAAACAGAGGAACACCAGTTTACAGAAAGAGGTAATTCCAAAGCTGCATATTTGTCTCTCACCACACTCTTTCTCTTAATATATAGTTTTAGTGATGCATATCAATCATACTTGAACATACATTAACTTGAAATCTAGAACAGAAATCATAACCTCAGAAAATAAAGGGGCATAACACCTCACAGGGGTCACATTTCAAGGAGAAACTTGAATTCTGATTCATTTTTAAAAATTGATCAGTGTATCTTTGAAACATGACAAATAATTTTTATCCATGGCTCCACTTGGGTGTTCAATTCCTTATATCCCCAAGATTTTTAAAACATATATGTTTTATGGAAACATATTAAACCAATATGATTTTTTATCAAATGTGTACATTCCATGGTGTTTGGTATATTCACAGTGGTATGCATTCATCTCTTCAATCATTATTAAATCTTTTAATACCTCCATTATAAATATAATACATAATGAAATAACAGAAGACTAAAGAAAAAAATATTCATCCCTCAATCCATTTGTTGAAACTAACATACATAGGTGTTTTTCAGGCTGTCCATGAAACACTTGTTTATCTATGAGTTTTATTTATATGTGATCCCATACTCCATCATGTGAACAAAGTGAACAATGAATGGCTTTTTTAAAGTGGGTGAAAAGGACTTAACTTTAAAATTATGAAACGAAACAGATATTAGCCTGAAAGAAAAGGTTAATTTTAAAAGAGTGTGTATGTAACTCGATAATTAAGAGGAGATCATTTTCCATGATTTCATGATTGTTTCCTGAATATTTAGAAGGCTCCAGATTTGCTTTAAGGAGACCATTCCTGATTTTCTGTACATCATTGGGCTGTTCATGAGTGCAGAGAGATTGTGATGCAGGTATCCATATAAAAACACCTGTTCTTATTGAAAATTTTTAGAAAGTTTGGTAAATAAAATAAAAACTCATTTTACAAAGAAACAGAATCCACATATGCAGAAATGAAAACCTAGGAACTCAGGGTACAAATAGCTCCCAGATTCCAAATTTCTCCTATGGCTTATGAAAGACCCTGTCAACACCCAAGAATAAAAAGGACTTGTAGGTTTCACAAGGTGACAAAGAATGACTCAAATGTTTACAAGATATCATAGGGGAGATGAATGGTTCATAAAATTCAAGGAATGAGTTTGATTTTATTTCCATTACATTCTACAAAAATTACAATATGTCATAAGTGCAGGTATTTATACATGGATACCTGCATCACAATTCCTCTGCCCTTGGGAACCAGCACAATGATGCCAAGAAAATCAGGAATGATTTCCTTTAAACAAAATCTGAAGACTTTTAATCATTCAGTAAACAATTGTGAAATCATAGAAAATGATCTCCTCAGAATTATCGATTTACCTACTCTTCCTTTTAAAATTAACACTATCTTTCAATCTAATATCTGTTTCAGTTCATAATTTTAAAATAAAGACCCCTTCAACAGCTTTTAAAAAACCAATCATTGTACACATTGTATCCTGTAATCATGGAAAAGTTCTCCATGTGCAGGCTCCATGTCCTCCATTACATATACAGGTTGTGCAGGCTCCACAGGCTCCATGGGTTCCTTGGGCTCCATGAGCCCAGTGGCTCAACAGGATCCACATGTTCCACATGACTTCACAGGTGCCAGGGACTCCACGGGGTTTATAGGCCTGCACAGGCTCCACAGGCCTCCATGGGCTCCACAGGCTCCCCAGGACTGCTGAATCACCATGGGATCCATAGCGTCCTCAGACCTGAACAGGCATCACAGACCTCCTTGATCTCCATAGTCTCCATGAGCTCCTGGATCTCCACGGTTTTCAAAAGCTCCATCTGCTCCATGGACTCCATGGGCTTCACAGTTTACAGAGGTTCCATGGGCTTGCACAGCATCCACGAACTCCATGGGTTCCATGGACTCAACATGGACCCTGGGCTCACAGTCCTCTTTGACTTCATGGGTTACACCAGCCATTGGTTCCACACCCTCCACAGGCTCCCTGATCTTAAACAGGTTCTACAGTCCTCAATGGGCTCCACAGACTCCACAGGCTCTACAAGCTCCATGGGCTCCACAGGTGTCCATGGGCTACATGCACACCACAAGCTCCACATTCTCTGTAGTGTCCTTGGGCTCCATAACACAAAAAGCTCCATGGGCCCCATGAGCTCGTCTTCACAGGATCCACAGGCCTGTATAGGTTCCACAGTCTCCCTGGGCCTGCACAGGCTCCATGGCTTCCAAAGGCTCTGTGAACTCCAAAGTCTCCATGGAACTCATGGTCTCCATGGGCTCAAAAACTTCCACAGAATTGCACAGGCTCCACAGGCCTCTAAAGGCTCCATGGTCTCTATGGGCTCCACAGACCTGCATAGTCTCCATGGGTTACACAGGCTCCACTGGCTTCATGGGCCCCCACAGGCTCCAAAGAACCCAGAGGCTCCACTGGCCTCCAGAGGCTATATGGGCTCTATGGTCTACACAAGCAGAACATGCTCCACATGTGTCACTGGCCTCCAGGGCCCTTCATAGGCTCTGCCGGCCTCCACAGGCTCCAAGAACTCTACAGACTCCATGGACTCCACAGGCATCCATTGGCTACATATGTTCCATTGGCTCCATATCTCCACAGTATCATCAATCTCCATACTTCAATAGGCTCCAGAGACACCAGGGGCTCCATGAGATCCACGGGTTCCACAGGCCTCAACAGTCTTCACAGGCTCCATGGTCACCAAAGACACCTAGGAAACCATGGAATCCCTGATCTCCTTGGGTTACATGGTCTCCAGGGACTCCATATACACCTCAGGCTCCATGGGTATGCACAGGCTCATCATGCTCCACTGCCTCCATGGACTCCACTGTCACCAAAGTTACTGCAGTCTCCACAGGATACAGGGGCCTGCACAGGCTCCACAGGCTCCATGGATTCCACAGTTTACAGAGGTTACAAGGGCTCCACAGGCTTCGCAGTCTCCACAGGTTCCACAGACTCCATGGCCTTTATGGGCTCCTTCAACTTCACAGCCTGAACAAGCTCCACACATTTCGCAGGATCCACAAGCTTTCATGGGCTCCAAGGGTTCCACAGGATTCCACAGGATCCACAAGCACCAAATGCTCCAAGTTCATGCACCAGCTCTACAGGCCTCCATGGACTTCACAATTTCCACAGGCTCCACAGGCCTGCATAGTCTCCATGGGCTCCAGGGGCTCTACAGTCTCCATGTGCCTCCAACAGTTCCACATCTCCACACGCCTCAATGGAATCCATAGGATCCACATGCCCCATATGCTGCACAAACTCTATGGTTTCCATTGGCCCCACAGAATTCAACAGGTTTAGTGGCCCCATGGGCTCCACGTGCTTCACTAACATCCACTAAATCCAGGGGCACCATGGATCCAAAGGCTCCATGGGTCTGAACTGGCTACACATGCTTCATGGGCTTCAATGCTTTTATTTGCTCCACAGGCTCTATAGATCTCCACGGGCTCTACAGGCACCACAGGCTCCAATGCGTCCACAAGATTCATGGGCTTCATGGGCTCCATGGTCTGAACAGAGTCCACAGACCTCCATTGGCTCCACAGGCATCATAGTGTCTTCAGGCTCCACACTTTCCAAGGTGCTGCACAGGCTCCAGACTCCACGGCTGCAACCAGCCTTCTCGGGCCCAACAAGTTCCATAGCCTCCACAATCCTCCTGTGCCTGCACAAGCTCCATGGGTTCCATGGGGTCTATAGGTCTGCAGAAGCTCCACACTCTCCCTGGGTTCCAAATTCTACACACACTACACTGGCCAGCACAAGATCCACAGGCCTACACAGGTGCCATGGGCTCCATGGGCTCCACAGGCCTCCACATGCTCCACAGACTGCACAATCTCCACAGGCTCCATGGACTCCACAGTTTATACAGGTTCCAAGGGCTTTTCCCTAACACTCAGTGAAAGCAGTTGGACCTTCAGTTTATAGAACCCATAAAAAGACTTGTTTCATTGGCTGCTTTGCATGTGTTTTTACTTAAAATTAATTTTAAGACACTGGTTTCACCTAACTCTATGTGAATACAGGAGGAAATTCAAGTTTGAAATGTAAATAAGATACTTGTTTGTTTGGCTGCTATGCACTTGCTTTCACACACCATCGATGTCTAAACACTGCTTTTACTTAATGCTATTCCAATGCAGTGGTTTCTTAAGCTTCCAGATCTAATAGGATATGCATTACATTGGCAGGTATGCACTTTTTGGAGTTACAATCAACTTTAAAATCCTGGTTTTAACTTACACTCTGTTGATCCAGGAGGTTCTTCAGATTTGTAAAGTATGAAAGATAATTTTTTCCCTGGCTGCTATGCAATTGTTCTCACATACAATGTCAAAACCCTTCTTTTACCTAATGTTCCTTCATTGCCGAGTTCTTCACATTTGTAAAGTAAACAAGAAGCTTCTATCCTAGGCTGCTATGCCCTTGTTCTCACTAACAACCAATGTCAAAACACCGCTTTTACATAACGTTATGCCAATGCTGTAGATCTTTCACTTTAGAAATCTAAGTAAAATTTGTGTTTCATTTGCTGCTATGCATGTGTTTTCACTTACAATCACCTTCAAAACACCGGTTTTTACCTAACACTCTGTTAAAGCAGGAGGTACTTCATCTTTGAAAGGTAAGTAAGATACTTGTTTCCCTGTCTGCTATTAATTTCCTTTCACTCACAATGACATATCCGTGCTTTTATCTAATGCTCTGCCAATGCAGATGTTCTTCACTTTTGTAAAGTAAATAAGATACTTCTTTCCTTGACTCTCATACCCTTGGTTTCACTTACAACCACTGTCAGAACACTTTTACCTAACTCTATGCCAGTGCAGTAGTTTCTTCACTTTTGAAATCTAAGTAAGATTTGTGTTTTATTTGCTGCTATGCATGGTTTTTCACTTAGAATCACATTCAAAACACTGCATTTCCCTAATACACTGTGAATGCAGGAGGTAATTCATCTGTGAAAGGTAAGTAAGGTACTTTTTCCCAGGCTGCTAAGCACATGCTTTCACTCAGAATGTCAAAAACCTGCTGATAACTAATGCTCTGCCAATGTAGAGTTTCTTTACTTTTGTAAAGTAAATAAGAATATTCTTAACTTGGCTGCTATGCACTTGTTTTCACATACAACCAATGTCAAAACTCTGCTTTTTCAAAGTCAATGTTGCAGTTACTTCACTTTTGAAATCTAAGTTAGTTTCTCATTTCTTTTGTTGTGAAGCATGCCTTTGCTCTTACAATCAACTCCAAAGCACTGCTTTTCACTAAACGTTGGTGAATACTGTCAGTTGTTCAGTTTAGAGAAACAGTATAGAAACTTATTTCATTGGCTGCTTTGCACCTGTTTTCACTTACAATCAACTTCAAGGCACTGGTTTCACCTAACTGTACGTGAATGCAGAAGGTACTTCAAGTTTGAACGCTAAGTAAGTTACTTGTTAGTTTGGCTGCTATCCAATTGCTTTCACTCCCAATGCATGAGAAAATACTGCTTTTACCTAATGTTATGCCAATGCAGTTAATCTCCAGTTTTCAAAACTAAGAAAGGTACTCATATTAATGGCCGCTATGCACTTACTTGGAGTTACAATCACCTTCAAATCCCAGGTTTTAATCTAAAGCTGTATGAATCCAGGATCTTCTTCACGTTTGTAAAGTAAGGAAAATACTTGTTTCCTTGCCTGTTATGCCATTGTTTTCACTTACAAGCACTGTCAAAACACCACTTTTACCTAACGCTAAGCCAAGGCAGTAGTTTCTTCACTTTTGAAATTTAAGTAAGATTTGTGTTTCATTTGCTTCTATGCATGTGTTTTCACTTACAATCACCTTCAAAACACTGGTTTTAACTAACAGTCTGGGAATTCCCATGGTACTTCATCTTTGAAAGTTAAGTATGATCCTTGATTCCCTGGTGTTATGCTCTTGTTTTCATTCACAATGTCAAAGTGCTGCTTTACATAATGCTCTGTCATTGAAGAGGTTCTTCACTTCTGAAAACAAATAATATACTTCATTCCTTGGCTTGTGTGCACTTGTTTTCACTTACAACCAATGTCAAAACACTGCTTTTTCTATGCAAATGCTTCAGTTCCTTCACTTTTGAAATCTATGTAAAATCCTAGTTTCTTTTGCTGCTATGCATGTGTTTTCACTGATACTCAACTTCAAAGCAGTGCTTTACCCTAATGCTTGATGAATACAGTCAGTTCTTCAGTTTAGAGAACCACTAAAGAAACGTGTTTCATCAGCTGCTTTGCACGTGTTTCCACTGACAATCAACTTCAAAACACTGGTTTCACCTAACTCTCTTTGAATGCAGAAGGAACTTCAAGTTTGAAAGTTACATAAGATACTTGTTTGTTTCCTGCTATAACTTCCTTTCACTCCCAATCAATGTCAGAACACTGCCTTTCCATAATGCATTGCTAATGCAGTGGTTTCTTCATTTTTCAAAGCTAAGGAGGATATTCATTTCTTTGGCTGCTATCCACACTCTTAGAGTTACAATCAACTTCAAAATCCTGATTTTAACTTAAAACTCTGGGAATCCAGGAGGTTCTTCACATTTTTAAAGTAAGAAAGATATTTGTTTCCTTGGCTTCTATGCCCTTGTTTTCTCTTACAATCAATTTCCATACCACACTTTTACCTAATGTTATTCCAAAGCAGCAGCTTCTTCACTTTTGAAATCTAAGTAAGGTTTGTTTTTCATTTACTGCTATGCATGTGTTTTCACTTATGAACACCTTCTAGCCACTGGTTTTACCTGACACTGTGAATTCATGCGGTACTTCATCTTTGAAAGATATATAAGACACTTGTTTCCATGGCTGCTATCCAATTGTTTTCACTCACAATGTCAAAATCTGGCTTTTACCTAACGCTCTGTCAATGCTGAAGTTCTTCAATTTTATAAAGTAAATAAGATATTTATTTCCTTGGCTGGAATGCAATTGTTTTCACATAGAACCAATGTCAAAACACTGATTTTTCTATTCCAATGGAACAGTTTCTTCACTTTAAAATCTAAGGAAGAATCTAGTTTCTTTTGATTCTATGCATGTCTTTTCACTTACAATGAACTTCAAAGCACTGTTTTCCCTAATGCTTGGTGAAAGCAGTCATTCTTTGGTTTAGAGAACCACTGAAAAATTTGTTTCATTGGCTGCTTTGCACGTGTTTTCTCTTACAACCAATGTCAAAACACTGCTTTTCCTATGCCAATGCTGCAATTTCTTCAATTTTGAAATCTAAGTAAGATTTTAGTATATTTTACAGCTATGCGTGTGTTGTCACTTACAATCAACTTCACATCACTGGTTGCACCTAAATCTCTATGAATGCTGCAGGTACTTCATCTTTGATAGGTAAGTAAGATACTTGTTTCCCTGCCTACGATGCACTTGCTTTCACTCACAATTCCAAAACCCTTCTTTTCCCTAATGCTCTGCCAATGCAGAGGTTCTTTACTTTTGCAAAGTAATAAGATACTTATTTTTTGGCTGCTATGCATTTCTTTTCACTTACAACCAATGGGAAAACACTGCTTTTTCTATGAAAATGCTGCAGTTCCTTCACTTGTGAAATTTAAGTAAGATTTTAGTTTAGTTTTTTTTTTTTTTTTTTTTTTTTTTTTTGCTGCTATGCACGTTTTCACTTACAATCAACTTCAAAGCACTGCTTTTACCTAACACTCGGTGAATACAGTAGGTTCTTCAGTTTGGACTACCAATAAAGAAACTTCTTTCATTGGCTCCTTTGCACGTTTTCACTTACAATTAACTTCAAGTCCATGGTTTCAACTAACTCTCTGTTAATGCATGAGGTACTTCAAGTTAGAAAAGTAAGAAAGATGCTACTTTGTTTGGCAGCTCTGCACTTGCTTTCATGCTTATTCAATGTCAATACACTGGTTTAACCTAGTGCTATGCCAATGCAGTGGTTTCTTCAGTTTTCAAAACTAAGAAGTATACTCATTTCATTGGCTGCTATGCCCTTGCATGGATTTATAGATCCCTGGGACGGCACAAGCTCCACAGTCTCCATGGGCTTTGTGAACTCCCTGGTCTAAAGAGACTTCATGGTCTCCCTGTACTCAACCACCTGCCCAGGACTGCATAGGCTCCACAGCCCTCTACAGTCTCCCTGGGCTCAACGGGCTCCCGAGCTCTGCCTAGGATACATGGGTTACACAGTCTCCACAGGCTTCATTGCCTCGACAGACTCCAAGGGACCCACAGGTTACTCTGGCCTCCACAGCCTCCACAGACACCATGGTCCCTATGGTCTCCACAGGCAGCAAATGCTTCACAGGTGTCATTGACCTCCACAGGCCTGCATAGGCTTCACAGTCCTCCATGGGCTCCAGAGGCATCCATGGGCTACATGCTCTCCATTGGCTCCACATTCTCCCTGGTATCCTCAGGCTTCATACCTCAAAAGAACTCCATGGCGCCATGGGCTCCATGAGCTGCCCAGTCCCCACAGGCCTCAACTGGCTTCCCAGGCTCCATGGGGTGCACAGCTACACAAAACTCCATGGAATCCCTGATCTCCATGGACATCAAGGTCTCCATGGGCTCCACGTGCTCCACAGGCTCCATGGGTATGAATAGTCATCATAGGCTCCATGGACTCCACAGCCTCTGTGGGCTAAACCTGTTCCACAGGCTCCATGGCTATACACAGACTACACAGGCTCCATGGACTCCACAGCCTCTGTGGGCTAAACCTGTTCCACAGGCTCCATGGCTATACACAGACTACACAGGCTCCGTGGACTCCACAAGCTGTACAGGTTCCACAGTCTCCACATGCTCCACAGAATCCAAGGACCTACACAAGCTGCATGGTCTCCAAGGGCTTCAAAGACTCAACAGTCTTCATGGGTGGGCAGAGTCGCCACAGGACTCCATGGTCTCCACAGGCTCCCTAGACCTGCAGAGGTACCATGGGCTCCACAGTTTTCTCAGGCCTACACAGGCTCCACAGTCCTCTGTGTGTTTCACAGCCTCCAGGGGCTCCATCAGCTCAAAGGTTTCCATAAGCCTCTTTATTCTAACAGACTTCACAGTCTCCCTGTACTTCACGGGACTGCACTGACCCCACAGACCTCCTTGGGCTCCATAGTCTCCATGGGTGACTCGGTTCCAATGGCTTCCACAAACTCCACCAACTCCACAGACTCCATGGGCTTTCTAGGTTGCACTGTTTCCACTGGCCTACACAGCACTCCCAAGCTCAATGGGCTCTTTGGGCTTCTCTTGCTCCATTGGCTCCACCAGCTCATCGGGTCCATGGAATCCACAGGCTCTAAGGCCTGTACAGGTTCCACAGACCTCAATGTGTGCCGCAGTCTCCACTGGCTCAACAGCCTCAATGAGCTCCACATATGTCAATGGTCTACATGCACTTAAGAGGCTCCACATACTGTGTAGTGCCCTTGGGCTCCATACTTAAACAGCCTCCATGGGTCCCATGGGCTCGATGAGCTCCACAGGATCCACAGGCTTGTACAGGCTCCACAAACTCCCTGGGCTTCATGCTCAATGGGCTTTATGAACTCCACGGTCTTGACAGACTTCATGGGCTCTATGGCCTCAACCACCTCCACAGGATTGAACAGGCTCCACAGACCTCTACTGTCTCAATGGGCCCCATGGGCTCCAGAGGTCTGCATAGACACCATGGGTTACAAAAGCTCCACAGTCTTCATGAGCCTCCACAGTCTCCATGGAATCTATGGTCTCCACAGGCAGCACATGTTCCACAGGTTTAAATGGACTGCAGTGGCATGCATAGACTCAACAGGACTCCACGGGCTGCAGGGACTCCACAGTCTCCATGGGCTCCACGTGCTCTATAGGCTCCATGGTCATGCACAAGCTCCACAGGCTCCATGGATTATACAGGTTCCATGGGCTCCACATAATCCATAGGCTCCATGTGTATGTAGTTGCTCCACAGGCTCCACGGATTCCACAGGCTCCATGGGCACCATGAGTTCCACAGGCTCCATGGGTATGCACAGTCTCCACAATCTCCTTGACCTTCACAGGCTCCATGGGCTAAATGTGCTCCAAAGGCTCCATGGTTGTGCATGGGATACACAGGCTCCATGGACTCTACAGGAGCCACAGGCTCCATGTGCACCACAGGGTCCAAGGGCCTGCAAAGGTTGCATGGTTTCGAATGGCTTTAAGGGCTCAACAGCATCAATGGGCAGGCACAGGCTCCACAGGCCTCCATCAGCTCCACAGGCTCCCCAGACATGCAGAGTTACGATGGTCTCCACAGTGTCCTCAAGCTTGCACAAGCCTCAGTGTCCTCCATGGGTTTCAAAGCCTCCATGTGCTCCACCAGCACCATGGCTCCCACAGGCCTCTATATTCTCAAAGATTTTACAGTCTACCTGTACTTCACAGGAATGCACACGGCCCACAAACTTCCTTGGGCTCTCTAGATTCCATTGGCTCATCGGTGTCCATTGCTTCCACAAAGTCCACCAGCTCCACTGACACAATGGCCTTCACAAGTTTCACAGGATTAACTAGACTCCACAGCCTCCACAGTTTCGATGGAATCTATGGACTCCAAAGTCAGCACATGCGCCACAGGTGTCAATGAGCTGTAGGTGCCTACATAGGCTCTACAGGCCTAGACAGGCTCCAAGGTCTCCACAGACTCCATGGGCTCCACATGATCCACAAGCTCCATGAGTATGCACAGCCTCCACAGACTCGACTGATTCCACAGGCTCCATGGGCTAAACATGTCCCATAGGCTCCATGGATAGGCACAGTCTCCACAAGCTCCACGTGCTCCACAGGATCCAAGGGCCTGAACAGGCTGCATGTTCTCCAAGGGCTTCAAAGCCTCAACAGGCTCCAGGGATGTACAAAGGCTCCACAGAACTCATTGGGCTCCACAGGCTCCACAGGTCTGCAGAGGTACCATGGGATCCACAGGCTCTTCAGGAATACAAAGGCTCCATAGGCCTCCACAGGTTTAACAACCTCCATGGGCTCCAACATTTCAAAGGATTCCACAGGCCCCTGTATTCACACAGACTTCACAGTCAACCTGTATTTCACAGGACTGCTTCCTTGGGCTCCATAGTCTCCATGGGATCCTCGGCCTACATAGCTTCCACAAACTCCACCAGCTCCATGGACTCCATGGTCTTCACTTGTTGCACAGGTTCCACTGGCCTGCACAGCAGCCACAAGCTCCATAGGCTCAATGTGCTCCATGGGCTCCATATGCTCTACAGTCCTTTACGACTGCTTAGGCTTCACCAGCTCCATTGCCTCCACAGAATCCAAAGGCTCTAATGTCTGTACAGGCTCCACAGTCCCCAATTAGTGCTGCAGTCTCCACAGGCTCAACAGGCTCCATGGGCTTCAGAGGTTTCCATGGGCTCAAGCTCTCCACAGGGTCCACATTCTCTGTAATGTCCTTGGGCTCCATACATCAAGCTTAATGGGCTTCATGGGCTTGATGAGCTCTACATGATCCACAGTACTGTATAGGCTCCACAGGCTTCATGGGCCTGAACAACTTCCATCGGTTCCATGGGATTTGTGAACTCCATGGTATCCAGGGACTTCACGGCCTCCATGGCCTCAACCACCTGCACAAGGCTGCACAGGATCCACAGGCTCCATGGGCTCCACGGGCTCCAAAAGTCTGCATGGGTTACACAGGATCCACTGACTTCCTGCACTGCCACAGGCTCAAAGGGCACACAGGATCCACTGGCCTACACAGCCTCCATAGCCTCCATGGGCTCTATGGCCTCCTCAGGCAGCATATGCTCCACAGGTGACAATGGCCTCCAGGGGCCCCCAGAGGCTCCACAGGCCTCCACGGTCTCCATGGACTCAGTCGTCTCCATGGGCATCACAGCCCCCCATGGGCTACCTGCACTCCATTGTCTCCACAGTCTCCATGGACTCCTCAGTTTCCATACCTCAACAGGCTCCACAGGCCCCAAATGCTCCACAGGCTGCATGGGCATGAACAGGATACACCCACTCCACAGGCTCCACACACTCTATGATTTCCACAGGCTCTATAGGTAACCATGGGCTCCACAGGATCCAATGGATCTGTAAGATACATGGGCTTAATTGGCTCCAATGTATGCACAGGCTCCACAGGTCTTGATTGGTTCCATAGGCATGATGGACTCCTCAGGCTCCACACTTTACAAGGTCTTATACAGGCTTCACAGGCTCCATGGCCTCAACCAGCCTCCTCAGACTGAACAACTACCAAAGTCTCCTCAGTCTCTCCAGGCCTGCACAAGCTTCATGGGTTCCATGGAATCTACAGGCCTGCACAAGCTCCACAGGCTCCCTTGGATAGAGATGCTCCACACGCTACACTGGCTTACACAGTGTCAACAGGTTAAACAGGCTCCACATGTTCCAAAGACTCCATGGAATTCCATAGGCTCCATGATCTCCATTGGATCCATTGGCCAGCACAGGCTGAATGGTCTCCATTGGTTTCAATTCTGCACAGGCTCCATGGGCTGGAAGAGACTCCACAGACCTCCACAGGCAATGCATTCTCCATGGGTTTCATGGCCTCCAAGGCCTCCAAGGCATCCATGTGCCTGCAAAGTCTCCACAGACTCCAAAGTCTCCACAAGCTCCATGAGCCTGCATAGGCCCCACAGTCTCCATGGCCCAAAATGGGATCCATCCACTCCAAATTCCTCCACATGTTCCTCAGCCTACTCATCCTCCACAGCCTTCACAAGCTCAATTGGTCTACACAGTCTCCATGGGCAGAAAGGTGTCCACTTCCTCCATAGGCTCAATAGACTTTGATGGTACCATAAGCCTGCACAGGCTCCATGGCCTCTATGAGATATAGAGGCTCTGCAGGCTCCACAGTCTCCATGGATTCCATGGTATCCATGAGCTGCACTGTTCCAAGACTCCACAAGTTCCATAGGCCTGCAGAGTAAACATGGGCTCCACGGGGTCTATAAGCCTGCACAGGCCTCCACAGGTTTCAAATCCTCCATGGGCCCCATCAGCTCCATGGGTTCCACAGGCTCTACATTTTCAGAGATTTCACAATCTCCCTGTCCTACTCAGTCCGGCAGTTTCCACAGGCCCCCTTGAGCTCCATTGTTTTCAAGGGCTCTTTGGTATCCATGACCTCCACTAGCTCCAGCAGCTCTATGGACTCTTGTGCTTCACAGGTTGCACAGGTTCCACTCACCTGCACAGGGTCCACAAGCTCCTTGGGCTCCATGGGCTCCATGGGCTCCATGGGCTCCACAGTGCTCTATAATTGCATGGACTCCAACAGCTCCATTATCTCCACAGACTCCACTGGGTCCATGGGCCTGTACAGGCTCTACAGGCCTCAAAAAGTTGCACAGTCTCCATAGGCTCAACAGGCTCGAAGGGTTCCAAATGTGTCCATTGACCACATGCACTCCACAGGCTCCAAATTCTCTGTCATGTCGTTGGGCTCCATATCTCAGTAGGTTGCATGGGATCCATGGGATCAACAAGTTCCACAGGCTCCACAGGCTCTCTGGGCCTCACAGGCTCCAAGGTCTCCACAGGCTTTGTGATCTCCATGGCCTCCATGGACTTCATTGTCTCCATGGCCTCAACTACCTGCACAGGACTGCACAACCTGCACAGGGCTCTAAAGGCTCCATGGCCTCCACGGTTTCCACAGGTCTGCATAGGCTCCATGGGTTACAAAGGCTCCAAAGGCTTCATGGACCTCCACAGTCTCTAGAAGACACACAGGCTCCACTGGCCTACACAGACTACACATGCTCCATGGGCTTTATGGGTCTCCACAGGCAGCACATGCTTCACCTCTGTCCATGGCCTCCAGGTCCTACATAGGCTCCACAGGTCTCCGTGGGCTCAATGGACTCCACAGACTCCATGGGCTCCACAGGCATCCAGGGGCTTAATGAACTCCATTGGCTTCACAGTGTATGCAGTCTCCTAGGGCACAATACCTCCACAGGCTCCATGGGATCCAAGGTCTCAATGAGCTCCACAGGTTCCACAAACTTCATCTGGCTTCACAGGCTCCATGGGGTCGACAGCTACACAGGACTCCATGGAATAACTGATCTCCATGGACTTCATGGTCTCCATGGGCTCCATGTGTTCCACTGGCTCCATGAATAGGCATAGGCTCCCCAGGCTCCACAGGTTCTCACAGGCTTCACAAGCTCCACAGGCTCCACATGCCTGCAGAGTCTCCATGGGTTCCATGGGCTCTATAGGTTCCTTGGAACTCCACCGGATCAACAGCTCCACAGAACTCTAGGGGATCCATGGGATGCACAATTTCCATGGGTTGATCAGGCTCCAGTATCTCCACAGGTTACATGGGCATGTACAGTATCCACAGGACTCAAAAGGCCGCACAGGCTGCACAGGCTCAACAGGATCCATGGTTTCCACATGTGTCCATTGGCTACATGCACACCACTGACTCCAAATATTCTGTATTGTCCTTGGGCTACATAACTCAACAGGCTTCATCATCCCCATGGGCTCAATGAGCTCCACAGGATCCAGAGGTGTATACAGGCTCCAAAGGCTCCCAGGGCCTACACAGGCTCCACGGGCTTTGTGAACTCCATGGTGTCCATGCACTTCATGGTCTCCATGACTTCAACCACCTCCAAAGGACTGCAAGACTCCACAGGACTCTACAGGTTCCATGGGTTCCATGGGCTCCACAGGTCTGCACAGGATCCATGGCTTACACAGGCTCCACAGAGTCCATGGGCCTCCACAGTCTCCAAAGTACCCACAGGCTCCACTGACCTACACAGCCTCCACACACTGCATGGATTATATGGTCTCCAAAACCAACACAGGCTCCACAGGTGTTAAAGGACTTCAGGAGCTGCATAGGCTCCACAGGTCTCCTTGGGCTACATGCGGTCCATTGCTTCCACCTACTCCAGCAACACCTCAGACTCCAAACATCAACAGGCTCCATGGGCTCCATGGGCTCCATGAGCTCCACCGCCTCCACAGTCATCAAGTGTATTCACAGGTTTCATGGGCTACACAGCTACCCAGGAATCCATGGAAACCCTGATATCCATGGACTTCATGGGTTACATGGGCTCCACGTGCTCCACAGACTCCATGGGTATTCACCAGCTCCACAATCTCCACAGGTTACATGGGCTTGCACAGGCTCCACAGGCCTCCATGCATTCCAAAGTCTCCACAGGCTCCATGCACTTACATAACCTCCAAGGGCACCATGGGCTCCACATTCCTCCTTGAGCTCAACAGACTCTGCCAGAACTATGAGCCTGCACAGGCTCCATGGCCCCATGAGTTATACGGACTCTGAAGTCTCCACAGTCTCTATGGGTTCCAAGGGCTCCATGACCTACAAGTGGCTACACAGGCTCCACATATTCCACAGGCCTGCACAGGTGCCAAGGGCTCCATGGGGTCTATAGGCCTGCACAGGCTGCAAAAGCCTCCATGCGCCCCACAGACTCCCCAGGCCTGCAGAGACACCATGGGCTCCACAGGGTCCTCAGGCCTGCAGAGGCTCCACAGGCCTCCCCGGATTTCACAGCTTCCATGGGCCCCATCAGCTGCATGGGTTCCACAGGCCTCTATATTCTCAAAGATTTCACAGTCACCCTGTCATTCATGGGCCTGCTCTGGCTCCACAGGCCTCCTTGGGCTCCATGGTCTCCACAGGTTCCTTGGTCTCCATGGCCTCCACAGGTTCCTTGGTCTCCACAAGCTCCATCAGCTCCATGGACTCCATGGGCTTCACATTTTGCACAGGTTCCACTGGCCTTCATGGCATCCAAAAGCTCCTTGAGCTCCAGCGGATCAACATCCTCCATGGGCTCCACAGTCCTCTATGATATCCTAGGCTCCTCAAGCTCAATTGGGTCCCCCGGCTCCCCAGGTCCATTGGTCTTTACAGGCTCCACAGGCCTGAGTAGGCTCTGCAGTCTCCACAAGCTCTACAGGATCCATGGGCTCCACATGAATCCATGGAATACATACACACCACAGGCACAATATTCTCTGTAGTTTCCTTGGGATCAATACCAAAACAGGCTCCATGGACCCATGGGCTCGATGAACACCATAGGGTCCACAGGCTTCACTGATTCCATGGGCTCCACAAGCTCCAAAGTCTCCCTAGGCTCCACAGGTTACATGTTCCTGCACAAGCTCCACAGGCTCCCTGGGATCAAAATACTCCACATGCTTCACTAACCTGCACAGGGTCCAGAGCTCTACACAGGTGCCACGGACTCCATTGTCCTGACAAGCCTCCACATGCTCCACAATCTCCACAGGCTCCACTCATTCCATGAAAATTCAAAGGCTCCATAGACTCCATTGGCTCCATGGGCCTGCATAGGATACATGGTCTTCATTGGCTCCATACCTCCAGAGGCACAAGGGACCCATGGGCTCCATGAGCTCCACAGACTCCACAGGCCTCAAGAGGCTTCACAGGTTCCAAGGGATCCCCAGATACACAGGACTCCATGAAATCCCTGATCTCCATGGGCTTCATCATATCCATGGGTTGTGTGTGCCCCACAGGTTCCAGGGGTATGCTCAGGCTGCACATTCTCCACTTACTCTGGCTTCACTGGCCCCATGGGCTCCACAGGCTCCACAGGCTACAGTCTACACAGGTTACCTGGGTCTGCAGAGGTTCCACAGGATTCCATGCATTCCAAAGTTTCCACAGGTTCCATAGGCACCTCAGGCTCCATGTACCTGCAGAGACTCCACAGGCTTCCACAGGCTCCTGAAGCCCCTCAGGCTCCACAGGCTCTATGGACACAACAGTTTACACAGTTTCCAAGGCCTTTTCCTTAATGCTCTGTGAATGCACTTGGATCTTCAGTTTAGAGATCCAGTAAAGAGACTTGTTTCTTTGGCTGATTTCCACGTGTTTTCACTTAAAATCAACACTGGTTTAAACTAACTCTATGTGAATGGAGTAGGTACGTAAAGTTTGAAAGGTAAGAAAGTTATTTGTTTGTTTGACTGCTATGCATTTGCTTTCCCTCACAATCAATGTCAAAACACTGCTTTTCCCAAATGCTGTGACAATGCAGTGGTTTCTTCAGTTTCAAACCTAAGCAGGATAGTCATTTCATTGGCACCCATTTACTTGCTTGGAGTTACAATCAAATTCAAAATCCTGGTTTTAAGGTACAGCTCTGTTGATCCAGGAGGTTCTTTAGATTTGTAAAGTATGAAAGATAACTGTTTCCCTGGCTGCTATGCACTTGCTCTCACTCACAATGTCAAAACCCTTCTTTTACCCAATTCTCTGCCAATGCAGTGGTACTTCACTTTTGAAAAGTAAATAAGATGCTTCTTTCCTAGTCTCCTATATTAGTCAGCCAAAGGAGTGTTAATGTGTAATACCAAAAATGGGTTGGTCTTTATAAAGGGTATTTATTGGATGTAGAAGTCCACAGATACCAGGTCATAAAGTGTTATGTTCTTTCTCGCCAATGTACAATGGCATGTGTGGAGCAAGACAGCTGCTGATGTTTGCCAGGTTTCAGACTTCTTGTGTTCCTCTCTTCCCAGGGCTGCATTTCTCTCGAATCTTAGCTTTTCTGGTTCCTCCACAACGTCACTTGTAGTCTATCAGATGAATGTATCACTTTTCTTCTTCTGGGGCCTTTTCTCCAACATCAAAACTGCTTCTCAAAAACTCCTTCAACTCTGTTCTTGCCTTGCCTTTTATACTCAATTCCCCACCCAAAAAGGGTGGGGTGCAATGCCCTACTGACGTGGCCCAGTCAATGCCCTAATCAAACTCAATCATGCCCAAATGAACAGATCAGGTTACTAGCAAGATCCAATTATATTTTCGGAATTCATAAATACATCAAATTCCCCAAAGGTTACATTCCACCCTCTGAATTCCAAAAACACATTAAAATTCAAAGAAAACTTAAATCAGTAACATTTCAACTATGAAATCATATCGTAGGCATTTAAAAGAAATACACTTTGTCTTCAGGCAAAATTCCATCTGCTGTAGACCTCTGAAACTTACAAAACCATTTATCTGCTTTCAATACACAAATGAAAAGAGAAAGGATAAACATTTTCATTATAATAAGAAGAAATTAGGATGTTGAACATGAGTCATGGATCCTCTACCGTTCAGTAAACCTTCAGGTCATCCTGCATTAGATTTCAAAGTCTGAGAGTCATTATTAAAATGATGGCTTCTTCTCCTTGGGGTCACATGGGAACCCACCGTTTCTAAAGATTTGCCCAAAGGCCCATTTTCTTGGTTCCACCCTCATCAAGCATATGGGTGTTGACCAAGCTCCAGATCTCACCTTCCAAGAGTGTTGGGGTGATTGCCACACCTTACCCAATCTTTGGGTTAGTCTTAGCCCCCCTATTACAGTGAAGTGAAGACAAAATTCCCCTAATATTTGGCATACAGGTTCAACCCTCTCAGAGCAATGACTTGACCACCTGTCCTTCCCTAACTTTTGGCATAAAGAATCAACCCTCTCAGAGCAATGGGTTGGCCACCTGGCCTTCTCTAATCCATGGGGGACAAGTACAGCCTTCTCAGACTTTTGGGTGTTGACCTAAACTGCCCTAATCTTTGAGGAATGTTATCCAACCTCCCTGCATCCTGGGGTGGCAAAATTCTTCCTGAATATTGGATGGGGACATCCACGCTCTTCAACTGCTGGGGAAAACTCACCCTCTCTGCACCATGGGACATCAAAACTTTCTCAGAACTTTAGGTAGGAACATCCACCCTCTTCAACTGCAGGGGCCAACTCACCCTCTCTGTATACATGGGTGGGGCTGTTCTCTTGGCCCAAAGAGATGTCTTAAGTCCATATCTCTGCTTCCATGGTTTTATTCTTAAAGCTGATTCTCCTTCAATCTCTCCTTTCCATGTTCTCTTTACTCCTAGCCAACATTGGGTTTATTCATACAGCTCTCAAAAACTTTGTTGATTATCATGCAAGAAGCAGGGGTACAAGACATCAGACAGTAAGACTTTCCACAAGTCTTTCTGAGATAACTGCATTTTCAATTTTATTTACAAGTTCCAAGTTTAGTAAAGTCTTCAAATTGGGTATTTTCATCTGGGAATTTAATTTCCAGAAACTTGGAAGTTCTGAAATCAGTTTCTGTTTTCTTTTTGTCCAAAAGTTCAGTCCTTAGTGTATTTCACTCATCTAGTATTTAGCTATAAGCTACAAGGAGAATCCAAGACACATTCTCTGAGTTTATCTTGGAATGTTTTTCAGCTAAATGCTCTGGTTCGCTAATTTCAAATTCTGTCTTCCAAATAACACCAGGAGTTAATCTTGCTAAGTTCTCTGCAACTTTAAAACATGGATCACCTTTACTCCAGTTTCCAATAATAGTTTTATCATTTACTTCTAAGGCATCATAGAGAGTCTCTTTAGCATCTGTATAACTATCAACAGTCTCTTCAAAGTGATCTAGGCCTTTTCCATCAAGCATTTCACAATTCCTCCAAAAAATACCACTTACCCATTTATAAAACCATTCCAACATTTTGGTATTTAAAAAAAGCATTACTCCACTCCCGGTACCAAATTCTGTATTAGTCAGTGAAAGGGATGCTAATATGAAATACCAAAAATGGGTTGGTCTTTATAAAGGGTATTAATTTGGGGTAGAAGCCCACAGATACCAGACCATAAAGTGTTAAATTTCTTCTCACAAGAGTTCATTGCCATGTGTTGGAGCAAGACAGCTGCTGACATTTGCCAGGGTTCAGGGTTCTTGTGTTGCTCTCTTCCCAGGGCTCCAGGCTTAGCTATTCTGGTTCCTCCAGAAGGTCAGCTGTAGACTATCAGTCGAATGGCTCACTTTTTTGTTCTGGGGCCTTTTCTCCAGCATCAAAACTGCTTCTCAAAAACTGCTTCAACTCTGTTCTTGCCTTGCCTTTTATACTCATTTCCCAACCAACCAAGAGGTGGTGCTCAATGACCTACTGACGTGGCCCAGTCAACGCAGAAATCATAACTCACTCACGCCCAGATTAACAGATCAGTTTACTAGCATGATCCAATTATATTTTTGGAATTCATAATTACATCAAATTCCCCAATGGTTACAGCTCCTATTCACTTGTTTTCACCTACAACCACTGTTAAAACACCACTTTTACCTAATGCTATGTCAATGCAGTAGTTTCTTCACTTTTGAAATCTGAGTAAGATTTGTGTTTCCTTTGGTGCTTTGCATTGGTTTTCATTTACAATCACTTTCAAAACAGTGATTTTCCCTAATACACTGTGAATGCAGGTGGTACTTCAGCTGTCAAAGGTAAGTAAGAGACTTTCTTCCAGGCTGCTATGCACTTGCTTTCACTCAGAATGTGAAAATCCTGCTTATACCTACTTGTCTGCCAATGCAGATTCTTCACTTTTGTAAAGTAATTAAGATTCTTCTTTCCTTGGCTGCTATGCACTTGTTTACACTTACAACCACTGTCAAAATTCAGCTTTTTCTATGTCAATGGTGCAGTTTCTTCACTTTTGAAATCTAAGTGATTTTCTCACTTATTTTGCTGCTAAGCACGTGTTTTCTCTTACAATCAACTTTAAAGCACTGCCTTTCCCTAATGCTCAGTGAATGCATTCGGTTCTTCAGTTTAGAGAACCAGTATAGAAACTTGTTTCACTGGCTGCTTGCACCTGTTTTCACTTACAATCAACTTCAAGACACTGACTTCACCTAATTCTCTGTAAATGCAGGAGGTAATTCAAGATTGAAATGTAAGTAAGATACTTGTTTGTTTGGCTGCTATGCACTTGCTTTCCCTCACACTCAATGTGAATACACTGGATTTACCTAATGCTATTCAAATGCATTGGTTTTTTCAGGTTTCAAAACTAAGCAGGATACTCATTTCATTGGCAGCTATGTACTTGCTTGGAATTACAATCAACTCCAAATCCTGGTTTTAACCTAAAGCCCTGTGAATCCTGGAGTTTCTTCACTTTTCTATAGTATGAAAGATACTTGTTTCCTTGTCTGCTATGTCCTTGTTTTCACTTACAACAAAGGACAAAGCACCACTTTTTCTGTTCAAAAGCTGCAGTTCCTTCAATTGTGAAATCTATGTAAGTTTCTAGTTTCTTTTGCTGCTGTGCATCTGTTTTCACTTACACTCAACTTCAAAGTGCTTCTTTTCCCTATCACTTGGTGAATGCTGTCGGTTCTTCAGTTTAGAGAACAAATAAAAAAACTTGTTTCATAGGCTCATTTGCACGTGTTCTCACTTTCAATGAACTTAAGACAGTGGTTTCACCTAACTCTCTGTGAAAGCAGGAGGTACTTCATCTTTGAAAGGTAAGTAATGTGTTTATCTCACTTGCTTCTATGCACTCGCTTTCATTCACAATGGCAGAACCCTGCTTTTACCTTGTGCTATGCCAATGCAGAGGTACTTCACTTTTTTTTCTTTTTTAAGGATTTATTTATTTATTTACTTTTATCCATTTTTACACCCCTTCCCCCTCCCCCCCGTTTTTGCTGTTTCTGTGTCCATTCGCTGGGCAACTCTGTGTCCATTTTCTGCCCTCTCTTCTCATCCTTCTCCTCCTGTCTTCACTGGGATTCAATCCTTGGAATCTCTGATGTAGGAGAGAGGCATCCTGCCCGCGCAACCTTAGTTGCTGTTTTTTCGGTACGTCTCATCTTGCCTCTCCCTGTGTCACTCTCCTATTATGTCATCATCTTGCTGTGTGGCTCACGGGAACTGGTGGTGCGCCCGCGCACAGGGCCTGGTGGCCCACGCACCTTCTATATATTTTTAAAATTTTTACCAGGAGGTCCCGGGGATCAAACCCAGGTCCCTCCATATGGGAGATGGACGCCAACCAGATATAGCCCCCTGCTATATCTCTTAAGGTTGACCAGAGCTACCTAGAGTTACAGTCTTTTCCCATACAGGATGGACATATAATAAATCAGGCTTAGTTTATCACCAGCATTCTAAAAACCAGACCTAGGGAGGAAAACGAGGTCTGGGGACACATGCATGGTTTCTAATATAGCGAATGTTTAGCCCACCCTGATTATCACAGAATCAGGACAGTGAGAATATTCGCATGGTACTTCACTTTTGTAAAGTTAATAAGACACTTCTTTCCTTGGCTGCAATGTACTTCTTTTCACTTACAACCAATGTCAAAACATTGCTTTCTCTATGCCAATGCTGCAGTTTCTTCACTTTGGAAATCTATGTAAGTTTCTAGTTTCTTTGGCTCCTAAGCACATGTTTACACTTACAATCAACTTCAAAGCACTGTGCTTCCCTGATACCCAGTGAATGCAGTGGTTTCATCAGTTTAGAGAGCCAACAAAGAAACTTTTTTAATTGGCTTCTTTGCATGTGTTTTCACTTACAATCAACTTCAAATCCCTGGTTTGACCTAACTCTCTGTGAATGCAGGAGGTACTTAAAGTTTGAAAGGTAAGTAAGATACTTATTTATTTGATTGCTATCCACTTGTTTCACTCACAATCAATGTCAAACCACTGCTTTTACATAATGCTATGACAATGCAGTCGTTTCTTCAGTTTTCAAACCTAAGCAGGATACTCATTTCATTGGTACCCATGCACATGCTTGGAGTTATAATCGACTTCAAAATCCGGGTTTTAACCTAAAGCTTTTTGAAACCAAGAGGTTCTTTAACTTTCAAATTAAGAAACATACTTGTGTCCTTGGCTGCTATGAACATGTTTTCATTTAAAGCCAATGTCCAAACACCGCATTTACCTAAAGCTCTGCCAATTCAGTAGTTTTCTCACTTTTGAAATCTAAGTAATTTTTGTGTTTCACTTGCTGCTATGCATGTGTTTTCACTTACAATCACGTTCAGAACATTGGTGTTACCTAACTCTCTGTGAATGCAGGAGTTACTTCATCTTTGAAAGGTAAGTAAGATGCTTGTATCCCTGGCTGCTATGAACTTGCTTTCACTCACAATGTCAAAACCCTGCTTTTACCTCATGCTCTGCTAATGTAGAGATTCTTCCCTTTTGTAAAGTAAATGAGATACATCTTAACTTGGACCTTATGCCCTTGTTTTCAATTACAGCAATGTCAAAGCACTGCTTTTTCTCTGCCAATCCTGCAGTTCCTTCACTCTTGAAATCTAAGTAATATTCTACTTTATTTTGCTGCTATGCTCATGATTTCACTTATAATCAACTTCAAAGCACTGCTTCTTCCTAATGCTTGGTGAATGGAGTCAGTTTTTCTGTTCACAGAAGCAATAAGGAAACTTCTTTCATTGGTTGCTTTGCATGTGTTTTCACTTACATTCAACTTCAAAACACTGGTTTCACCTAACACTGTGAGCTCAGGGAGTATGTCAACTTTGAAAGGTAAATAAGATACTTGTTTTTTTGGCTGCTATACACTCGTTTTCACTCAAAATCAATGTCAAAACACTGCTTTTACCTAATGCTATGCCAATGTAGTGGTTTCTTCAATTTTCAAAACAAAGCAGGATACTCAATTCATTAGCAGGTATGCCCTTCTTGGAGTTACAATCAACTTCAAAATGCTGGTTTTAACCTTCATCTCTGTGAAATCAGGATGTTCTTCACGTTTGTAAATTAAGAAAGATACTTGTTTCCTTGGCTGCTGTACCCTTGTCTTCACTTACAACCAATGTCAAAACACTATTTTTACCTAATGCTATGCCAATGCAGTAGTTTCTTCACTTTTGAAATCTCAGAAAGATTTGTATTTCATTTGCTGCTATGCATGTGTTTTCCCTTACAATCACCTTCAAAACAATGGTTTTACCAAACACTCAGTGAATACGGGAGGTACGTTATCTTTGAAAGCAAGTAAAATAATTGTATACTTGGTTGCTATGCACTTGCTTTCGCTCACAATGTCAAAACGCTGTTTTCACCTAATGCTCTGCAAATGCACAGGTATTCTTTTTTGTAAAGCAAATAAGATACTTCTTTCCTTCACTGCTATGCACTTGTTTTCACTTACAATAAATGTCAAAACACTTCTTTTAATATATCAATGGTGCAATTTCTTCACGTTTGAAATCTAAGTACAATTCTAGTTTTTCTGCTGCAATGCATGTGTCTTCACTTACAATCAACTTCAAAAGACTACTTTTCAGAGTGCTCTGGGAATACAGTTCAGTTCTTCAGTTTAGAAAACCAATAAAGAAAGTTGTTTTATTCCCTGCTGTGCAATTGTTTTCACTTACCATCAACTTCAAGACTCTGGTTTCACCTCAGTCCCTGAGAATGCAGGAGGTACTTCAATTTAGAAAGGTAAGTAAAATAATTGTTTGTTTCACTGCTATGCATTTGCTTTCCCTCACAATCAATGTTAAAACACTGATTTTACCTAATTCTATGCCAATGCTGTGGTTCCTCCAGTTTTAAAAACTAAACAAGGTACTCATTTTATTGGCAGCTATGCACTTGCTCGGAGTTACAATCACCTTCAAAACCCGTTTTTAATCTAAGGCTCTGTGAATCCAGTATCTTATTCACGTTTATGAAGTAAGAAAGATACTTGTTTCCTTGCCTGCTATGCCCTTGTCTTCACTTACAACCAATATCAAAACACTGCATTTACCTAACGCTATGCCAATGCAGTAGTTTCTTCACTTTTGAAATTTCAGTAACATTTGTTTTCCATTTCCTGCTATGCATGTGTTTTCTCTAACAGTCACCTTCAAAACACTGGTTTTACTTATCACTCTGTGAATACAGGAGGTACTTCATCTTTGAAAAGAAGTAAGACACTTCTTTCCTTGGCTACTATGCACTTATTTTCACTCAAAATGTCAAAACCCTGCTTTCACCTAATGTTCTGCCAATGCAGAGTCTTCATTTTTGTAAAGTAAATAAGATACTTCTTTCCTTCACTGCTATGCACTTGTTTTCTCTTACAACCAATGTCAAACACTGCTTTTTCTATGTGAATTCTGCACTCCCTCCCTTTTGAAATCTATAGAAGATTCTAGTTTCTTTTGCTGCTTTGGATGGGTTTAAACTTACACTCAGCTTCAAAGCACTACTTTTCCCTAATGCTCTGTGAATGCAGTCACTTCCTCACTTTAGAGAACCACTATAGAAACTTGTTTCATTGACTGCTTTGCCCATGTTTTCACTTACAGTGAAATTCAAGACACTAGTGTCACCTATCTCTGTGAATGCAGGAGGTATTCACGTTTGTAAAGTAGTAAAGATACTTGTATTTTTGGCTTCTATGCACTTGCTTTCTCTCACAATCAATGTCAAATCCTGCTTTTACCTAATGTTATGTCAATGCAGTGTTTTCTTCAGTTTTCAAAACTAAACAGGATACTCATTTCATTGGCAACTCTGCACTTGCGTGGAGTTACAATGATTTTCAAAATCCTGGTTTTAACATGAAGCTCTAAATCCAGGTGGTTTTCACGTTTCTAAAGAGAGAAAGACACTTCTTTCTTTGGCTTCTATACCTTGTTTTCACTTACAACCAATGTCAAAATACCAAATTTACCTAACAATATGCCAATACAGGAGTTCCTTCACTTTAGAAATCTAAGTAAGATTTGTGTTTAATTTCCTGTTATTCATGTGTTTTCACTTACAATCACTTTCAAAACATTGGTCTTACCTAATATTCTGTGAATACTTTAGATACTTCAACTTTGAAATTTAAGTAAGATCCTCCTTACACAGGCTGCTGTGCACTAGCTTTCATTCCCAATGTCAAAAGCCTGCTTTTACTTAATGCTATGCCAAAGCAGTGGTTTATTCAGTTTTCAAATCTATGCAGGATACTCATTTAATTGGGAGCTATGCCCTTCTTGGAGTTACAATCAACTTCAAACTCCTGGTTTTAACCAAAATTCTGTGAATCTGAAGGTTCTTCACGTTTGTAAAGTAAGAAAGACACTTGTTTCCTTGGCTGCTCTTCCCTTATTTTCACTAACAACCAATGTAAAAACACCACTTTTACCTAACACTATGCCAATGAAGTTGTATCTTCACTTTTGAAATGCCAGTAATATTTATGCTTCATTTGCTGCTATGCATGTACTATCACTTACAATCACCTTCAAAACACTGGTTTTACCTAAAACTCTGTGAAAGCAGGTGGTACTTCATTTTTCATAGGTAAGTAAGATACTTGCTTCCGTGACTATATGCACTTGCTTTCACTCACAATGTCAAAAACCTTCTTTTACCTAATGTTCTGCAAATGCAGAGGTTCTTCACTTTTGTAAAGTAAATAAAATACTTCTCTTTTGGCTGCTATGCATTTGTTTTCACTTACAACCAATGTCAAAACGCTGCCATTTCTATGCCACTGCTGCAGTGTCTCTACTTTGAATTCTAGTTTCTTTTGCTGCTATGCTCGTATTATCCCTTTCAATCAACTTCAAAGCACTGTTTTTCCCTGACACTTGGTGACTGCAGTCGGTTCTTCAGTTTAGAAAACCCATAAAGAACTTGTTTCATTGGCTGCTCTGCAAGTATATTCACTTACAAAAAACTTCAAGACACTGAATACACCTAACTCTGTGAAGCCAGGATGTACGTCAAGTTTGAAAAGTAAGAAAGATGCTAGTTTGTTTGGCTGCTCTGCACTTGCTTTCATTCACAATCATTGTCAAAACACTGCTTTTACCTTATGCTATACCAATGCAGTTGTTTCTTCAGTTTTCAAAACTAAGCAGGATTCTCATTTCATTGGCAGCTATACACTTGTTTGGAGTTACAATCAAATTCAAAATCCTTGTTTTCACTTAAATTCTGGGAATCCAAGAAGTTCGTCACATCAGTAAGTTAAGAAATATATTTGTTTCTTTGTTTGCTATGCCCTTGTTTTCACTTACAACCAATGTCAAAACAACTCTTTTACCTAACACTATGCCAATGCAGTAGTTTCTTCACTTTTAAAATCTAAGCAAGGTTTGTGTTTCATTTGCTGCTATGCACGTATTTTCACTTACAATCACCTTCAAACCTCTGGTTTTACCTAATGCTCTGTGAATTCACAAAGTACCCCATCTTTGGAATATAAGTAAGATACTTGTTTCCTTGGGTGCTATCCAATTGCTTTCACTCAATATGTCAAAACCCTGCTTTTATCTAATGTTCTGCCCATGCAGAGGTTCTTCACTTTTGTAAAGTAAATAAGAAACATCTTTCCTTTTCTGCTATGCCATTGTTTTCACTTACAAACAATGTCATAACCTTGCTTTTCCCTAACACTACACCAAATTGAAGGAATTTTTGTTGTTCATTTGCTGCTATGCATGTGTTTTTTACTAACAATTACTTTCAAAACACTGGTTTACCTAACACTCTGTGAATGCTGGAGGTACTTTATCTTTGAAAGGAAAGTGAGATACTTGTTTCCCTGACTGCTATGTACTTGCTTTAACTCGCGATGTCAAACTCAGCTTTTACCTAATGCCCTGCCAATGCAAACGTTCTTCACTTTTGTAAAGTAAATAAGACAGTTCTTTCTTTGGCTGCTATGCATTTCTTTTCACTTACAACAAAACACTGCTTTTTCTATGCCAATGTTCAGATACTTCACTTTGGAAATCTAAGTAAGATTCTAGTTTCTTTTCCTGCTAGGCAGCTGTTTCTCCTTACAATCAACTACAGAACACTCCTTTTCCCTAATGCTTGGTGAATGCAGTCAGTACTTCAGTTCAGATAACCAGTAAAGAAATGTTTCATTGGCTGCTTTGCACGTGTTTTCACTTACAATTCACTTCAAGACACCGGTTTCACCTAACTCTCTGTGAATGCAGGAGGTACTTCTAGGTGAAAGGTCAGAAATATATTTGTTATCTTGGCTGTTGTTCATTTGCTTTCATTCTCAATCAACATAAAAACACTGCTTTTACCTAATGCTATGCCGATGCAGTGGTTTCCTCAGTTTTCAAAATTAAGCAGGATACTCATTTCATTGGCAGCTTTGCACTTCTTGGAGCTACAATCAACTTCAAATTCTGTGTTTTCACTTGCAGCTCTGTGGATCCAAGAGGTTCTTTACATTTGAAAAGTAGGAAAGATACTTATTTCCTTGATTGCTATGCCTGTTTTCACTTACCACCAATGTGAAAATAGCTCTTTTACCTAACGTTATGCCAATGCAATATTTTCTACACTTTCAGAATCTATGTAAGATTTATTTTAAATTTGCTGCTAAGAATGATTTTTCACTTACGATCACCTTCAAAACACTTGTTTTACCTAGCACTCTGTGAATTCAGGAAGTACTTCATCAATGAAAGTTAAGTAAGATACTTGTTTCCCTGGCTGCTATGCAATTGTGTTCACTCCCAATGTCAAAACCCAGCTTTTACATAATGCTCTGCCAATGTACACTTTATTCACCTTTCTAAAGTAAATAAGACATTTTTTTCCTTTTCTGGTATGCACTTGTATTCACATACAACCGATGTCAAAACAGTTTTTTTTATGCCAATGAAGCAGTGTCTTCACTTTGCAATCTAAGGAAGATTCTAGTTTCTTTTGCTTCTATGCATGGGTTTTCACTTACAATGAACTTCAAAGCACTGTTTTTCCCTAATGCTCGGTGAATACAATAGATTCTTCAGTTTAGAGAACCAATAAATATACTTGTTTCATTGGCTGCTTTGCACGTGCTTTTACTTACAACCAATGTGAAAACACTGCTTTTTCTATGCCAGTGCAGCAATTTCTTCCCTTTGAAATCTAAGTAAGGTTTTAGTTTCTTTCCTGCTCTGCATGTCTTGTCACTTACACTCAACTTCAAAGCACTGCCTTTCCCTAATGCTTGGTGAATGCAGGAACTACTTCTAGTTGGAAAGGTAAGTAATATACTAGTTAGTTTGGTTGCTGTTCACTTGCTTTCACACACAATGTCAAAACACTGTTTTTATCTAATGCTATGCTAATGCAGTGGTTTCTTCATTTTTCAAACCTAAGTAGTCATTTCAGCGGCAACTATTCTATTCTTGGAATTACAATCAACTTCAAAGTCCTGGTTTTAACCTAAAGCTCTGTGAATTCAGGAAGTTCTTTACATTTGTAAAGTAAGAAACATACTAGTTTCCTTGGCTGCTATGACCTTGTTTACACTTACCACCAATGTCAAAACACCACTTTTATCTAACGCGATGCAAATGCAGTAGTTTCTTCACTTTTGAAATCTAATGAAATTTTGTGTTACATTTGCTGCTATTCATCTCTTTTCACTTACCATCACCTTCAAACCACTGGTTTTATCTAACACTCTGTGAATGCAGGAGGTACTTCAACTTTTAAAGGTAAGTAAGATACATTTTTCCTTGGCCATTATGCACTTGCTTTCACTCACAATGTCAAACCCTGCTTTTACCTAAAGCTTTGCCAATGCAGAGGTTATTCGTTTTTGTAAAGTAAATAAGATTCTTATTTCCTTGGCTTCTGTGCACTTATTTTCACTTACAACCAATATCAAAACATTCCTTTTTCTATGCCAATTTTGCAGGTTCTTCACTTTTGAAATCTAAGTAAGATTCTAGTTTCTTTTGCTGATATGCACGTGTTATAACTTAAAATGAATTTGAAGACACGGCTTTCACCTAACGCTCTGTGAATGCAGGAGATACTTCAAGTTTGATAGGAATGTAAGATACTTCTCAGTGAGGCTACTATGCCCTTGTTTTCACTCACATTCAATGTCAATACACTGCTTTTATCCAATGCTATGCAAATGCAGTGGTTTCTTCTGTTTTCAAAATTAAGCAGGATACTCAATTCATTGGCAGCTTTGCACTTCTTGGAGTTACATTCAACTTCAAATTCCTAGTTTTCACCTACAGCAATGTGGATCAGGGAGGTTCTTCACATTTGAAAAGTAGGAAAGATACTTGTTTCCTTGATTGCTGTACCCTTGTTTTCACTTACCACCAATGTGAAAACACCGCTTTTACTTAACACTACGCCAATGCAGTAGTTTCTACACTTTTGGAATCTATGTAATATTTATGTTTCATTTGTTGCTATGCATGATTTTTCACTTATGATCATCTTCAAAACCCATGTTTTACCTAGGACTCTGTGAGTTCAGGAATTACTTCATCTTTGAAAGGTAAGTAAGATACTTCTTTTCCTGGCTGTTATGCACTTGTTTTGACTCACAATATCAGAACCCTTCTTTTACCTAGGTAAATAAGATTCTTCTTTTTTGGATACTCTGAATTTGTTTTCACTTACAACCAATATCAAAACCCTACCTTTTCTTTGCCAATGCTACAGTTTCTTCACTTTGGAAATGTACGTAATATTCTAGCTTCTTTGGCTGCTATTCACTTGTTTGCACTTACAATCAACTTGAAAGCACTGCTTTTCCCTAATGCTCAGTCATGCAGTTGGTTTTTCTGTTTAGACAACCAAAAAGAAACTTGTTTCATTGGCTGCTTTGCAAGTATATTCACTTTCAATAAACTTTAAGGCACTGATTTCACCCAACTCTCCTTGATTACAGGAGGTACTTAAAGTTTGAAAAGTAAGAAAAGTTTGTTTGGCTGCTCTGCACTTACTTTCACTCACAATCAATAACAATACACTGCTTTTACCTAATGGTATGAGAATGCAGTGGTCTCTTGTTTTCAAAATTAAGCAGTATACTCATTTTATTGGCAGCTATGCCCTTGCTTGGAGTTACAGCTCCATGGGACTGCGTAGGGTCCATTGGCCTCCAGGGACAATGTATGCTACATGGGCTCCATGGCCTCAAAGACCTCCACGGAATCCATGTGCCTGCACAGGCTCCACAGGATCCCCATTCTCCACAGGCTCCATGAGGCTGCACAGGCCCCACAGTCTCCATGGCAAAAATTGGCTCCACAAGCCTCCACATGAACCTCAGCCTCTTCAGACTCCACAGCCTCCATAGGTTCCATGGGCTGACCTAACGTCTCTGGGCTCCATGGACACCAATTTCTCCAATAGCTCAACAGATATTGTGTCACCATGAGCTGGCACAGCCTCCATGTCCTCCCTGACATGTATAGGCTTTGCAGGGTCCAAAGGCTCCATGGGTTCCATGGGCCCCATGAGCTCCAGGGGCACCACAGGCTCCATATGTTCCACAGGTTTGCACAGGTACCATGGGCTCCATGGGGTCTATAGACCTGCACAGGGTCCACAGGTCCCCATGGGCTCCACAGGCTCCCCAGGCCAGCAGAGGTACCATGGGTTCCACAGGGACCTCAGGCTTACACAGCCTCCACAGGCCTCCACGGGTTTCACAGCCTCAATGGGATCCATCATCTCCATGGGTTGCACAGACCTTTACATTCTCACAACTTCACCATCTCCCTGTCCTTCATGGGCTTGCACAGGCTCCACCAGTCTAGTTGAGCCCAATAGTCTTCCTGGGCTCCTCCACTTCCATGGCTTTCACAAGCTCCACCAGCTCCATGGACTCCATTGTATCCACAGTTTGTGGAGGTTCCACCGGCATGCAATGCATCCACGAGCTCCATGGGTTCAATGGGCTCAACAGGGACCATGAGCTCCACAGTCCTCTATGACTTCATAGGCTCCACCAGCTCCCTCAACTCCACAGGCTCCACAGGCTCCCTGACCATGTACAGTCTTCGCAGTCCTCAATGGGCTCCAGAGTCTCCACAGGCTCTATTTAGACTCCATGGTCTCCACAGGTGTCCATGGGCTACATGCACACCACAGGCTCACATTCTCTGTAGTGTCCTTGGATTCCATACTTCAAAAGGCTCCATGGGCCCCATGGGCTCAATGAGCTCCACAGGATTCTCAGGCCTGTATAGGCTCCACAGGCTCCCTGGGCCGGCAAAAGCTCCATGGGATCCAGGTGCTTGGTGAACTCCAAAGTCTCCATAGCCTTCATGGACTCTATGGCCTTAAACAGCTCCACAGGCCTCTACTGGCTCCATGGGCTCTATGGGCTCCACAGGTCTGCATAGTTTCTATAGGTTACACAGGCTTCACTGGCTTCATGGGCCTCCACAGGCTCCAAAGAACCCAGAGGCTCCACTGGCCTCCACAGTCTTCACAGGCTACATGCGTTCAATGGTCTAAACATGCAGCAGATGCTCCACAGTTGTCACTGGCCTTCAGGGCCCTTCATAGGCTCTGTAGGCCTCCATGGGCTCCCAGATCTCTACAGGTTCCATGGTTTCCATAGGCATCCATTGTCTACATAAGTTCCATTGGCTCCATAGTCTCTGCACTTGCCTCGATCTCCATACCTCAATAGGCTCCAGGGACACCATGAGCTCCATGAGAGGCACAGATTCCCATGGCCTGCACAGGCTCCACAGACTCCATGGGCCTGAACAGGTTACTCATGCTTCAAGGACTTCACAAACTTTATGTGCTCCACAGGCTCTAAAGCTTACCTCAGCCTCCATAGGCACCACAGGCTCCAATGCATCCACAAGTTACATGGGCTCCATGGGCTCCATGGTCTCTACAGAGTCCACAGGACTCCATTGGCTCCACAGGCATCATAGTGTCCACAGACTCCATGTTTCCAAGGTCCTGCACAGTCCCCACAGTCTCCACAGCCTCAACCAGCCTTCTTGGGCTCAACAAGCTCCATCACCTCCACAATACCCCCAGTCCTGCAGAACCTCCATGGGTTCCACTGGGTCTACAGGCCTGCAAAAGCACCACAGGCTCACTGGGTTCCAACTGATACACAACTACATTGGACTGCACAAGGTCCACAGGCCTACACAGGTGCCATGGGCTCCATAGGCTCCACAGGCTTCCACACGCTCCATGGTCTCCACAGTCTCCACAGGCTCCATGGACTCCAAGGTTTACACAGGTTTCAAGGGCTTTTCCCTAACACTCAGTGAATGCAGTTGGACCTTCAGTTTATAGAACCAATAAAGAGACTTGTTTCATTGGCTACTTTGCACGTGTTTTTACTTAAAATCAACTTCAAGACATTGGTTTCACCTAACTCTATGTGAATACAGGAGGAAATTCAAGTTTGAAATGTAAGTAAGATACTTGATGTTTGGCTGCTATGCACTTGCTTTCATACACCATCAATGTCAAAACACTGCTTTTACTTAATACTATTCCAGTGTAGTGGTTTCTTCAACTTTCAGAACTAATAGGATACACATTTCATCGACAGGTATGCACTTTTTGGAGTTACAATCAACTTCAAAATCCTGGTTTTAACCAAATCTCTGTGAATCCAGGAGGTTATTCACATTTGCAAAGTAAGGAAGATATTTGTTTCCTTGGCTGCTAGGCCCTTGATTTCACTCACTATGTCAAAACCCTACTTTTACTGAATGCATTGCCATTGCAGAAGTTATTCACCTTTGTAAAGTAAATAAGATACTTCTTTCCATAGCTGCAATGCCCTTGTTTTCACTTACAACCAATGTCAAAACCCCGCTTTTCCCTAATACCATACCAATGCAGTAGTTCCTTCCATTTAGACATCTAAAGAAGCTTTGTTATTCATTTGCTGCTATGCATGTGTTTTTACTAACAACCACCTTCAAAACACTGGTTTACTGAACACTCTGTGAATGCGGGAGGTACTTTATCTTTGAAAGGAAAGTGAGATACTTGTTTCCCTGGCTGCTATGCACTTGGTTTCACCCACAATCAATGTCAAAACACTGCTTTTACTTTACCCTATTCCAATGCAGTTGTTTCTTCTATTTTCAAAACTAAGTGAGATACTCATATCATTGGCAGCTATGCACTTTCTTGGAGTTACAATCAATTTCAAAATCCTTGTTTTCACCTAAAACTCTGGGAGTCCAGGAGGTTCGCCAAGTCTGTAAAGTAAGAAAGATATTTGTTCCCTTGTCTGCTATGCTCTTGATTCACTTACAACCAATGTCATAACAACGTTTTGACCTAACACTATGCCAATGCAGTAGTTTTACTCTAAAGCTCTGTGAATTCAGGATCTTATTCACATTTGTAAAGAAAGATGCTTGTTTCCTTGCCTGGTGTGTCATGTTTTCACTTACAACCAATGTCAAAACACTGCTTTGACATAAAGCTAAGCCAATGCAGTAGTTTGTTCACTTCTGAAATAGAAATAAGGTTTGTGTTTCATTTGCTGCTATGCATGAGTTTTCACTTACAATCACCTTCAAACCATTGTATTTACTTAATGCTCTGTGAATTCACCAGGTATTTCATCTTTGGAAGATAAGTAAGATATTTGTTTCCTTGGCTGCTATGCAATTGCTTTCACTCACAATGTCATAACCTGGCTTTTACTTAATATTCTGCCAAAGATGAAGATCTTCATTTTCTAAAGTAAATATATTTCTTTCCTCGGCTGGTATGCACTTGTTTTCACATACAACCAATGTCAAAACACTGCTTGATCTATTCCAAAGTAGCAGGTTCTTCACTTTGACATCTAAGTAAGGTTCTGGTTTCTTTGACTTCTATGCACGTGTTTTCACTTACAATGCACGTCAAAACACTTTCTTCCCTTAAGCTCAGTGAATGCGGTCAGTTCTTTAGTTTAGAGAACCAATAAAGAAACCTTTTTCATTGGCTGCTTTGCACGTGTTTTCACCTTCAACCAATGTCAAAACACTGCTTTTTTTTTGGCAGTGCTGCAATTTCTTTTATTTTGAAAACTAGGTAAGATTTTAGTTTCTTTTGCTGTTATGCATGTGGTGTTATTTACAATCACCTTCAAAGCAATGCCTTTCCCTAATGCTCAGTGAATGCACTTAATTCTTCACTTTAGAAAACCAATAAAGGAACTTGTTTCATTGGCTGCTTTGCACGTGTTTTCCATTACAATCAACTTCAAAACACTGGTTTCCCCTAATGCTCTTGGAAAGCATAAGTAACTTCAAGTTTGAAATTTACATAAGGTACTTGTTAGTTTGGCAGCTATACACTTACTTTCACTCACAATCAATGTCAAGACATTTCTTTTACCTAATGCTATGGCAATGCTGTGGTTTATACGGTTTTCAAAACTATGCAGGATACTCATTTCATTGGCAGCTCTTGTACTTACTTGGAGTTACAATCAACTTCAAAATCTTGCCTTTAACCTATAGCTCTATGAATCCAAGCAGTTTCTTCACATTTGTAAAGAAAGAAAGACACTTGTTTCCTCTAATGCTATGCCCCTGTTTTCACTTACATCTGTGTCAAATCATGGGTATTTCCTAACACTATGCCAATGCAGTAGTTTCTTCGCTTTTGAAATCTAAGTAATGTTTGTGTTTCATTTGCTACTGTGCATGTGTTTTCACTTACAATCACATTCAAAACCCTGGTTTTTCCTAACACTCTGTGAATGCTGGAGGTACTTCAAGTTTGAAAGGTACCTAAGACACTTGCTTTCCTGGCTGCTATGCACTTGTTTTCACTCAATATGTCAAAACCCTGCTTTTATCTAATGCTGTGCCCATGCAGAGGTTCTTCACTTTTGTAAGCTAAATAAGACACTTCTTTCCTTTATGCTATGCCCTTGTTTTCACTTACAACCAATGTCATAATCCCGCTTTTCCCTAACACTCTACCAATGCAGAAGTTCCTTCAATTTAGAAATCTAAATAAGTTTTGTTATTCTTTTGCTTCTATGCTTGTGTTTGTACTATCAATCACCTTCAAAACACTGGTTTACCTAACAATCTGTGAATGAAGGAGGTACTTTATCTTTGAAATGAAATGAAAGTGAGATACTTGTTCCCTGACTGCTGTGCACATGCTTTCACTCACTATGTAAAAACCCTGCTTTTACCTAAAGCTCGGCCAATGCAGAGTTTCTTCACTTTTGTAAAGTAAATAAGACATTTCTTTCATTGGCTGCTATGCACTTCTTTTCACTTACAACAAATGTCAAAACACTGCTTTTTCTCTGCCAATGTGCAGTTTTTTTTTTCTTTTGAAATCTATGTAAGATTCTTGTTTCTTTTGATGCTAGGCACGTGTTTTCACTTAAATCAACTTCAAAACACTGCTCTTCCCTATCTCTCGGTGAATATAGTCTGTACTTCAGGTCAGAGGACCAATAACACGTGCTTTGCACGTGTTTTCACTTACAATGAACTTCAAGATACTGGTTTCACCTAACTCCGTGAATGCAGGAGGTACTTCTACTTTGAAAGGTCAGTAATATGCTTGTTAGTTTGGGTACTGTTCACTGGCTTCCTCTCACAATCAATGTAAAAACACTGATCTACCTAATGCTATGGCAATGCAGTGGTTTTTTCACTTTTCATACCTGAGCAGGATATTCATTTCATTGGAAGCTCTGCAATTCTTGGAGTTACAATCAACTTCAAAATCCTGGTTTAAACCTAAAGCTCTCTGAATCCAGGAGGTTCTTCACGTATTTATGTAAGAAATTTTCAGATTTCCTTGGGTGCTATGCCCATGTATTCACTTAAAGCCAAGTCAAACACTGCATTTAAATAATGCTATGCCCTATGTAGTAGTTTCTTCACTTTTGAAATCTAAGTAAGTGTTGTGTTTCATTTGCTGCTATGTATTTGTTTTCATTTACAATCACCATCAGAACACGGTTTTACCTAACATTCTGTGAATACAGGAGGTAATTCAACTTTGAAAGGTAAGTAAGATACTAGTTTAACCTTCCTGATATGCACTTGCTTTCACTCACATTGTCAAACCCTGCTTTTACCTAATGCTCTACCAATGAAGATGTTCTTCAATTTTGTGAAGTAAATAAGAGACTTCTTTCCTTGGCACTCATGCCCTTGTTTTCATTTTCAACCAATGTCAAAGCACTGCTTTCTGTATGCCAAAGCTGTAGCTTCTTCACGTTTGAAATCTAAGTAAGATTATAGTTTTTTGGTGCTATGCAGGTGTTTTCACTTATAATCAACTTCATAGCATGGCTTCTTCCTAATGCTTGGTTAATGGAGTTAGTTCTTCAGTTTAGAGAACCAGTAAAGAAACTTGTTTCGTTGGCTGCTTTGCACGTGTTTTCCCTTACATTCAACTTCAATGCACTGGTTTCATTTAACTCTCTGTGAAAACAGTGGATATGTCAAGTTTGAAAGAAAGTAAGATACTTGTTTGTTTTGCTGCTCTACACTTGCTTTCAGTCCCAATCAATGTCAAAACACTGCTTATACCTCATGTTATGCCAATGCAGTGGTTTTCTAGTTTTCAAAACTAAGCAAGATAGTCATTTTTTTAGCTGCTATACACTTGCTTGGAGTTAGCATCACCTTCAAAACCCGGGCTTTAATCTAAATCTCTGTGAATCCAGGAACTTCTTCACGTTTGTAAAGTAAGAAACATACTTGTTTCCTTGCCTGCTATGCCATTGTTTTCACTTACAATCAAAGTAAAATGACACTCTTACCTAACACTATGCCAATGCAGCAGTTTCTTCACTTTTGAAATCTAAATAAGATTACTGTTTCATTTGCTGCTATGTATGGGTTTTCATTTACAATCACCTTCAAATCACTGGTTGTACCTAACACTCTGTGAATGCAGGAGGTATTTCATCTTTGAAAGGTAAGTAAGATACTTGTTTCCCTGGCTGCTATGGAATTGCTTTCATTCACAATGTCAAATCCTGGCTTTTAGCTAATGCTCTGCCAATGCAGAAGTTATTCAATTTTCTAAAGTAAATAAGATATTTTTTTCTTTTTCTGGTATGCACTTGGTTTCTTATAAAACAAATGTAAAAACACTGCTTTATCTATGACAATACAGCAGTGTCTTCACTTTGCAATCTAAGGAAGATTCTAGTTTCTTTTGATTCTATGCACAGGTTTTCACTTACAACGAACTTCAAAGCACTGCTTTTCCCTAATGCTCATTGAATGCAGTCGGTTCTTCAGTTTAGAGAATCAATAAAGAAACGTGTTTCATTGGCTGCTCTGCACATGTTTTTACTTATGACAAAAGGCAAAACACTGCTTTTTCTATGCCAATGTGGCAATTTCTTCACTCTTGGAATCTAAGTAAGATTTAATTTTTTTTTCTGCTCTGCATGTGTTGCCACTTACACTCAACTTCAAAGCACTGCCTTTCCCTAATGCTTGGTGAATGCAGGAAGTACTTCTAGTTGGAAAGGTAAGTAATATACTAGTTAGTTTGGCTCCTGTTCACTTGCATTCACTCACAATCAACTTCAAAACACTGCTCTTAACTAATGCTATGCCAATGCAGTGGTTTCTTCAGTTTTCAAACCTAAGAAGGATACTCATTTCATTCCAGCTATGTTATTCTTGGAGTTACAATCTACTTCAAAATCCTAGTTTTAACCTAAAGCTCTGTCAATTCAGGAGGTTTTTTACGTTTGTAAAGTAAGAAACATATTAGTTTCCTTGGCTGCTATGTCCTTGTTTTCACTTACTAGCAATGTCAAAACATTGCTTTTACCTAACGCTATAGCAATGTGGTAGTTCTTTCACTTTTGAAATCTAATTTAGTTTTGTGTTTCATTTCTCTTATTCATATATTTTCACTTACCATCACCTTCAAAACACTGGTTTTACCTAACACTCTGTGAATGTAGAAGGTACTTCAACTTTGAAAAGTAAGCAATATACTTGTTTCCCTGGCTATTATGCACATGATTTTACTCACAATGTCAAAACCCTGCTTTTACCTAAAGCCATGGCAATGCAGTGGTTCTTCAGTTTTCAAATCTAAGCAGGATACTCATTTTATTGACAGCTATGCACTTCTTGGAGTTATAGTCAACTTCAAACTCCCGGTTTTAACCAAAAGTTCTGTGAATCCTGAAGGTTCTTCATGTTTATAATATAAGAAAGTTACTTGTTCCTTTAGTTGCTCTACCCTTCTTTTCACTAACAACCAATGTCAAAACACTGCTATTACCTGATGTTATGCCAATGCAGTAGTTCCTTCACTTTTGAAATCTCATTTATATTTGTGTTTCATTTGTTGCTATGCATTTGTTTTCACTTACGTTCACCTCCAAAACAAGGTTTTACCAAAAACTCTGTGAATGCAGGAGGTAGTTGATCTATGATAGGGAAGTAAGATACTTGTTTCCCTAAGTACTATGCACTTCCTTTCACTCACAATGTCAAAACCCTTCTTTTACCTAATGCCCTGTGAATGTAGAGGTTCTTCACTTTTATAAAGTAAATAAGATACTTCTTTCTTGGCTATTATGAATTTGTTTTCACTTAAAACAAATGTCAAAACAGTGCCTTTTCTATGCCAATGCTGCAGTTTCTTCACTTTGGAAATGTACATAATATAGTTTCTTTTGCTGCTATGCACGTGTTTTCACTTACAATCAACTTCAAATCACTGCTTTTCCTGAATGCTCAATGAATGCAATTGGTTTTTCAGTTTAGAGAACCAATAAATAAACTTGTTTCATTGACTGCTTTGCATGTGTGTTTACTTTCAATCAACTTCAAGACACTGTTTTCACCTAACTGTTTGTGAATGCAGGAGGTACTTCAAGTATGAAAAGTAAGAAAGATGCTTGTTTGTTTGGCTGCTCTGCACTTACTTTCACTCACAATCAATATCAATACACTGCTTTAACCTAATGCTATGCCAAAACAGTGTTTTCTTCAGTTTTCAAAACTAAGCAGTATAGTAATTGGCAGTTACGCCATTGCTTGGATCTATAGTCTGTGGACCTGCAGAGTCTCCACTGGCCTCCATGAGCCATACATGTTACATTGGCTCCATGGCTTCCAAGGCTTCCATTCCATCCATGTGCCTTCACAGTCTCCACAGGCTCCCCATTCTCCCCAGGCTCCATGAGGTTGCACAGGCCCCACAGCCTCCACAGGCCTCCATATAATCCTCAGCCTCTTCAGCCTCCTCAGCCTCCACAGCCTCCACAGGTTCCATAGACCAACATAACTTCCCTGGGCTCCATGGGCACAAAATCCTCCTGGAGCTCAACAGACGCTGTGACACCATGAGCCTGCATAGGCTCCATGACCTCCATGACACATACAGTTTGTGCCAGCTCCACAGGCTCCATGGGTTCAATGGGCTCCATGAGCCCCACTGTATCCACAGGCTCCACATGTTCCACAGGCCTGCACAGTTACCATAAGCCCCATGGTGTCTAGAGGCCTATACAGGCTCCACAGGCCTCTATGGGCTCCACAGGTTACCCAGGACTACAGATGTACCATGGTCTCCACAGGTTCCTCAGGCCTGCACGATCTCCACAGACCTCAGCGTATTTAACAGCCTCCATTGGCTCCATCAGCTCTGTGGGTTCCACAGGCCTCTGTATTCTCACAAACTTCACAGTCTCCCTGTCCTTCATGGGACAGCACAGGCTCCACAGTCCTCCTTGGGCTCCATAGTCTCCATGGCCTCCTAAGTCTCCATGGTTTCCACAAATTCCACCACCTCCACTGACTACATGGGCTTCACAGGTTCCACAGGTTCCACTGGCCTACACTGCATCCATGGGCTCCATGGGCTCTACATTCCTTTACAACTCTATAGGCTTCATCAGCTCCATTGGCTCAACAGAATCCACAGGCTCTAAGGCTCATACAGGATCCACAGGCCTCAATGTGTGTCACAGTCCCCACAGGCTCAATATTCTCCAGGGGCTCCAAAGGTGTCAAAGGGCTACAGTCAATTAACAGGCTCCACAATCTCTGTAGTGTCCTTGGGATCCATGTTTCAACAAACCCCATGGGCACCATAGCCTCAATGAGTTCCGCAGGACACAAAGGACTGTAAAGGCTCCACAACCTCCCTGGGCCTGCACAGTCTACAAGGGCTCCACAGGCTTTGTGAACTTCAAGGTTTTGAGAGAATTCATGGGCTCCATGGCCGCAACCATCTCCACAGGCCTGCACAGGCTCCACAGGCCTCATTAGGCTCCTTAGTATCCACGGGCTCCTCAGTCTCCATGACTTCCACAAAATCCACCAGCCATGGACTCCATGAGCTTCTTAAGTTGCACACATTCACCGGCTTACACAGCAGTCCTGAGCTCCATGGGCTCTAAGGGTTCCATGTGCTCCACTGGCTCTACAGTCCTTGACAATTCCATGAGCTCCATCAGCTCCATCAGCTCCACAGAAACCATAGGCTCTAAGGCCTGTACAGGCTCCACATGCCTCAATGGGTACCACAGTCTCCACAGACTCAACAGGCTCTATGGTCTCCACAGGTGCCAATGGGCTACATACACTTAAAAGGCTCCATATTCTCTGTAGTGTCCTTGGGTTCCATACCTCAACGGGCTTCATGTGCTCCATGGGCTTCATGAAATCCACGGGATCCACAGGACTGTAAAGGCTCCACAAGCTCCCTGGGCCTGCACAGTCTTCAAGGGCTCCACAGGCTTTGTGAACTCCATGGCCTTCAAAGACTGCATAGGGTCCATTTCCTCAACCACCTCTAAAGGCCTGCACAGGTTCCATAGGTGTCCACCCTCTCCATGGGCTCCAAGGACTCCCCATGTCAGCATAGGCTCCCTGGGTTACACAAGTTCCACATGCTTCATGGGTCTCCACAGGCCGCAAAGGCCCCACAGGCTCTGCTAGCCTACAAACCCTTCACAGCCTCCATGGAATCTATGGTCTCCACAGGCAGCAAGTGATTCAAAAGTGTCAATGGCCTCTAGGGGTCTGCATAGGCTCCATAGGTCTCCACGGTCTGCACAGATTCCACAGTGTCTATTGGATCCCCGAGTTCAAGAGTCTCCATGGATATGCACAGGTTCCATGGGCTACACAGGCTCCATGGGCTCCACTGCTCCACAGGCTCCATGGATATGCACAGACTCCTCAGTCTCCACGAGCTCCACAGGCACAATGAACCCACATAAGCTGCATGGTCTCCAAGGGCATCAAAGTCTCAACAGACTCCATGGGATGCAGAAACCTCCACAGGTTTCCAGGACAATGCATGCTTCATGGGCTCCACGAACTCCAAGGTCTCCATGGCATACATGTGGCTTCACAGCCCCCATAGGCTCCCAAATTTCCACAGGCTTCATGAGCCTGCACAGGCCTCATAAGTTCCATAGCCCAAAATATGCTCCAGAGATTCCACAGGCCTCGACATGATTCTCACCTTCTTCAGACTCTACAGCCTCTACAGGCTTCATCGGCCTACATAATCTCCATGGGTTCAATGAGATCCATATTCCTCCATGGCCTCAAGAGGCTCTGCCAGCCCAATGAGCCTGCACCAGCTCCATGACCTCCATGAGATATACAGGCTCTGCAGGCTCCACAGGCTCCATGGTTTCCTTGGGCACCATGAGCTCCAATAGCTTCTCAGGCTCCACATGTTCCACAGTCCTGCACAGTTTATATAGGCTCCTGGGTTTATAGGACTCTTCAGGCTCCACAGGGATCCATGGGCTCCACAGGTTCTCCAAACATGCAGAGGTATGATGGGCTCAACAGGGTCCTCAGGCCTGCACAGGCTCCACAGGCCTCCACACGTTTCAGAGACTCCATTGGTTCCATCAGCTCCATGGGTTCTAGAGGTGTCTATATTCTCACAGATTTCACAGTCTCCCTGAAATTCATGGTAGTGTCCGTGGGCTCCATAACTCAACAGCCTCCATGGGCCCCATGGGCTTGATGAGCTCCACAGGATCCAAAGGCCTTACAGGCTCCATAAGCCTCCTGGTCCTTCACAGGCTTCAAGGGATGTACAGGCTTTGCGAACTCCATGGTCTTGACCAAATTCATGGTCTCTATGGCCTCAACCACATACACATGCTTACACAGGCCTCTATAGTCTCAATGGGCTCCATGGGATACAAAGGTCTCCAGAGGCTCCATGGTTTCAAAGGCTGCACAGGCTTCATGGGTCTCTACAGGCTACAAAGGTCACACAGACTCCACTGGCTTACATAGCCTCCATAGTCTCCATGGAATCAATGTTGTCAAGAGGCAATATATGCTCCACAGGGTCAAATGGCCTCTAGGGGCCTCCATACTCTCCACAGGCCTCCATGGTCTGCACACTTTTGACATTGTGAGTTAATGCAAGTGTATAGCAGCCAAACAAACAAGTATCTTACATCCATTTCCAAGCAGAAATACCTCCTGCCTTCACAGTGTGTCAGGTAGAACAAGTGTTTTGAACAATATTGTAAGTTAAAACACATGCATAGCAGCAAATAAAATATAAATTTTACTTAGATTTCAAAAGAGAAGAAACTACTGCATTGACATAGCATCAGGTTAAACCAGTGTTTTTATATTGATTGAGAGTGAAAACAAGTGCATAGCAGGAAAATGAACAAGTATCTTACTTAAATTTCAAAGTGGAAGTACCTCCTGCATTCACTGCGTGTAAGGTAAAACCAGTGTTTTGAACATAATTGTAAGTGAAACACATGCATAGCATGTGTATAAAACACAAATGATATTTATATTTGTAAAGTATGAAACCGCTGCATTGGCATAGCATTAGGAAAAAGAAGTGTGTTGGCATAGTGAGTGAAAGCAAGTGCATAGCAGCCAAACAAACAAGTACCTTACTTAGCTTTCAAACTTGAAATATCTCCTGAATTCACAGAGTGTTAGGTAAAACAAGTATCTTGAAGTTGATTTTAAATGAAAACTCGTGCAAAACAGGCAAAGAAATGTTTATTTCTTTGTTTTCTAAACTGAAGAATTGACTGCATTCACCAAGCATTAGTTAAAAGCAGTGTTTTGAAGTTGATTGTGAGTGAAAACATGTAAATAACACCAAAGAATGAAACTTACTTATATTTCAAAAGTGAAGAAACTGCAGCATTTACATTATAAAAGCAGGATTTTGACATAGTGAGTGAAAGCAAGTGTATGGCAGCTAAACAAACAAGAATCTAATTTAACTTTCAAACATGAATTACTTCCTGCATTCACAGCATGTTAGGTAAAACCAGTGTTTTGAAGATAATTATAAGTGAAAATACATGCATAGCAGCCTGTAAAACACAAATCTTATTGAGGTATGTAAAGTAAAGTAAGTAATGCATTCCGTAGCATTAGGGAAAAGCAGTGTGTTGGCATACTGAGTGAAAGCAATTTATGGCAGCCAAACAAACCAGTATCTTACTTCCCTTTCAAACTTGAAGTATCTTCTGCATTCACAGACAGTTAGGTGAAACCAGTGTCTTGAAGTTGATTTTATTTGAAAACTCATGCAAAATAGCCAATGAAACAAGTTTCTTTCTTGGCTTTGTAAAGGAAAGAATTGACTGCATTCGCCCTCTGTTAGGGAAAAACAGTGTTTACAAGTTGATTGCAAGTGAAAACATGTGCATAGCAGCAAAAGAAAGAAACATGCTTATATTTCCAAAGTGAAGAAACTGCTACATTGGCATAGTAAAACAGGGTTTTGATATTGTGCGTGAAAGCAAGTGTATAGTAGTCACACAAACTTTATCTTCCTTAACTTTCAAACTTGAATTTTCACCTGGATTCACAGATCATTAAGTAAAACCAGTGTTATAAGATAATATTAAATGAAAACCCATGCATCAAACAGAACACAAAACTTACTTAGATTTGAAAAGTGAAGAAACTACTGCATTGTCATAGCATTAGGTAAAAGCAATGTTTTTCATTGATTGCGAGTGAAAGCAAGTGTATAACAGCCAAACAAACAATTATCTTCCTTCTGTTTCAAAGTTCAAGTACTTCCTGCATTCACAGCATGTTAGGTAAAATCAGTGTTTTGAAGAAAACTGTATGGGAAAACACATGCATATCAACAAATAAAACACAAATCTTACTGAGATTTGTAAAGTAAAGAAACTACTACATTGGCGTAGCATTTGGAAAAGGCAGCGTGTTGGGACATTGAGTGAAAGCAAGAGCAAAGCAGCCAAACAAAGAAGTATCTTACTTACCTTTCAAACTTGAATTACCTCCTGAATTCACAGAGAGTTGGTGAAGCCAGTGTCTTGAAGTTGATTTTAAGAGAAAACACTTGCAAAGCAGCCAATGAAACAAGTTTCTTTCTTGGGTTTCTAAACGGAAGAATTGACTGCATTCACCCAGCATTAGGGAAAAAGAGTGTTTTGATGTTAAATGTAAGTGAAAACACGTGCATAGCAGCAAAGAAAGATACTTACTTTGATTTCAAAAGTGAAGGAACTTCAGTATTGGCTTAAGAAAATCAGGGTTTTGTCATGGTGAATGAAAGCAAGTGTGTAGCAGCCACTTAAACAAGTAGCTTACTTAACATTCCAACTTGAATTACCCCATGCATTCACAGAGCCTTAGGTAAAACAAGTATCTTCAAGTTATTTTAAGTGAAAAACCATGAATAGCAGCATATTAAACACAAATCTTATGGAGATTTGTCAAGAAACTACTGCATTGGTCTAGCAATAGAAAGAGCAGTGTGTTGGCATTGTGAGTGAAATCAAGTGCATACCACGCAAACTAACAAGCAACTTACTTTTCATAGCTGAACTACCTCCTGCATTCACAGCTTGTTAGGTAAAACCAGGGTTTTGAAAATAATTGTAAGTGAAAACATATGCATAGCAACAAATAAAACACAAATCTTATTGATATTTGTAAAGAAACCACTGCATTGGTGTAGCAGTAGGAAAAATAAGTGTGTTGGCATAGTGAGTGAAAGCAAGTGCATTGCAGCTAAACAAAGAAGTATATTACCTTTCAAACTAGGAGTACCTCCTGCATTCATAGAGAGTTACATGAAACCAGTGTCTCAAAGTTGATTTTAAGTGAAAACTCGTGCAAAGCAGGCAATTAAACAAGGTTTTTAATGGTTTTCTGAACTGAAGAATTGACTGCATTCACCCAGCATTTGGGAAAGTAAGTGTTTTGAAGTTGATTGTAAGTGAAAACACGTGCATAGCAGCAAAACAAAGAAACTTTCTTACATTTCCAAAGTGAAGAATCGGCAGAAATGGCACAGTAAAAGCAGGGTTTAGACATTGTGAGTGAAAGCATGTGTATAGTAGCCAAGCAATCAAGTATCTTATGTAACTTTAAACTTGAATTACCTCCTGCATGCACAGAGTGTTAGGCAAAACCAGTGTTCTGAAGATGATTTTATGTGAAAACCCATGCATAGCAACAAAGCACAAATCTTACTTAGATTTGAAAAGTAAAGAAACCATTGCAAAGTTACAGCATTAGGTAATAATAGTGATTTTACTTTGTGAGTGAAAGCAAGTGCATAGATGCCAAACAAACAAGTATCTTACTTAATTTTCAAACTTGTACTACCACCTGCATTCACAGTGTGTTAGGTGAAACCAGTATCTTAATGTTGATATTAGCTGAAAACAAATTCAAAGCATCCAATTAAACAGGTTTCTTTACTGGTTTTCTATACTGAAGACTTGACTGTGTTCACCCACCCTTAGAGTAAAGCAGGGATTTGAAGTTGATTGTAAGTAAATACACGTGTATAGCAGCAAAAGAAAGAAACTTACTTAGATTTCCAAAGTGAAGAAACTGCAGCATTGTCATAGCAAAAGCAGGATTTTGACATTGTGGTTGAAAGCAATTGTATAGCAGCCAAACAAACACGTATCTTACTTACATTTCAAAGTTGAAGTACCTCCTGCATTCACAGCATGTTAGGTAAAACCATTGTTTTGAAGATGAGTTTAACTGAAAACACATGCATAGCAGCAACCAAAACACCAATATTACTTAGATTTGAAGAGTTAAGAATCTACTTCATTGGCATAGCATTAGGTAAAAGCAGTGTTTTTACATTGATTGTGAAAGAAAGCTAGTGCATACCAGCCAAACAAACAAGTATCTTTCTCACCATTCAAACTTCAAGAACCTCCTGCATTCACAGAGTTAGGTGAAACCAGTATCTTGAAATTGATTTTAAGTGAAAACATGTGCAAAGCAACCAATGAAACAAATTTCTGTATTGGATTTTGAAACTGAAGAATTGACTGCATTCACACAGCATTAGGGAAAAGCAGCGTTTGGATGTTGATTGTAAGTGAAAACACGTGTATAGTAGCAAAAGAAAGAAATGTACATAGATTTCCAAAGTGAAGAAATGGCAGGATTGGCATCATAAAAGCAGGGATTTTCATTGTGCATAAAGGCAAGTGAATAGCAGCCACACAAGCGAGTATCTTACTTAACATTCAAACTTAAATTACCTCCTGCATTCACAGAGTATTAGGTAAAACTAGAGATTTGAAGATGATTTTAAGTGAAAACACATGCATAGCAGCCAACAAAATGCAAACCTTACTCAGATTTGAAAAGTGAAGAAACCATTGCACTGGCATAGCATTAGGTAAAAGCAATGTTTTTACAATGATTGTGAGTGAAAGCAAGTGCATAGCAGCCAAACAAACAATCTTCTTACTTAAGTTTCAAAGTTGAAGTATCTCCTGTATTCACACCGTGTTAGGTAAAACTAGTGGTTTGAAGATAATAGTAAGTGAAAACACATGCACAGCAGCAAATGAAACAAAAATCTTAATTAGATTTGCAAAGTAAAGAAACTAATGTATTAGTGTAGCATTAGGAAAAGCACCATGTTGGCACAGAGAGTGAAAGCAAGTGCATAACTGTCAAACAAACAAGTATCTTACTTACCTTTCAACCTTGAATTACCTCCTTCATCCACAGAGAGTTAGGTGAAACCAGTATCTTGAAGTTGATTTTAAGTGAAAACACATGCAAAGCATCCAATGATACAAGTTTCTTTATTGGTTTTCTAACCTGAAGAATTGACTGAATTTACCCAGCATTAGGGGAAAGCAGTGTTTTGAAGTTGAATGTAAGTGAAAACACGTGCATAGCAGGAAAAGAAGGAAACTTATTTACATTTCCAAAGTGAAGAAACTTCATCATTGGCATAGTAAAAGCAGTGTTTTGACATTGTGAATGAAAGCAAGTGATTACCAGCCACACAAACAAGTATCTTATTTAACTTTCAAACTTGAATTACCTCCTGTATTCACAGTTTTAAGTAAAACCAGAGTTTTGAAAATGATTTTAAGTGAAAATACAGACATAGCATCAAAGAAAAAAAAAATCTTTCTTAGATTTGAAAGGAGAAGAAACTACTGCATTTCAATAGCATTCGGTATCACCAGTGTTTATACAGTGATTGTTAATAGAAGCAAGTGGATAGCAGCCAAACAAACAAATACCTTACTTATGTTTCAAAGTTGAAGTACCTCTTTCTCTCCCAGGGTGTTAGGTAAAACCAGTGTTTTGAAGATAATTGTAAGTGAAAATACATGCAGCATATAAAACACAAATATTATTTATATTCATAAAGTAAAGAAACTACTGCATTGACATAGCATTAGGAAAAGCACTGTGTTGGCACAGAGAGTGAAAGTAAGTGCACAACTGCCAAATGCACAGGTGTCTTACTTACCTTTCAACCATGATGTACCTCCTGCACTCACAGAGAGTTAGGTGAAACCAGTGTCTTGAAATTGATTTTAAGTGAAAACATGTGCAAAGCAGCCAATGAAACAAGTTTCTTTACTGGTTTTCTAAACTGAAGAATTGACTGCAGATTCACCCAGCCTTTGGGAAAAGCAGTGTTTTGAAGTTAATTGTAAGTGAAAACACTTGCATAGCAGGAAAGTAAAGAAACTTGTTTAGATTTCCAAAGTGCAGAAACTGCAGCATTGGCATAGTAAAAGGGTTTTGACATTGTGAGTGAAAGCAAGTGTATAGCAACCAAACAAACAATTATCTTACTTAACTTTCAAATTTGAATGACCTCCTGCATTCACAGAGTGTTAGGTAAAACCAGCGTTTTGAATATGATTTTAAGTGAAACCACATGCATAACTGACACAAAACACAAATCTTATTTAGATTTGAAAAGTGAAGAAACTACTGCATTGCAATAGCATTAGGTAAAAGCAGTGTTTTTACATTGATTGCGATTGAAAGCAAGTGCAAAGCAACCAAACAAACAAGAATTTTACTTACCTTTCAAAGTTGAATAACCTCCTGCATTCACAGTTAGGTGAAACATGTGACTTGAAGGTGGTTTTAAGAGAAAACACTTGTGTAGCAGCCAATTAAACAAGTTTCTTCATTGGTTTTCTAAACTGAGGAATTGACAGCATTCACCAAGCATTAAGGAAAAGCAGTGTTCTGAAGCTGATTGTAAATGAATACACTTGCATAGCAGCAAAGCAAACAAACTTTCTTAAATATCCAAAGTGAAGAAACTACAGCCTTGGCATAGTAAAAACCGGGTTTTGTCATTGTAAGTGAAAGTAAGGGCATAGCAGGCAAACAAATAAGTATCTTAGTTAACTTTCAAACTTGACTTACCTCTTGCATTCACAGAGTGTTAGGTAAAACCAATGTTTTGAAGATGATTTTAAGTGAAAAAAGATGCATTGCATCAAACAAATCACAAATCTTACTTAGATTTGAAAAGTAAAGAAACTACGGCATTGTAATAACATCAGGTAAAAGCAATGTTTTTGCATTGATTTTGATTGAAAGCAAGTGCAAAGAGGTCAAATAAGTATCTTACTTCCGTTTCAAAGTTGAAGTTACCCCTGAATTCACAGACAGTTAGGTAAAACCAGTGTTTTGAAGATAATTGTAGGTGAAAACACATGTATAGCAGGAAATAAAACAGAAATATTATTTAGATTTGTATAGTAAAGAAACTACTGAATTGGCATAGCATTAGGCAAAAGCAGTGTGTTGGCAGAGTGAGTGAAAACAAGTGCATTGCAGCCAAAAAAAAAACAAGTAATTTACTAGATTTCAAACTTGAAGTATCTCCTGCATTTACAGAGAGTTACATGAAACCATTATCTTGAAGTTGATTTTAAGTGAAAACACGTGCAAAGCAGCCAAGGAAATAAATTTCTTTCTTGGTTTTCTAAACTGATGAATTGATGACATTCACCCAGCGTTAGGGGGAAAGCAGTGTTTTGAAGTTGATTGTAAGTGAAAACACGTGCAAAGCAGCAAAGAAAAGTAACTTTCTTAGATTTCCAAAGTAAAGATCCTGCAGCCTTGGCATAATGAAAACAGGGTTTTGTCATTGTAAGGGAAAGTAAGTGCATAGCAGCCAAAAAAACAAGTATCTTACTTCACTTTCAAACTTGATTTACCTCCTCCATTCACAGAGTGTTAGGTAAAACCAGTGTTTTGAAGATGATTTTAAGTGAAAACACATGCCTGGCAGCAAAAAACACAAATCTTACTTAGATTTGAAAAGTGTTGAAACTACTGCATTGGGATAGCATTAGGTAAAAGCCATAGTTTTACATTGATTGTGACTGAAAGCAAGCACATAGCAGCCAAACAATTATCTTACTTATATTTCAAAGTTGATGTACCTCCTGCCTTCACAGAGTGTTGGGTAAAACCAGTGTTTTTAAGATGATTTTAAGTGAAAACACATGCATTGCAGCAAATAAAACACAAAACTTATTTAGATTTGTAAATTAAAGAAACAGTGCATTGGCATATCATTAGGAAAAAACAGTGTGTGGGCACAGTGAGTGAAAGGAAGTGCATAACAGCCAAAACTACGGTTTTTTTTACTTACCTTTCAAACTTAATATACCTCCTGCATTCACAGAGAATTAGGTGAAACTAGTGTCTTGAAGTTGATTTTAAGTGAAAACACGGGCAAAGCAGCCAATGAAACAAGTTTCTTTATTGGTTTTCTGAACTGAAGAATTGACTGCATTCACCCAGCATTAAGGTAAAGCAGTGTTTTGAAGTTGATTGTAAGTGAAAGACATAGAAGCAAAAGAAAGAAGAATCTTACTTAGATTTCCAAAGGGAATAAACTGCAGCACTGGAATAGTAAAAGTGGTGTTTTCATATTTGTTGTATGTGAAAACAAGTGCATAGCAGCCAAGGAAAGAAGTACCTTATGTACTTTAAAAAAGTGAGGAACTTCTACTTTGGCACAGCATTAGGTAAAAACAGTGTTTTGACATTGTGAGTCAAAGCAAGTGCATAGCAGCAAAAGAAACAAGTATCTTACTTATGTATCAAACTTGAAGTAACTCCCGTATTCACAGAGATTTAGGAGAAGTTGATTGTAAGTGAGAACAAGTGCAAAATAGCCAATGAAACAAGTTTCTTTATTCGTTTTCTAAACCAAAGAACTGACTGCCTTCACCCAGGTTTAGGGAAAGGCAGGATTTTAAAGTTGTTTGTAAGTGAAAACACATGCACATCAGCAAAAGAAGGAAGAATCTTACTTAGAGTCCCAAAGTGAAAAACCTGCAGCATAGGCATAGTATAAGCAGGGCTCTGACATTCTGAATGAAAGCAAGTGTATAACAGCCAAACAAACAAGTTTCTTACTAAATTTTAAAGTTGAATTGCCTCCTGCATTCACAGAGTGTTAGGTAAAACAAGTGTTTTGAAGATGCTTTTAAGTGAAAACACAGGTATAGCAGCAAAACAAACACAAATCTTACTTAGATTTAAGCGTGAAGGAACTACAGCATTGGCATAGCATTAGGTAAAAGCAGTGTGTTGACATAGTGAGTGAAAGAAAGTGTATAGTAGAAATAAATAAGTATCTTACTTACCTTTCAAACTTGAATACCTCCTGCATTCACAGAAATAGGTGTAATAAGTGTCTTGAAGTTTACTGTAAGTGAAAACACGTGTAAAGCAGTCAATGAAACAAGTTTCTTTATTGGTTTTCTAGACCAAAGAACTGACTGCATTCACCCAGCGTTAGGGAAAAGCAGTGTTTGAGGTTGATTGTAATTGAATACACGTGCATAGAAGCAAAAGAAAGAAGAGTCTTATATTTCCAAGGGAAGAAACTGCAGCATTGGCATAGTAAAAGCACTGTTTTGACATTGGACATATGTGAAACATGTGCATATTGCCAAGGACAGAAGTATCTTATGTACTTTATAAAAGTGAAGAATTGCATTTTTATAGCACTAGGTAAAAGCAGGGTTTTGACCTTGTGAGAGAAAACAAGTGCATAGAAGCTAAACAAACAAGTATCTTACTTAACTTTCAAAGTTGAAGTAGTTCATGTGTTCACAGAGTGTTAGGTAAAACCAGTGTTTTGAAAATAATTGTTAGTGAAAACACACACATACCAGAAAATAACAAACAAATCTTCTTTAGATTTGTAAAGTAAAGTAACTTGTGCATTGCTGTACCATTAGGTTAAAGCAGTGTTTTTACATTGATTGTGAGTGAAAACAAGGGCATAGCGGTCAAACAGGAATCTTATTTACCATTCAAAGTTGAATTACCTCCTGCATTCACAGTGTTAAGTAAAACCAGTGTTTTGAAGATTATGGTAAAAGAAAACATGCATAGCGGCAAATGAAACCAATATCTTATTTGATTTGTCAAGTGAAGAAACCACTGCATTGGCATAACATTACATAAAAACAGTGTTTTGACATTGTGAGTAAATGCAAGTGCATAGCAGCAAAACAAAGAAGTATCTTACTTTGGTTTCAAATTTTTGTACCTCCTACATTCACAGAGAGTTAGGGGAAAGTAATGTCTTGAAGTAGATTGTAAGTGAAAACATTTGCAAAGCAGCCAGTGATGCAACTTTCTTTACTGGTTTTCTAAACCAAAGAACTGACTGCATTCACCCAGCATTAGGGAAAAGCAGTGTTTTTAAGATGATTGTAAGTGAAAACATGTGCACAGCAGCAAAAGAAAGGAGAATCTTATTTAGAGATACAAAGTGAAGAACCTGCAGCATAGGCATAGTTTAAGCAGGGTTTTGACATTGTGAATGAAAGCAAGTGTTTAACAGCTAAACAAACAAGTATCTTACAAAGTTTTCAAAGTTGAATTACATGCTACATTCCCAGAGTGTTAGGTAAAACCAGTGTTTTGAAGGTGATTTTAAGTGAAAACACATGCATAGCAGCAAACAAAACACAAATCTTACTTAGATTTGAAAAGTGAAGAAACTACTGCTTTGGCATAGCATTAGGTAAAAGCTGTGTTTTTACATTGACTCTGAGTGAGAGGAAGTGCATAGCAGCCAAGCAAATAAGTATCTTCCTTAACTTTCAAAGATGAATTACCTCCTGCATTTACAGAGTCTTAGGTAAAACCAGAGTTTTGAAGATTATATTAAGTGAAAACAGCCATAGCAATAAAAGAATCACAAATATTACTAAGATTTGAAAACTGAAGGATATACAACATTGGCATAGAATTATGTTAAAACAGTGTGTTGACATAGTAAGTGAAATAAAGTGATAGCAGCCAAATTAACCAGTATCTTACTTATCTTTCAAACTTGAAGTACCTCCTGCATTCAGAGAGTTAGCTGAAATCGGTGTCTTAATGTTGGTTGTAAGTAGAAACATGGGCAAAACGGCCAATGAAATGAGTTTCTTTTTCAGTATCCTAAACCAAAGAATTGACTGCATTCACCCCGTATGGAGAAAATCTGTGTTTTGAAGTTAAATGTAAGTGAAAACACAAGCATAGCAGCAAATAAAACACAAATCTTATTTAGATTTGTAAAGTACAGAAACTACTTCATTGGCATAGCATTAGTTAAAGCAGTGTGTGAGCATAGTAAGAGAAAGGAGGTGCATAACAGCCAAAAAAAAAGAGTTATCTTACACAACTTTCAAATTAGAAGTACCTCCTGCATTCACAGAGAGTTAGGTGTAACCAGTGTCTTGAAGTTGATTTTAAGTGAAAACAGAGGCAAAGAAGCCAATGAAACAAGTTTCTTTATTGGTTTTCTAAACTGAAGAATTGCCTACATTCACCTAGCATTAGGGAAAAGCAGTGTTTTGAAGTTGATTGTAATTGAAAACACATGCACAGAAGCAAAAGAAAGAACAATCTTATATTTCCAAGGGAAGAAACTGCAGCATTGGCATAGTAAAAACAGGGTTTTCACATTGGTTGTATGTGAAAACAGGTGCATAGCAGCCGAGGAAAGAAATATCTTATGTACTTTACAATAGTGAAGAACTTCTGGTTTGGCATAGCAATAGGTAAAAGCAGTATTCTGACACTGAAAGCAAGTGCATAGCAGTGAAACAAACAAGTATCTTACTTACCTTTCAAACTTGATATACCTCCTACATTCACAGAGTTAGGTGAAAGCAGTGTCTTGAAGTTGATTGTAAGTGAAAATGCATGCCAAAGCAGCCAATGACACAAGTTTCTTCATTGGTTTTCTAAACCAAAGTACTGACCGCATTCAACAGCCTTTGGGAAAAACAGTGTTCTGAAGTTGATTGTAAGTGTAAACATGTGCATAAACAAAAGAAAGAAGAAACTTACTTAGATTTCCAAGGGGAAGAAACTGCAGCATTGGCATAGTAAAAGCAGTGCTTTGACGTTGGTTGTATGTGAAAGCAAGTGCAGAGCAGACAAAGAAAGATCTTATGTACTTTACAAAAGTGAAGAACTTCTGCCTTGCCATAGCAATAGGCAAAAGCAGGGTTTTGACATTGTGAGGGAAAGTAAGTGCAGAGCAGCAAAACAATCAAGCATCTTAGTTAACTTTCAAAATTGAAGTAACACCTGACTTCAGAGTGTTAGGCAAAACCAGTGTTTGAAGATGATTTTAAGTAAAAAGACATGGATAAGAGTAAATGAAACACAAACCTTACTTAGATTTGAAAATTGAAGGAAATGCTGCATTGGCATAGCATTAGGTAAAAGCGGTGTTTTACCATTGATTGTGAGTGGAAAAAGTACATAGCAGTCAAACAAACAAGTATCATACTTGCCGTTCAAATTGATATACTCCTACATTCACAGAGCGTTAGGGGGTTCAAGTGTCTTGAAGTTGATTGTTTGTGAAAACAATTGCAAAGCAGCCAAGGAAACAAGTTTCTTGTTGGTACTCTAAAATGAAGAATTGACTGCTTTCACCCAGCTTTAGGAAAAAGCAGAGAGAGTTAGGTTAAAGCAGTGTCTTGAAGTTGATTGTATGTGAAAACAGGTGCAAAGCAGCCAATGAAAAGCGTTTCTTTATTATTGGTTTTCTAAACTGAAGAATTGACTGTATTCATCCAGTGTTAAGTGAAACCAATGTTTTGAAGTTGGTTTTAAGGGAAAATGGTGCAAAGGCGCCAATGAAACAAGTTTCTTTATTGGTTTTCTAAACCGAAAAACTGACTGCATTTACCGAGCATTAAGGAAAACAGTGTTTTGAAGTTGATTGTAAGTGAAAACATGTAATAGCCACAAAAGAAAGAAGAATATTATTAGAGTTCCAAAGTGAAGAAACTGCAGAATTGGCATAGTAATATCAGGGTTTTAACATTATGAGTGAAAGCAAGGGTATAGCAGCCAAACAAACAAAAGTCTTAATTAACTTTCAAAGTTGAATTGTCTCCTGCATTCACTGTTTTATTTATGACAGTTTTTTGAAGATGATGTTAAGTGAAAACACATGCACAGCAGCATACGAAATACAAATATTACTTATATTTGAAAAGTAAAGAAACTACTGCATTGGCATAGCATTAGGCAAAGGCAGTGTTTTTACACTGATTGTGAATTAAAACAAGTGCATAGCAGCCAAAAAAAAAGCAGGTATCTTATTTACATTTCAAAGTTGAAGTTCCCATGCATTCACAGCATGTTAGGTAAATCCACTCTTTTGAAGATAATTGTAAGTTAAAACACATATATAGCAGCAAATGAAACACAAATCTTATTTAGATTTGTAAAGTACAGAAACTAATGCTTTGCCGTAGCATTATGAAAAAGCAGTGTGTTGGTACAGTGAGTGAAAGCAAGTGCATATCAGTCAAACAAATGGTTTTCTTACATACCTTTCAAACTTGAATTATCTCCTGCATTCACTGAGAGTTAGGTGAAACCAGTGTCTTGAAGAAGATTTTAAGTGAAAACACATGCAAAGCAGCCAAAGAAACAAGTTTCTTTATTCGTTTTCTAAACTGAATAACTGACTGCATTCATAAGCATTAGGGAAAAGCAGTGTTTTGAATTTGATTGTAAGTGAAAATTCGTGCATAGAAGCAAAAGAAAGAAGAATCTTATTTAGATTTCCAAAGGGAAGAAATTGCAGCATTTTCATATAAAAGCAGTGTTTGACATTGATTGTATGTGAAAACAAGTTCATAGCAGCCAAGGAAAGAAATATCTAATGTACTTTAATAAAGTGAAGAACTTTTACATTGGCATAGCAATAAGTAAAAGCAGGCTTATGACATTGTGATTGAAAGCAAGTGTATAGCACTGAAACAAACAAATATCTTACTTAAGTTTCAAAGTTCATGTACATTTTGCCTTCACAGAGTGTTAGGTAAGACGAGTGTTTGAAGATGATTTTAAGTGAAAACAAATGCATAGGAACAAATAAAACAGAAACCTTACTTAGATTTGAACTGTGAAGAAACAAGAGCATTGGCAAAGCATTAGGTAGAAGCATTTTTAACATTGATTTGAGTGAAAACAATTGCATAGCAGTCAAATAAACAAGTATCTTACCTACCTTTCAAAGTTGAAGCATCTCCTGTATTCATAGAGTGTTATGTAAAACTAGTGTTTGAAAATGATTATAAGTGAAACAAATACATAGCAGCAAACTGAACACAAATCTTATTTAGATTTGTACAGTGAAGAAAGCACTGTATTGGCGTAGCATTAGGTAAAAGTAGTGATTTGCATTGGGAGTAAAAGCAAGTGCACAGCAGCCAAACAAATAAGTACCTTATTTAACTTTCAAAGTTGAATTACCTGCTGCCTGCACAGAGTGTTAGGGAAAACCAGTGTTTTGAAGAAGATTTTAAGTGAAAGCACATGCATTGGAGCAAATGAAACATAAACCTTACTTAGATTTGAAAAGTGGAGAAACTACTGCATTGAAGAAGCATTAGGTAAAAGCAGTGTTTTCACATTTATTGTGAGTGAAAACAAGTGCATAGCAGTGAGACAAACAAGTATCTTACTTACCTTTCAAGTTGAAGTAACGCCTACATTCACAGAGAGTTAGGTGAAAGCAGTGTCTTGAAGTTCATTGTGTGTGAAAACACATGCAAAGCAGCCAATGAAACAAGTTTCTTTATTGGTTTCCTAAACCAAAGAACTGACTGCATTAACCCAGGGTTAGGAAAAAGAAATGTTTTGCAGTTGATTGTAAGTGAAAACACGTGCATAGCAGCAAAAGAAAGAAGAATCTTAATTAGATTTACAAACTGAAGAAACCACAGCATTGGTATAGTAAAAGCGAGATTTTGACATTGTGAATGAAAAAAGTGTATAGCAGTCAAACAAACAGAAGCCTTACTTAACTTTCAAACTTGATTAACCTCCTGCATTCACAGAGTGTTAGATAAAACCAATGTTTAGAAGATTATTTTAAGTGCAAACACATGCATAGCAGTAAAATAAACATAAATCTTACTTAGATTTGAAAAGTGAAGAAACCACTGCAATGGCATAGCCTTTGGTAAAAGCAGTGTTTTGACATTGTGAGTAAAAGTAAGTGCATAGCAGTCAAAAAAACAAGTATCTTACTGACCAGTCAAACATGAACTACCTCTTGCATTCACAGAGAGTTTGGTGAAACACGTGTCTTTAAGTTGATTTTAAGTGAAAACACATGCAAAACAACCAATAAAACAAGTTTCTTTATTGGTTTTCTAAACGGAAGAATTGATTTCATTCACCCAGCATTAGGTAAAAGCAGTGTTTTGAATTGTATTATAAGTGAAAACATGTGTATAGAAGCAAAATAAAGAAGAATCTTATTTAGATTTCCAAAGGGAAGAAACTCCAGCATTGACAAAGTAAAAGCTGTGTTTTGACATTGGCTGTATGTGAAAACAAGGGCATAGCAGCCAAGGAAAGAAGTATCTTATGTACTTTACAGAAGTGAAGAACTTCTGCATTGGCATAGAAACAGTGAAAGCAAGTACTTAGCAGCGAAACAGACAAGTATCTTACTTAACTTTCAAAGTTGAAGTACCACTTGCCTTCACACAGTGTTAGGTAAATCAAGTGTTTGAAGATGATTTTAAGTGGAAACACATGCATAGGAACAAAAGAAACACAAACCATACTTAGATTTGAAAAGTGAAGAAAATACTGCATTGGCATAGCATTAGGTAAATGCATTGTTTTTACATTGATTTGAGTGAAAACAAGTGCAAAGCAGTCAACCAAACAAGTATCTTATTACTTTTCAAAGTTGAAGTATCTCCAGCATTCTCAGAGTGTTAGGTAAAACCAGTGTTTTGAAGCTGACTTTAAGTGAAAACACATGCATAGCAGGAAACGAAATACAAATCTTACTTAGATTTGAAAAGTGAAGAAATTACTGCATTGGCATAGCATTAGGTAAATGCAGTGTTTTTACATTGATTATGAGCGAAAGCAAGTACATGGCAACAAAAACCAAGTATCTTTCTTAAGTTTCAATGTTGAAGTACCTCCTGCATTCACAGCGAGTTAGGTAAAACCACTGATTTGAAGATAATTGTAATGAAATCACATACAGAGCAGCAAATAAAACACAAATCTTATTTAGATTTGTAAAGTAAAGAAACTACTGCATTGCTCTAGTATTATGAAAAACCAGTATGTTGGCATGGTGAGTGAAAGCAAGTGCATATCAGTGAAAAAAAGAAGTATGTTACTTACCTTTCAAACTTGAAGCACCTCCTGCATTCACAGTCAGTTGAAGTTGATTTTAAGTGAAAATGAGTGTGAAGCTGCTAATGAAACAAGTTTCTTTATTGGTTTTCTAAACCAAATAACTGACTGCATTGATGCAGCATTAGGGAAGAGCTGGGTTTTGAAGTTGAGTGTATGTGAAAACACATGCACATCAGCAAAGAAAGCAGAATCTTACTTAGATTTCCAAAGTGAAGAAACTAAATAATTGGCATAATAAAAGCAGGGATTTGAAATTGAGAGTGAAAGGAAGTGTACAGCAGCCAAACAATAGACTTACTTAACTTTCAGAGTTGAATTCTCTCCTCATTCTCAGAGTGTTAGGTAAAAGCAGTGCTTTGAAGATGATTTTAAGTGAAAACATATGCGTAGCAGCAAATCTTACTTAGATTTCAAAAATGAAGAAATTACTGCATTGGCATATCATTAGGTAAAAGGAAAGTTTTTACGTACATTGTGAGGAAAGCAAGTGCATAGCAGCCAAACATACAAGTATCTTACTTAACTTACAAACTTGAAGTACCTCCTCCATTCAAAGATAGTTGGGTGAAACCACTGTCTTGAAGTTGATTTTAAGTGAAAACAAGTGCAAAACAGTGAAACAAGATTCTTTATAAGTTTTCTAAACTGAAGAATTGGCTGTATTCTCCTAGCTTTAGAAAAAAGCAGTGTTTTGAAGTTGATTGTAAGTGAAAACACGTTCATAGTAGCAAAAGAGGAGAAAAAACTTGCTTAAAGTTCCAAAGTGAGGAAGCTGCAGCAATGTCATAGTAAATGCAGGGTTTTGACCTTGTGAGTGAAAGCAAGTGGATAGCAGCCAAACAAAAATATCTTACTTAACTTTCAAAGTTGAGTACCACCTGCATTCACAGAGTATTAGGTAAAACCAGTGTTTTGAAGATGAATTTAAGTGAAAACACATGCATAGGAGTAAATGCAACACGGGTTTTATTTAGATTTGTAAAGTGAAGAAACTACAGCATTGGCATAGCATTAGGTAAAAGGAGTGATTTGAAATTGTGAGTAAAATCAAGTGCATGGCAGGCAAAGAAACAAGTATCTTACTTACCTTTCAAACTTGAAGTACTTCCTGCATTCACAGAGAGTTAGGTGAAACCAGTGCCTTGAAGTTTATTGTAATTGAAAACACCTGCAAAGCAGCCAAAGAAAGTTTTTTTAATTGATTTTCTAAACTGACTACATTCACCTACATTAAGGAAAAGCGGTAATTTGAAGTTCATTGTAAGAGAAAACACGTGTATAGAAGCAAAAGAAAGAAGAATCTTTCTTATATTTTCAAAGTGAGGAAACTGCAACATTGGCATAGTAAAAGCAGGGTTTTGATATTTTGACTGAAAGCAAGTGTATAGCAGACAAATAAACAAGTATTTTACTCAATTTTGAAAGTAGAATTACATTCTGAATTCACAGAGTGTTAGGTAAAACCAAAATTTTGAAGATGATTTTAAGTGAAAACACATGCATTGTAGCAAACAAAACATAAAACTTACTTAGATTAGAAAAGTGAAGAAACTACTGCATTGCAATAGACAAAAGCTGGGTGAATCCAGCCAATTCTTCAGTTTAGAAAACCAAGAAATAAACTTGTCTCATTGGCTGCTTTGCACGTGTTTTCACTTAAAATCAACTTCAAGTCACAGATTTCACCTCACTCTCTGTGAATGTAGGAGGTACTACAAGTTTGAAAGATAAGTAACATACTTGTTAGTATGGCTGCTATGCACTTGTTTCACTCACTGTGCCAACACACTGCTTTTTCCTAATGTTACACCAATGCAGTAGTTTCTTTTCTTTACAAATGTAAATAAGATTTCTGTTTTATTTGCTGCTATGCATGTGATTTCACCTAAATTATCTTCAAAACACAGCTTTTACCTACCACGCTGTGAATGCAGGAAATACTTCAACTTTTAAGCATATGTAAGATACTTTGGCTGCTATGCACCTGCTTTCACTAACAATCACTATAAAAACACTTCTTTTACCTAATGCTATAACAATGCAGCAGCTTCTTCCCATTTCAAATCTAAGTAAGATTTGTGTCCTGTTGGATGCTATGCATTGGTTTTCACTTAAAATCATCTTGAAAACACTGGTTTTACCTAACGTTCTGTGAATGAAGGAGGTAATTCAATTTTGAAATTTATGTAAGATATTTGTTGTTGTGGCTGCTATGCACTCGGTTTCATGCACAATGTCAAAACCCTGTTTTACTATGCCAATGCTGCAGTTTCTTCACTTTAGAAATCTAAGCAAGTTTATTTCATTTGCGGTTATGCACATGTTTTCACTTACAATTAACTTCAAAACACTGCTTTTCCCAAATGGTGGGTGAATGCAGTCAATTCTTCAGTTTAGAAAACCAAGAAAGACACTTGTTTCATTGGCTGTTTTGTCTGAGTTTTCAAATAAAATCCACTACAAGACACTGGTTTCACATAACACTCTGTGAATGCAGGAGGTACTTAAAGTTTGAAAGGTAAGTAAGATACTTGCTTGTTTCACAGCTATGCACTTGTTTTCACTCTCTGTGCCAACACAATGCCTTTTTCAAATGCCTCACCAATACAATAGTTTCATCTTACAAATCTCCATAAGATTTGTGTTTTATTTTCTGCTATGCATGTGTTTTCCCTTACAATTATCTTAAAAACCCTGGTTTTGCCTAACATGCTGTGAATGCAGGAGGAACTTAAACTTTGAAACCCAAGTAAGATACTTGTTAATTTGGCTGCTATGCAGTTGCTTTAACAACAATGTAAAAACACTGCTTTAACCTAAGTTTATGCCAATGCAGTACTTTCTGCACTTTTCAAATAAGTAAGATTTGGGTTTTGTTTGTTGCTAAGCATTTGTTTTCACTTATAATCACCTTCAAAACACTGGTTTTACTTGACACTCTGAATGCAGGAGGTAATTCAAGTTTGAAAGCTAAGTAAGATATTAGTTTGTGTGGCAGGTATACATTTGCTTTCACTCACTATGTCAAAACCATGCTTCTTCTATGCCAATGCAGCAATTTCTTCACTTTGGAAATCTAAGTAAGTCTCTTTCTTTTGCTGTTATGCACGTGTTTTCAATTACAATCAATTTAATAACACTGTTTTTCCTAATGCTTGGTGAATGCTGTCAATTCTTTCATTTAGAAAACTAATAAAGAAACTTGTTTTTTGGCTACTTTGCCCATGTTTTCCCTTAAAATGAACTTCAAGACACTGGTTTCACATAACTCTTTGTGAATGCAGGTGGTATTTCAAGTTTGAAAGGTAAACAAGATAAATGTATATTTGCCTGCTATGCACTTGCTTTCACTCACTGTAATAACCCAATTCTTTTTCCTAAAGGTATGCCAATTCAGTAGTTTCTTTACTTTATATATCTAAATAATATTTGCGTTTCATTTGCTGCTATGCAGGTGTTTTCACTTACAATTATCATGAAAATACTGGTTTTACCTAACATGCTGTGAATGGAGGAGGTACTTCAACTTTGAAATGTAAGTAAGATACTTGTTTCTTTGGCTGTTATCCACTTGCTTTCACTCACAATCAATGTAAAAACACTGCTTTTACCTAATGCTATGCCAATGCAGTTGTTTCTTCACTTTTCAAATCTAAGTAAGATTTGTGTTTTGTTTGCAGCTATTCATGTGATTTCACTCTCAATTATCTTCAAACACTGGTTTTACCTAACACACTCTGAATGCGGTAAATATTTCAAATTTGAAATGTAAGTAAGATACTTGTTCATTTCACTGCTATGTACTTACTTTCACTCACAATGTGAAAACACTGCATTTACTTAAAGCTATGTCAATGTTGAAGTTTCTAACTTTGAAATCTAAGCAAGATTTCTTTTGGTTTCTTCCATGCAGATGTTTTCATTTAAAATCATCTTCAAAACACTGCTTGTACCTAACATTCTGTGAATGCTGGAGGTATTTCAAGTTTGAAAGGGAAATAAGATACTTCTTTGTTTAGCTGCTAGGCACTTGCTTTCAGTCACAATCAATTTAAAATCAATACTTTTACCTAATGCTGTAACTGTGCAATGGTTTCTTCACTTTTCAAATCTAAGTAATATTTGTGTTTCATTTGCAGCTATGCATGTGTTTTCACTTAAAATCACCTTCAAAACTCTGTTTTTACCTAACTCTCTGTAAATGCAGTAGGAAATTCAAGTTTGAAATTAAGTAAGATACTTGTTTGTGTGGCTGCTATACACTTGCTTTCGATCACAATGTTGAAACCCTGCTCTTATTATGAAAATACTGCAGTTTCTTCACTTTGAAAATCTGTGTAAGTTTCTTTCTTTTGCTACTATGCACGTGTTTTCACTTACAATCAAATCCAAAACAGTGCTTTTCCTTAATGCTGGGTGAATGCAGGCAATTTTTCAGCTTAAAAGCCCAAGAAAGAAACTTGTTTCATTGGCTGCTTTGCAAGTGTTTTCTCTTAAAATTAATTTCAAAACAATTGTTTCACCAACTGTCTGTGAATTCAGAAGGTACTTAAAGTTTGAAAGAAAACTAAGATACTTGTTTGTTTGCCAGCTATGCACTTGTTTTCATTCTCTGTGCCAACACACAGCCTTTTCCAAATGCTATGCCAATTCAGTAGTTTCTTTACTTTACAAATCTAAATAAGATTTGTGTTTTATTCGCTGCTATGCATGCATTTTCCCTTACATTTATCTTCAAAACTCTGGTTTTACATAACACTCTGTGAATGCAAGAGGTACTTCAACTTTGAAATGTAAGTATGATACCTGCTTGTTTGACTGCTATGCACTTGATTTCACTCACAATCAATGTAAAAACACAGCTTTTACCTAATGCTATGACAAAGCTGTAGTTTCCCACTTTTCAAATCTAAGTAAGGTTTGTGTTTGGTTTGCTGTTATGCCTGTGTTTTCACTTAAAATCATCTTCAAAACACTGGTATTACATAATACACCCTGAATGCAGGAGGCAATTCAAGTTTGAATGTTAAGTAAGATACTTGTTTCTTTGGCTGCTATACAATTGATTTCACTCACTATGTCAAAACCCTGCTTTTACAAGGCGAATGCTGCAGTTTTTCACTTTGGAAATCTAAATAAGTCTCCTTCTTTTGCTGCTATGCGTGACTTTTCACTTACAATCAATTTCAAAACAGTTTTCCCTAAAGCTGGGAGAATGCACTTAATTTTTTGGTTTAGAAAACCAAGAAATAAACTTGTTTAATTGGCTGCTTTGCATGTGTCTTCACTTAAAATCAACTTCAAGGCACTGGTTTTGCTTAACTCTCTGTGAATGTAGGAGGTACATGAAGTTTGAAATGTAAGTAAGGTACTTCTTTGTTTGGCTGCTATGCACTTGTGGCACTCACTGTGCCAACACACTGCTTTTCCTAATGCTATGCCACAGCACTATTTTCTTTACTTTACAAAACTAAATAAGATATTTTTTTATTTGCTGCTTTGCATGTGATATCACTTACAATTTTCTTCAAAACCCTGGTTTTACCAAACAAGCTGTGAACACAGGAGGTTCTTCAACTTTGAAACCTATGTAAGATACTTGTTTCTTTGGCTGCTATGCACTTGCTTTCACTCACAATCACTGTAAAAACACTGCTTTTACCTAATGCTATAACTATGCAGCAGTTTCTTCACTTTTCAAATCTAAGATTTGTGTTTTGATTCCTGCTATGCATGGTTTTTCACTTAAAATCATCTTCAAAACCCTGGTTTAACCTAACCCTCTCTGAATGCAGGAGGTAATTCAAATTTGAAAGTTGTGTAAGACACTTTTTTTTTTTTTTTACTGCTATACCCATGCTTTCAATCATAATGTCAAAACATTGCTTTTACTATGTCAATGCTGCAGTTTTTTCACTTTGGAACTCTAAGTAAGTTTCTTTCTTTTGCTGTTATGCACGTGTTTTCACTCACAATCAACTTCAAAATACTGCTTTTCCCTAATGCTGGGAGAATCCAGCCATTTCTTCAATTTAGAAAATCAATAAAGAAATTTGTTTCATTGGCTACTTTTCACAAGTTTTCCCTTAAAATAAACTTCAAGAGACTGGTTTCACCAAGCACTCTGTAATTCCAGGAGGTACTTCAAGTTTGAAAGGTAAGTAAGATACCTGTTTGTTTTGCTGCTATGCTCTTGCTTTCACTCACTATGCCAACACTTTGCTTTTTCCTAATGCTACACCTATGCAGAAATTTTTTTACTTTAGAAATCTCAATAAGATTTGTGTTTTATTTGTTGGTATGCATGTGTTTTCACTTACAATTATCTTCAAAACCCTGGTTTTACCTAACATGCTGTGAATGCAGGAGGGATTTCAACCTTGAATCATAAGTAAGGAACTTGTTGGTTTGGCTGCTATGCACTTGCTTTCACTCACAATCAATATAAAAACACCGCTTTAACCTAAGTCTATGCCAATGCAGTAGTTTCTTCACTTTTCAAATCTAAGTAAGACTTGGGTTTTCTTTGGTGATATGCATGTGTTTTCAGGTAAAACCATCTTCAAAACAATAGTTTTATCTCACACTTTATGAATGCAGGAGGTAATTAAAGTTTGAAAGTTAAGTATGTTACTTGTTTGGCTGCTATACACTTGCTTTCACTCACAATATCAGAACCCTCCTTTTCCAATGTGAATGCTGCAGTTTCTTCACTTTGGAAATCTAAGTTAGTTTCTTTCTTTTGCTGCTATGCACGTGTTTTCTCTTACAATAAACTTCAAAGCACTACTTTTCCCTAATACTGGGTGTAGGCAATGAATTATTCAGTTTAGAAAAAGAAGAAATAAAATTGTTTCATTGGCTGCTTTGCGATTCTTTTCAGTTAAAATCAACTTCAATACACTGGTTTCACCTAACTCTCTGTGAATGCAGGAGGTACTTCAAGTTTGAAAGGTAAGTAAGATACTTGTTTGTTTAGCTGCTTGCACTTGTTACACTCACTGTGCCAAACCACTGCTTTTGCCTAGTGCTACGCCAATGCAGTAGTTTCTTTACTTTATAAATCTAAATAAAATTTGTACTTTATTTGCTGCTATGCATGTGTTTTCACTTACAATTATCTTCAAAACACTGGTTTCACCTAACTCTCTGTGAATGCAAGTGGTACTTCAAGTTTGATACGTTAGTAAGATACTTGTTTGTTCTTTTTTTGGCTGCTATACACTTGCTTTCATCCACTGTATACAAACACTGCTTTTCCTATGCCAGTGCTGCAGCGTCTTCACTTTGAAAATCTAAGTAAGAATCTTTCTTTTCCTACTATGCACGTGTTTTCACTTACAATCAACTTCAAAACACTGGTTTTCTCTAATGCTGTGTGAATGCAGTCTATTCTTCAGTTTAGAAAACCAAAAAAGAAAGTTGTTTCATTGGCTACTTTGCACATGTTTTCACTTAAAATCAACTTCAAAACACTGGTTTCACCTAACTCTGTGAATGCAGGAGTTATTTCAATTTTGAGAGGTATGTAAGATACTTGTTTGTTTGGCTGCTATTCACTTGCTGTCGCTCATTTTGCCAACACACTACTTATTCCTAATGCTATGCCAATGCAGTAGTGTCTTTACAAATTTCAATAATATTTATGTTTTATGTGCTGCTATGCATGTGTTTTCACTTACAATTATCTTCAAAGCACTGGCTTTAATGAACATACTCTGAATGCAGTAGGCTCATCAACTTTGAAATGTAAGTAAGACACTTCTTTAGTTGCTGTGCACTTGCTTTCAATCACAATCAATGTAAAAATACCGCTTTTTTCTAATGCATTGCCAATGCTGTAGTTTCTTCACTTTCAAAATCTAAGCAAGCTTTGTGTATGCTTTGCTGCCATGCATTGGTTTTCACTTAAAATCACCTTTAAATCACTGCCTTTACCCAATGCTCTGTGAATGCAGGAGTTAATACCACTTTCAAAATTAAGTAAGTAAAATACTTGTTTGTTTGGCTGCTATACACTTGCTTTCAATCACAATGTCAAATCCCTGCTTTTACTATGCTAGTGCTGCAATTTCTTCACTTTGGAAATCTAAGAAAGAATCTTTCTTTTGCTGCTATGCTCGTGTTTTCGCTTACAATCAACATCACAACACTGCTTTTCCCTAATGCTGGGTGAATGCAGGCAATTCTTCACTTTAGAAAGCCAATAAAGAAACTTGTTTCATTGCCTGCTTTGCATGTGTTTTCACTTAAAATCACCTTCAAGACACTAGTTTCACCTAACTCTCTGTGAATGCAGGAGGTACTTCAAGTTTGACAGAAAGTAAGATAGTTGTTTGTTTGGGTGATATGCATTTCTGTCACTCACTAAGCCAACACATTGCCTTTTCTTAATTCTACACAATGCAGTAGTTTCTTTATTTTACAAATCTTAATGAGATTTGTGTTTTATTTGCTGCTATGCATGTGTTTTCAAGCACAATTATCTTCAAAACACTGGTTTTACCTAACACGCTGTGAATATAGGAGGTAATTCAAGTTTCAAAGTTAAGTAAGATCATTTCTTTGGCTGCTATACACTTGCTTTCAACAACAATGTCAAAACTCTGCTTTTATTTTGCCAATGCTGCAGTTTTTTCACTTTGGAAATCTAAGTAAGTTTCTTTCTTTTGCCGCTATGCACGTGTTTTCACTTGCAATCAACTTAAAAACACTGCTTATCCCTAACAGTGGGTGAATGCTGTCAATTCTTTAGATTAGAAAACCAATAAAGAAACTTGTTTCATTGACTGCTTTGCATGTGTTTTCACTTAAAATCTACTTCAAGACACTGGTTTCAACTAACTCTCTGTGAATGCAGGAGGTACTTCAAATTGAAAGTAAGTAAGAGACTTCTGAGAAGATCGTGGACTAGTAAGACACAGGAATCTCTTCTCCAGAGAAATAGCTAAAAAACAGGCTGAAACAGCCCTGAAATATATCTTCTAGAGTTTAGGACAGCAGGTGAAAGATGCACACCACCCAGAGGGGAGAGGGACAAAAAAGGAAATCAAGACATCAGAACAAGAACTGTGAGTTGAAACCAGCAGAGGCTGCTGCTGCCAGCACCCTGCCCCACAGTTAAAATTCTCAGGGCTCTGGGTCTGTGACTACAGACAAGGTGTGCTCCAGGGTTCTACCACTACCTGAAAGGGGAGAGAGAGGGACACAGCATTAGGCTGACACAGGTTCTGACCCACAAATTTGGGTGGTGGAGCCCCACAGATTATTCCACCCAGTGGTGTGCCCTGGGGGCCAAGGAGAGACTGGAGATATCCAACCCTCACAACCTCCCTCTCTTCTATCCTTGACTAATTGTTGAGGGCTCCAGAGGAGAGGGGAGGGAGATCCTGGGGCAGACCCGGCTTTTGACTCACAGGTTTGGGTCTGCCCTGTCCCAAGAAGCCCTTAAAGGCCTGGTGGGGCTGTACCATTGTTTGCCTTGGAGCCTGCAAGGGGCTAAAGATATACAAACCTTCCAATCTCCTCTGCTACTAACAGGGACTGATTGTTTAGGATTCAGATTGGAGAGGAGGAAATATTTCCTAGCTGGGAAAAGGGAGGGGACAACCAGAGAAGTCTGGAGAACTGTCTCATAAAGTTTGAATTACAAGGCTCTTAGTCGCCAGACAGCAAGCTCTATGACACTGATCTGGTCTGTGTCACAACAAATACACTCTGACCAGGCATTGAATTGAGAGTTGCCAACAAGTGCCATTTCCTGGCAGACCAAGGAAGTGCACATAAGAAAACTAAGTAGGACAGGCTTTTCCTGGCCTCTATAGCCTCCCTGCCCAAGGCCCTAGGAAATGACTCTACAACTAATTACTGGGGCCAGTGCCCAGTTTTGAGCCACCAGTAGGACATTCCTAACAATCAAGTTTGAGACAAAAATCAAAGAGTTGTGGTAACTCACAGCCTTCTGCCACTAGAACTTTATAAAGAGAAAGAGATACAACATCAAAGTAAAATACAATAAAAACCAGATGCCTAAACAGCAACAAAAATTATGAGCCATACTAAGAAAATTGAAGACATGGCTCAAGAAAAGGAATACATCAAAGTCCCAGAAGAGATGCAGAATTTTAGAGAACTAATCAGTGAGATGTGCACAAATTTCTAAAATCAAATTAATGAGAATAAGGACAATATAGTTAAGGAGATAAATTACATCAAGAAGACGTTGAGAGAACGCAAAGGAGAATTTGAAATCCTGAACAGGAAAGTAATGGAGTTCATGGGAATGAAAGACACAAGAGGAAGTCAAAAACACATTTGAGGCATACAACAGCAGACTCGAAATGATAGAAGAAAGAATAAGTGATACCAAAAACAGAGCAGCTAAAATTGAAGAGAGAAAAGAACAGAGTGAGAAAAGAATGGAAAAAATTCAGCAGGGTCTCAGAGAGTTGAATAACACAAAATGCAACAACATACGTGTCATGGGAGTTCCAGAAGAGGATGAGAAAGGAAAAGTGGTAGAAAGAGTATTTGAGGAAATAATAGCTGATAATTTCCCAACTCAGAAAAGAAATGAACTTAAATATCCAAGAAGCACACTTTAACCCAAAGAGGATAAATCCAAATAGACCTACGCCAAGACACATACTATTCAGAATTTCAAATGTGAAAGATAAAGAGAAAATTCTCAGAGCAGCGAGAGAAGCAAATGAGCACGTACAAAAGACATCCGGGAAGACTTAGTGCAGATTTCTCTTCAGAAACTGTGGAGGTGAGAAGACAGTGGTATGATATAATTAGGAAACTGAAAGAGAAAAACTGACAGGCGAGAATTCTTTATCCAGCAAAACTGTCCTTCAAATATGAAGGTGAGTATAAAGAATTCACAAACAAACAGAAACTAAGAGAGTTGGCAAAAGAATCCATCTTTGCAGGAAATATTAAAGGAAACCTTAGAACCTGAAAAATATACAAGAGAGAGAGGCTTGGAGTAGAGTATAGAAGAAAGAAAAGCAGGAAGGATAACCAAAAGAGTAAAAAGAGAGACAAAAACAAAATGACATATGAAAACCAAAGAATAAAATGGTTAAAATAAATAGTGCATTTTCAGTAATATCATTGAAAGGGAATGGATTATATTCCCCAATCAAAAGATACAGGCTGACAGAATGGGTTAAAAACAAGAGCCATCCATATGCTGCTTACAAGAAACACCTCAGACACAGGGATACAAGTTGGCTGAAAGTAAAAGGTTGGAAAATGATACTCCACGTGAATAGTAAACAGGAAAGAGTAGGGGTGGTTATACTAATATCAGACAAAACAGAGTTGAAATGGAAAAAAAGTGATAACAGATATGGAAGGCCATTATATATTAATAAATGGGATGATCCTCCAGGAAGATATAACGGTCATAAATGTCTATGCACCTAACCAGGGTGCCCTAAAATATATGAGCCAAACTCTGGCAAAACTGAAGGGAGAAACAGACATTTCTACAATACTCATTGGAGACTTCAACACCCCTCTCACATCATTAGATAGAACAACTAGACAGAAGATCAACAAGGAAACAGAGGACTTGAACAATATGATAAACAATTTAGACCTAACAGACATATAGAGAACATTGCATCCAAACTCAGTGGGTTATACATTCTTCTCAAGTGCCCATTGATCTTTCTCCAGGATAGATGTTAGGTCATAGTTCAGCTCTCAATAAATATAAAAAGATTGAAATTATATAAAGCACCTTCTCAGATCATAATGCAATGAAACTAGAAATCAATAACAGACAGGAAAAAAGAAAATTTGGAAATAAATGGAGACAGAACAACACATTCCTAAATATCCAGGGGGTCAAAGTAGAAATTGCAAGTGAAATCAATAAATATATTGAGACAAATGAATATGAGAATACAATGTATCAAAACTTATGGGATACAGTGAATTCTGTCTTGAGAGGGAAATTTATAGCCCTAAATGCCAATATTTTAAAACTAGAAAGAGCTAAACTCAAAGATTTAACTGAACAACTAGAGAAACTAGAAAAAGAACAGCAAACCAATCCCAAAGCAAGCAGAGGGAAAGAAGTAATAAAGATTAGAGCACAAGCAAATGAAAATCAGAAGAGAAAAACAATAAAGAAAATCAACCAAACCAAAAGCTAGTTCTTTGAGAAGATCAATAAAATTGTCAAAACCCTCGCTAGACTAACAAAGAAAAAAAGAGAGAAGATGCAAATAAATACAATCAGAAATGAAAGGGGGGGGATTACAAATGGTCTCACAGAAATAAAAAGAATCATGAGAGAATATTATGAGAAACTATAAGCCAAAAAAACTAAACAACCTAGAAGAAATGGACAAATTTCTAGAAACACATAACCAACCTACACTGATGCTGCAAGAAATACAAGAACTTAACAAACCAATCTCAATTAAGGAGATTGAATCCGTCATCAAAAATCTCACAGCAAAGAAAAATCAGGGCCAGATGGCTTCACAGGTGAATTCTACCAAGCATCTCAAAAAAATTAACACCAATCCTGTTTTAACTTTCCAAAAAATTGAAGAGGAGGGATAATTACCCAACACATTTTATGAAGCCAAAATCATCCTAACACCAAAGCCAGATAAAGATTCCACAAGAAAAGAAAATTACAGACCAATCTCTCTAATGAACATAGATGCAAAAATTCTCAACAAAATACTTGCAAATAGAATCCAACAGCATATCAAAAAACGTATACATCAAGATTTATTCCTGGTATGCAAGGCAGGTTCAACATAACCATGGAAGGGGCAGCGATGTGTTTTAACTGGAATAGACTCATAACTTGGCTATGGGTTTGCCTTTCTGGCATGCAATGCTTCTTCCAAAACTACCATCCGTGGACTTACCGAATGTCTTATCTACTGCCATGTCATTCCACACAGCATTGCTTCTGATCAAGGAAGCCATTTCACAGCAAATGATATGTGGGAATGGGTACATGCCCATGGAATTCACTGGTCTTAGCATGTTCCCCATCACCCTGAAGCATCTGGATCAATAGAACGGTGGAATGGCCTTTTGAAGACTCAATTACGGTGCCAACTAGGTGGCAATACCTTGCAGGGCTGGGGCAATGTTCTCCAGGAAGCTGTGTATGCTCTGATTCAGCGTCCTCTCTATGGTGCTGTTTCTCCCATAGCCAGGATTCATGGGCCCAGGAATCAAGGGGTGGAAATGGGAGTAGCACAACCCACTAATAACCCTAGTGACCCATTAGGAAAATTTTTGTTTCCTGCCCTGCAAACTTAAGCTCTGCTGCTCTACAGGTTTTAGTCCCAAAAGGAGGAGTGCTACCACCTGGGAATATAACAATGATTCCATTGAACTGGAAGTTAAGACTACTACCTGGCCACTTTGAGCTCCTCTTACCTGTGAATCAACAGGCAAAGAAGGGAATTATTATACTGGCTGGGGTGATTGATCCTGACTATCAACCGGAAATAGGGCTAAATCTACATAATGGGGGTAAAGAAGAGCTTGCCTGGAATGCAGGAGATCATCTAGGGCATCTCCTAGTCCTGCCATGCCCTGCGATTAAAGTCAATGGATAATTGCAACAAACCAATTCAAGCAAGACTAACAATGGCCCAGAATCTTCGGGAATGAATGTTTGGGTCACCCCACCAGGCAAAGAACCACGGTCAGCTGAAGTGCTTGCTGAAGGTAACAAGAAAATGGAATGGGTAGTGGAAGAAGGTTTCATGACTATTACAGTCCTCATTTCTGTAACTGGTCACATGGTCAAAGTTCATATTTATCACTATCTTCTTCCATGTTTCGTTATTAGTATGATTGTATATGTACACAAAACAAATTTCTTTGTTTTCTTCCCCAACCTTTTCCCCTATCTTGAAAAGTTGTATTAATTCTATGTCATAATATTTAAGGATGTCACGTTTAAGAGTGACTATTACCCAAGGACTTGCACCTTGTTCTTTGTGGAATTAATGTGTTTCCGGGTGTACGCCGGGGAGTTGAATATTGTTATGCAGAAATATATATGTATGCTTGTGTGTTATAGTTTTTATTTAGAGACTAAATATGGTTTAGAGTAATGTGTATGATTGCCAAGTTGACAAGGGGTGGAATATGATGGTTAGGCTGATGTGTCAACTCGGCCAGGTAGTTGTGTCCAGGTGTTTGTTCCAGCAAACACTGGGATAATTGTAATACAAGAGCATTTATGGACTTCAATCACCACTGAGCTTACTGCATGGATTGCTGAATACATCTGAACCAATCAGGGATATTACACCATCAATGGGTGGTGCTTTTATCGAATCAGTTGAGTGGCTTAAAAGGGGAAATGATTTCAACATTCAGAGAGAACTTCCCAGCTCGTCGTTGGACAGGCAACTTCTCCCGGAAACTCAACAATGACTTTTCATCGGACTTTCATCAGAGCCACTGGTTTGCAGCCTGCCTGCGGAACGTGGACTTGCACATCCCCATGGCTTTATGATTGTTTAAATTTTAATAATATTAAAATTTAATATTATTGACAGATATCTCCTCTTGATTCTGTAGCCCGAGAGAACCCTGATTAATTCACCACATTAATAAATTGAAGGAAAATATCACATGATCATGTCAAAGGTTACAGAAAAGGCATTCGACAAAATCCAAATCCTTTTTGATAAAAATACTTCAAAAGATAAGAATAAAAGGAAAATTCCTCAATCTGATAAAAGCCATATATCAAAACCCACAGCCAACATCATACTCAATGGGGAAATGTTGAAAGCTTTCCCTCTAAGATTGGGAATAAGAAAAGGATGCCCACTGTCACCATTGTTATTCAACATTGTACTAGAAGTTCTAGCTAGGGTAATTAGACAAGAGAAAAAAATTAAAGGTATCCAAATAGGAAAAGAAGAAGTAAAACTTTCCCCGTTTGTGGATGACATGATCCTGTACTTAGAAAATCCTGAAGAATCCACAACAAAGCTACTTGAACTAATAAATGAGTTCAGCAAAGTGGCAGGATACAAGATCAACACACAAACATCAGTAATGTTTTTGTATACTAGTACTGAAGAACCTGAGGGGGAAATCAGGAGGAAAATTCCATTTTCAATAGCAACAAAAATACTCAAATACCTAGGAGTTAATTTAACCAAAGAAGTACAGGACATATATGCAGAAAACTACAAAACAATGCTAAAAGAAATTTTAAAAGACCTAAATAAATGGAAAGACATTTCATGTTCATTGATTGGAAGAATAAATATCGTGAAGATGTCAATCTTGCCCAAACTGATTTATAGATTCAGTGCAATACCAATCAAAATCCCAACAGCTTACTTTACAGAATTAGAGAAGTCAATTACCAAATTCATTTGGAAGGGTAAGTGCACCCGAATAGCCTAAAGCATTTTAAAAAGAAGAACAATGTTGGAGGAATTTCACTGCCTGACCTTGACACATATTAAAAAGCTAGTGGTCAAAGCAGCATGGTAATGGCAAAAAGTTAGACACATCGATTAGTGGAATAGAGTAAAGAACCCAGAAATAGACCCTCACCTATACAGTCAACTGGTTTTCGACAAACCTACCAAGCCCATGCTAATGGGAGAAAACATTCTCTTTAACAATGGTGTTGGGAGAACTGGATATCTATAACCAAAAGAATGAAAAAGGGCCCCTATCTCACCCCCTATACAAGAATCAACTCAAAATGGATCAAAGATCTAAATACAAAAACTAGGACCATAAAACTACTAGAAGAAAATATAGGGAAACATCTTCAATATAATGTAGTAGGTGGTGATTTCTTGGACCGTTCACCCAGAGTATGTACAAGAAAAGAAAAAGTAGGTAAATGGGACCTTCTCAAATTTAAACACTATTGCACCTCATAGGACTTTGTCAGAAGGGTGAAAATGCAGCCAACTCAATGGGATAAAATATTTGGAAATCACATATCTGATAAGGGTTTAATATCTAGGAAATATAAAGAGAGGTTACAACTCAACAATAAAATGACAAATGACCCAATTAAAAAATGGGTGAAAGACTTGAATAGACATTTTTCCAAAGAAGAAATAGAAATGGCAAAAATACACATGAAGAAATGCTCAACATCACTCATGATTATGGAAATGCAAATCAAAACTACAATGAGATATCATTTCACACCTATCAGAATGGCCAGTATTAAAAAAGACAGAGAACTAAAAGTATCAGAGAGAATGTGGAGAGAGAGGAACACTGCTTCACTGTTGGTGGGGATGCAGAATGGTACAACCACTATGGAGGACTGTTTGGGAGTTCCTAAAGAAGTTTAATATAGACTTTCCACGTGAACATAAATACCACTATTGGGTATATACCCAGAAGAACTGAGATCAGTGACATGAACAGACATCTGCACACCGATGTTCATAGCAACATTATTCACCATTGCCAAAAGTTGGAAACAACCCAGGTGACCATCAAGAAATGAATGGATAAACAAACTGTGGTCTAGTCACACTATGGAATATTTGAAGCTGTAAGAAGAAATGAAGTCGTAGAGCATATGGCAACATGGATAACCTGGAGGACATTATGTTGAGTGAAGGAAGCCACACAAAAGACAAATACTGTATGAATGAGTTACTCTGAACCAAATATATTGTGTAACATACAGTTTCATAAAAAAATTATATGTATCCATTACATTTAATTTAGTAATGTATATATTTATTCATTTGTGTTTACTTTTTAGTTTATAATTGTTTATATTTTCAGTTATTAAATGTACAAATAAAGGTAAATAAAAAGAAAAAAAAGAGATGTGAAGAAGATATTGGATTCACAGAACTTAGATTGAAAATCGGGTTTTGAAGGTGATTGTGACTGCAATGAAGTCCATAGCTGCCAATAAAATGAGTACCTTGCTTAGTTTTTAAAACTGGAGGAACCACAGCATTTGCATAGCATTAGGTAAAAGCAGTGTTTGGACCTTGATCGTGAGTTAAAGCAAGTGCATAGCAGCCAAGCAAACAAGCATTTTACTTACTTTTCAAACTTGAAGTACCTCCAGCATTCTAAGAGAGTTAGGTGAAACCAGAGTCTTAAAATTGATTGTAAGTGTAAACATTCACAAAGCAGAGAATGAAACAAGTTTCTTTATTGGTTTTCTAACTGAAGAAATGACTACATTCCCTGAGGACTCATAAAAGCAGTGCTTTGAAGTTGATTGAAAGTGAAAACACGTATTTAGCACCCAAAAAACAAGAAATTTACTTAGATTTCAAAAGTGAAGTCCATGCAGCTTTGGCATAGAAAAAGCAGTGTTTTGACATTGGTTGTAAGTGAAAAGAAGTACATAGCAGGAAGGAAAGAATTATATTATTTACTTTACAAAAGTGAAGAACCTCTGCATTGGCAGAGCAGTAGGTAAATGCAGGGTTTTGACATTGTCAGTGAAAGCAAGTGCATAGTAGCCAGATAAATAAGTATCTTGTTTACGTTTCAAAGATGAAGTACCTCCTGCATTCACAGAGTGTTAAGTAAAATAAGTTTTCAAGGTGATCATAAGTTAAACAACATGCATAGCTGCCAATGAAACACAAATCTTACTTAGATTCAAAAAGTGAAGAAACTACTGAATTGGCATAGCGTTACGTAAAAGTGGTGTTTTGACATGGGTGGTAACTGAAAACAAGGGCATTACAATCAAGGAAACAAGTATATTCCCTACTTTGCAAACATGAAAAACCACCTGGAACCACAGAGCTGTAGGTTAAGACGAGGATTTTGAAGTTGATTGTAACTCCAAGAGGTGCAAATCTGCCAATGAAATGAGTATCCCACTTAATTTTGAAAACAGATGAAACCAGTGCATTTGCATAGCATTAGATAAAAGCAGCGTTTTGACATTGAATGTGAGTGAATTCAAGTGCATAGCAGCCTCAATAACAAGTATCTTACTTTCCTTTCAAACTTGAAGTACCTCCTGCCTTCACAGAGAGTTATGTGAAAGCAGTGTCTTCAAGTTCATTGTAAGTTAAAACCCATGCATAGCAGCAAAAGAAATTAGAATCTTACTTAGATTTCAAAAGTGAAGAAACTGCAGCATTGGCATAGAAAAGGTAATGTTTTGATATTGGTTGTAAGTGAAAACAAGTGCATTGCAGCCAAGGAAATAAGTATATTATTTACATTACAAAGAGAAGAACGCTTGTATTGTCATAGCTTTAGTTAAAAGCAGGGTTTTGACATTGTGAATGAAAGCATGTGCATAATAGCCAGAGAATCAAGTATCTTACTTATCTTTCAAAGTTGAAGTACCTTCTGCATTCACAGATTGTTTGGTAAAACCAGTGTTTTGAAGGTGATGGTAAGTGAAAATATATAAATAGCAGCAAATGAAACACACAACTTAATTAGATTTCAAAAGTGAAGAAACTACTGCATTGGCATAGCATTAGGTAAAATCCGTGTTTTGACATTGGTGGTAAGTGAAATTAACAACAGTGCAGCCTAGGAAAGAAGTATCTCATTTACTTTACAAAATTGAAGAACCTCTGCATTGACAGGGCATTCGTTAAAAGAAGGGTTTTGATGTTGTGAGTGAGAGCAAGTGTATAGCATACAGAGAAACAATTATCTTTCATACTTTACAAACATGAAGAAACTCCTGGATCAACAGAAGTGTAGGTAAAAACCAGGATTGGGAATTTGATTTTAACTCCAAATAGTGCATAGCTGCCAATGAAATGAGTATCTTATTTATTTTGAAAACTGAAGAAACCACTGCATTGGAATAGCATTAGGTAAAAGCAGTGTTCTGACATTGGTTGTGAGTGAAAGCAATTGCATAGCAGCCAAACAAACAAGTATCTTACTTACATTTCAAGCTTGAAGTACCTCCTTCATTCACATAGAGTTAGGTGAGGCCAGTGTCTTGAAGTTGATTTTAAGTGAAAACGCATACAAAGCAGCCAGTGAAACAAGTCCTTTTATTGGCTCTCTAAACTGAAGATCCAAGTGCATTCACTGAACGCTAGGGAAAAATGATTGGAACTTTAGTACACTGTGGAGTTCATGGAGCCTACGGAGACTGTGGAGCTTTTGGAGCCTGTGGAAGCCTGCGGAGTCTCAGCAGGTGCATGGAGCCTGTGGTGCCTATGGAGCCTGTGGAAACTTTCAAACACATGGAGACCTGTGGAGCCTGTGCAGGCCAATGTCACCTGTGGAGACTGTGGAGTCTGTGGAACCTGTGGTGCCCATGGAGTCAGTGGAACCTGTGGAACCTTTGGATGCATATGAAGCCTGTTGAGACAATGGAGCTCATGGAGACCATGAAGCCAATGGAGATCAGGGATTTCATGGAGCCCTGTGTAGCTGTGGAGGTTTAGAACCTGTGAAGACCATTGAGGATTGCAGAACCTGTGGAGTTCATGGAGCCCATAGGGACCACAGAGCATGTTGAGCTAAGGAGCCTGAGAAGAACACAGAGACTGTGGAGCCAATGAAGCACATGTAGCCCATGAATGCATGTGAAGCCCATGGAGTTTGTGGAGTCTGTGGAGGCCATGGAGGCTTGTGGAACCTATGAAGTCTCCTGGAGGCTACTGACACCTGAGGAGCATATGCTGTCTGTGGCTACCATAGAGCCCAAGGAACCCGGATGCTGTGTAGCTCAGTGGAGATTGTGGGTCCTTTGGAGCCTATGGAGGCCCATATAGCTTGTGGAAACTGTGTAACCCATGGAGCCTATGCAGACCTGTGGAGGCCGTGGAGTCCATGGACCCTGTAGTGGCCTGTGAAGCCTGTTAAGACCTGTGGACTTGGATGAGGCCATGGAGACCATGAAGTCCATGGAGATGGTGGAGTTCTCAAAGCCTATGTAGCCTGTATAGCCTATGCAGGCCCAGGGAGCCTGTGGAGCCTGTACAGACCTGTGGATCCTGTGGACCTCATCGAGCCCATGGGACCCATGGAGCGTGTTGAGGTATGTAGCCCAAGGACACTATACAGTATGTGGAAACCATGGAGGTGATGGAGCCCATGGAGGATGTGAAACCCGTGGTGGTCTGTGGAGCCTGTGCAGGCCATAGGACCCTGTGGAATCCATAGTGTCTGTGCGTAACTGTTGAGTCTGTGGAGCGTATGGAGGCCTGTGGAGCCTGTGTAGGCCTATAGACCCCATGGAGCCCATGACACCTGTGCAGGCCTGTGGAACATGTGAAGCCTATGGAGACACAGGAGTTCATGGAGCTCATGAAACCCATGGAGCCTTTGGAGCCTGCAGAGACTCTATAGCTCATCGATTCCATGGAGGCAGTGCAGGCTCATAGTGCCAGCATAGTCTGTTGAGCCCATGGAGCAGTGTGACATCTGTGGAGCACATGGAGGTTATATAGGCCCACAGAGCTGTAGAAGCTGTGGGGGCTGAGGAGGCTGAAGTTAATAGGGAGGACTGCAGATTCTGTGGAGCCAATTTGGGCCATGGCATCTTTGGAGCTGTGCATGGAGTTGTAGAGACTGGGGAGGCTGTAGTGCCTCTGCAGGACCATGGAGCTTTAACTCCAGGAACAGCATAGCTGCCAACGAAATGAGTACACTACTTAGTTTTGAAACTGAAGAAACCACTGAATTGGCATAGCATTAGGTAAAAGCAGTGTATTGACATTGATTGTGAGTGAAAGTAAGTGCAGAGCAGCCAAACAAACTAGCATCTTTCTTACTTTTCAAACTCCTATTACCTGCTGCATTCACAGAGTTTGGTGAAATCATTGTCTTGAAGTTGATTGTAAGTGAATACATGTGCAAAACAGCCAATGAAACAAGTTACTTTATTGGTTTTCTAAACTGGAGAATCGACTGCATTCCCCAAGTGTTAGGGAAAAGCAGTCGTTTGAAGTTGATTGTCAGTGAAAACACGTGCATAGCAGCAAATAAATTAGAATCTTACTTTCATTTCCAAAGTAGAGACACTGAAGTATTGGCATAGAAAAGGCAGTGTTTTGACATTGGTTGTAAGTGAAAACAAATGCATCACAGCCAAAAAAGAAGTATCTTATTTACTTTACAAAAGTTAAGAACCTCTGCATTGGCAGAGCATTAGGTAAAAGAAGGGTTTTGCCATTGTGAGTAAAAGCAAGTGCATAGTAGTCACAGAAACAAGAATTTTACTTACCGATGAAACATGAAGTACCTCCTGCATTCACAGAGTTTTAGGTAAAACCAGTGTTTTGAAGGTGATTGTAAGTGAAAATTCATGCATAGCAGCAAATAAAACACAAATATTACTTAGATTTCAAAAGTGAAGAAACTACTGCATTATCATAGTGTTAGGTAAAAGCGGTGTTTTGAAATTGATTGTTTGTGAGAACAAGGGCAGAGCAGCCAAGGAAACAAGTATCTTTCTTACTTTACAAACATGAAGAACCTTCAGGATTCACAGAAATTTTGGTTAAAACCAGGAGTTTGAAGTTGATTGTAACTCCAAGAAGTGCATAGCTCCCAATGGAATGAGTATCCTGCTTAGATTTGAAAACTGAAGAAACCACTGCATTGGCATAGCATTAGGTAAAAGCAGGCATTTGGCATTGTGAGTGAAAGCTAGTGCACAGTGGCTTGAGTAACCAGGATCTTGCTAAACTTTCAAAGTTGAAGTACCTAAAGTATTCACAGAGTATTAGGTAAAACCAGTGTTTTGAAGGTGATTGTAAGTGAAAACACATGCATAGCAGGAAATTAATCACAAATCTTACTAAGATTTCTAAAATGAAGGAACTGCTGCATTGGCATATCATTAGGTAAGATTCGTGTTTTGACAATGGTAGTAAGTGAAAACAAGGGTATAAAAGCCAAAGAAGGAAGTATCTTTCTTGATTTACGAACGTGAAAACCACCTGGATTCAAATGGATTTAGGTTAAAACCAGGCATTTGAAGATCATTGTAACTCGAAGCAAGTGCATAGCTGCCAACGAATTGAGTATTCGGTTAGTTTTGAAAACTAAAGAAACCACTGCAGATATAACATTAGATAAAAGCTGGATTTAACATTGATTGTGAGTGAAAGCAAGTGCATAGAAGCCATAAAACACAAGTATCTTACCTACCTTACAAACGTGAAATACCTCATGCATTCACAGAGAGATAGGTAACACCAGTGTCTTGAAGTTCATTGTAATTGAAAATACATGCAAAGTAGCCAATGAAACAAGTTTCTATAGTGGTTCTCTAAAGTGAAAAAGCGACTGCATTCACTGAGCATTAGGGAAAAGCAGTGCTCTAAAGTCGAGTGTAAGTGAAATCATGTGCATAGCAGCAAAAGAAACTAGAATCTTACATAGATTTTAAAAGGGAAGGAACAGCAGCATTCACATAAAAAGCAGTGTTTCGACATTGGTTTTAAGTGAAAACAAGTGCATAGCAGCAAAAGAAAAAGTATCTTATTTATTTTACAAAAATGAAGACCTCTGCATTGGCAGAGCATTAGGTGAAAGCAGGATTTTGACATTTTGAGTGAAAACAAGTGCATAGCAGCTGAGGAAACAAGTATCTTACTTTTATTTCAAAGATGAAGTACCTCCTGTTTGTTAAAACCAGTGTTTTGAAGGTGATTATAAGGGAAAACAAATGCATGCAGCAAATGAAATACAAATCATACTCACATATCAAAAGTGAAGAAACTACTTCATTGGCATAATGTTAGATAAAAGCAGTGTTTTGACATTGGTTATAAGTGAAGACAAGGGCATAGCAGGCAAGGAAACAAGTATATTTCTTACTTTAGAAATGTGAAGAAGATACTGGATTCACAGAGCTTTAGATTAAAAAAATGGTTTTGAAGGTGATTGTAACTCCAAGCAAGTGCATAGCTGTCAATAAAATGAGTATACTGCTTAGTTTTTTAAACTGGAGGAACCACAGCATTGGAATAGCATTACATAAAACCAGTGTTTTGACATTGTGAGTGAAGGCAAATGCATAGCAGTGAAATAAACAAGTATCTTACTAACTTTTCTAATTGAAGAACCTCCTGCATTCTCAGAGACAGGTGAAAGAAGAGTCTTGAAGTTGATTTTAAGTGAAAACACTTGAAAAGAAGAGAATGAAACAAGTTTCTTTATTGATTTTCTAAATTGAAGAACCGACTGTATTCTCTGAGTATTCTGAAAAGCATTGTTGTGAAGTTGATTGTAAGTGAAAACACGTGCATTGTAGCAGAAAAACTAGAATTGTACTTAGATTTCAAACGTGAAGAAACTGCAGCATTTGTATATTAAAAGTAGAGTTTTGACATTGGTTGTGCTGAATACAAGTGCATAGCAGCGAATGAAGAAGTATCTTATTAGCTTTACAAAAATGATTACCTATGCAAATTAAGAGCATTAGGTGAAAGCAGGGTTTTGACATTGTGAATGAAAGCAAGTGCATAGCAGTAAAGGAATCAATTATCTTACATATCTTTCAAAGATGAAGTACCTCCCGTATTCACAGTGTTTAGGAAAAACCAGTGTTTTGATGGTGATTGTAAGGGAAAACACATGCATAGCAGCAAATGAAATACAAATCTTACTGAGATTTCAAAAGTGGAGGAATTACTGCATTTGCATACCATTAGGTAAAAGCAGTGTTTTGACATTGCTAGTAAGTGAAGACAAGGGCTTAGAAGCTGAGGAAACAAGTATCTTTCTTACTTTACAAACATGAAGAATTTCCTGGTTTCACAGAATTGAAAGTTAAAACAAGGATTTTGAAGTTGTAACTCCAAGAAGTGCATAGCTGCTAATGAAATGAGTATCGTGCTCTGTTTTGAAAACTGAAGAAACCACTGCATTGGCATAGCATAAGATAAAAGCAGTGTTTTCACATTGACTGTGAGTGAAGGCAAGTGCATACCAGCCTAACAAACAAGAATCTTACTTAAATTTCAAAATTGAAGTAGCTCCTTCATTCACAGAGTGTTAGGTGAAACCAGTGTCATGAAGTTGATTTTAAGTGAAAACACAAGCAAAGCAGCAAATGAAACAAGTCCCTTTATTGGTTCTCTAAACTGAAAATCCAAGTGCATTCACTGAGCATTAGGGAAAAACAGTTGGAACCTTTGTGGAGTCCATGGAGACTGTGGAGCATGTGGAGCTTGTGGAGCCTGTGGAAGCCTGCGGAGTGTCTGCAGGTGCATGGAGCCTGTGGTGCCCATGGAGCCTGTGGAATCTTTGGAATGCATGGAGGCCTGTGGAGCCTGTGCTTGCTCATGTAACCTGTGGAGACTGTAGAGCCTTTGGAGCCTGTGGAGCCTGTCGAGTTACTGGAGCATGATGAGCCTGTGCATACATATGGAGCCTGTTGAGCACGTGGAGCTCATGGAGACCATGAAGACCATGGAGATCAGGGATTCCATGGAATGCTGTGGAGCTCTGGAGCCTTTAGAGCCTCTGAAGGCTGTTGAGGCTTGTGGAGCCTGTGGAGTTCATGGAGCCTATGGGGCAATGGAGCATGTTGAGCTATGGAGTCTGAGAAGAATACAGAGACTGTGGAGCCAATGGATCACATGTAGCCCATGAATGCATGTGAAGCCCCTGGAGTTTGTGAAGTCTGTGGAGGCCATGGTGGCCTGTGGAGCCTATGCAGTCTCCTGGAGGCAACTGACACCTGGAGCATGTGCTGTCTCTGGAAACCATAGAACCCAAGGATCCCTGGAGGCTGTGTAGGCCAGTGGAGGCTGTGGGTGCTTTGGAGCCTGTGGAGGCCCATATAGCTTGTGGAAAATGTGTAACCAATGGAGTCTCTGCAGACCTGTGGAGCCCGTGGAGTCCATGGAGCCTGCAGGTGCCTGTGGAGCCTGTTAAGTCCTATGGACTTGGATGAGGCCATGGAGACCATTAAGTTCATGGAGAACATGGAGTGCTCAAAAGCTCTGGAGCCTGTATAGCCTATGCAGGCCCAGGGAGCCTGTGGAGCCTGTAAAGGACTGTGGTTTCTGTGGAGCTCAATGAGCCCATGGGGTCCATGGAGTAAGTTGAGTTATGTAGCCTAATGACATTATACAAAATGTGGAAATCATGGAGCTGATGTAGCCCATGGAGTATGTGAAACACATGGAGGCCTGTGGAGCCTGTGCAGGCCATCGGACCCTGTGGAGTCTATAGTTTCTTTGCAGAACTCATGAGCCTGTGGAGCCGATGGAGACCTGTGGAGCCTGTGTAAACCTATAGGCCCCATGGAGTCCATGACACCTGTGCAGGCCTGTGGATCATGTGAAGCCTGTGGAGCCACAGGAGCTCATGGAGCCCAAGGAACCCATGGAGCATGTGGAGCCTGCAGAGCCTTTATATCTCATATATGCCATGGTGCCAGTGAAGGCTCAAGGTGCCAGCATAGTCTGTTGAGCCCATGGAACAATGTGGTGTCCATGGAGCACATGGAGGTTATGTAGGCCCAAGGAGCTGTGGAAGTTGTGGAGGCTGAGGAGGCTGAGGATCATGGGTAGGATTTTGGAGTCTGTGAAGCCAATTTCGTCCATGGAGCCTTGTGAGCTGTGCATGCTCATAGAGTTGTGGAGATGGGGGAGCCTGTGGAACTTGTGCAGGCACTTGAATGCCATGGAGGCCTTAGAGGCCATGGAGCCCCTGGGTCTTGCATTGCCTGTAGAGGCCTGTGGTGCCTCTGCAGGCTCATGGAGCTCTAACTCCAGGAATGGCATAGCTGCCCAAGAAATGAGTATTCTGCTTAGTTTTGAAAAGTGAAGAAACCCCTGCATTGGCATAGCAGTAGATAAAAGCAGTGTTTTCACATTGATTGCGAGTGAAAACAAGTGTATAGCAACCAAACAAACAAGAATCTTACTTACCTTTCAATCTCGATGCATACCCTGCATTCACAGAGTGTTAGGTGAAACCATTGTCTTGAAGTTGGATGTAAGTAAAAACACATGGAAAGCAGCCAATGAAACAAGTTTTCTTAATGCTTCTCTGAACTGAAAAACTGACTCCATTCACTGAGCAATAGGAATAAGCAGTGCTTTGAAGTTGATTATAAGGAAAAACACGTGCATAGCAGCAAAAGAAGTTAGAATCGTACTTAGATTTCAAGAGTGAAGAAACTGCACGATTGGCATAGGGAAAGCAGTGCTTTGACATGCCTGTAAGTGTAAGCAAGGGCATAAGATCCAAGGAAAGAAGAATCTTATTTACTTTACAAAATTGAAGAACCTCTACATTAGCAGAGCAATAGGTAAAAGCAGGGATTTGACATTTTGAGTGAAACCATGTTCATAGTAACCAGGGAAACAAGTATCATACTAATCTTTCAAACATTAAGTCACTCCTGCATTCAAAGAGTTTTAGGTAACACTAGTATTCTGAAGGTGATTGTAAGTGAAAACACATGCATAGCAGCAAATGAAACACAAATAGTAGTTAGATTTCAAAAGTGAAAAAACTACTGCATTGACATAGCTTTAGGTAAATGTGGTGTTTGGACATTGGCTTTAAATGAAGACATGTTATAGCAGCCAAGGAAACAAGTATCTTTCTTACATTGAAAATGTGAATAACCTCCAAGTTTCAAAAACTTTAGGTTAAAAACAGGATATTGAAGTTGATTGTAACTCCAATCACCTGCATGGGTGCCAATGAAATGAGTATCCTGTTTAGTTTTGAAAACTGAAGAAATCACTGCGTTGTCAGAGCATTATGTAAAAGTAGTGTTTTCACATTGATTGTGAGTGAAAGCAAGTGGATAGCAGTCAAATAAACAACTATGTTACTTACCTTTCAAACTTTAAGTACCTCCTGCATTCACAGAGAGTTATGTGAAAATAGGGAGTTGAAATTGATTGTAAGTGAAAATACGTGCAAGGCAGCCAGTTAGTTTCTTTAATGGTTCTCTAAACTGAAGTACCCACTGCGTTCACTTGGCATCAGGGAAACACAGTGCTTTGAAGACGATTGTAAGTGAAAACATGCTTAGCAGCCAAAGAAACTGGAAACTTACTTAAATTTCAAAGGGGAAGAAACTGCAGCATTGACATAGAGAAAGCAGTGTTTTGACATTGGTTGTAAGTGAAGAGAAGTGCATAGCAGCCAAGAAAAGAAGTGTCTTATTTACTTTACAAAAGTGAAGAACCTCTGCATTGGCATAGCACTAGGTAAAATCAGGAGCCTGTGGAGCTTGGGGAGACTGTGGAAGCCTGTGGAGTCTCCGCAGGTTCTTGGGCCTGAGGTGCCTATGGAGCCTGTGGAAACTTTGGAATGCATGGAGTCCTGTGGAGCCTGTGGAGGCCCAGGTAATATGTGGAGACTATTGAGCCTGTGGATCCTGTGGAACCCATGGAGTCAATGGAGAATGTGCAGCCAGAGCATACCAATGGAGCTGGTGGAGCACGTGGAACCCATGGATACCATGAAGACCATGGCCATCAGGGATTCCATGGAGTCCTGTGTAGCTGTTGAGCCCTTGGAGGCTGTGAAGCCTGTTGAGGCCTGTGGAAACTGTGGAGCTCATGGAGCCCATGGGACCCTTGGAGGCTCTTGAGGTATGGAGCACATGGAGACCGTGCATCCTTTGGAATCCCATGGAGCTGATGGAGCCTATGGAGCATTTGGATTTCCATGGAAGCGGTGGAGCATGTGTAGGTTGTGGAGCATGGGGAATCTTGTCAAGTCCACGGATCCCATAGCACCTGTGTGGGTTTGTATACCCTGTGCAGGCTAATGAATCCTGTGGAGGATTTGAAACCAGGGAGCCTGTGGATCTTTTGCAAGCACATGTAACCTATGGAGACTGTGGGGCCTGTGGAGCCTATGGAGCCCGTGGAAACAGTGGAGCCTGTGGAGCCTGTAAATATCCATGGAGCCTGTGGAGATCAGGTAATCCATGGAGTCCTGAGTAGCGGTGGAGACCATGGAGCCTCTGAAATCCTTGGAGCCATCGAACCTGTGTATGCTCAGGGAGTCTGTAGAGGCTGTATAGGCATGTAGATCTTATGGAGTTCATCGAGACCATGGGTCCATGGAGCCTATTGAAGTATGGAGCCCCAAAAAATACAGAGAATGTGGAGCCTGTGGAGTGCATGTAGCCCATGGACATGTGTGTAGCCCATGGAGACTGTAGAGCCTATGGAGCCTGTACAGCCCAAGGACCTTTGCAGCCTGTGGACCCAATGGAGCTGGTGTAGCCCAGGGTGTCATAGAGGACTGTGGAGCCCATGGAGGCTGTTGATCCAATGGATCTCATGGAGCTCTTGGATGCTGTGCAAGCCAGTGGAAATTGTTCAACCTGTGAAGCACATGGACTCCATGGAGCTGGTGGGGCTTACGGAGGCCATGGAGCCTGAGGATCCCATGGAGACTATGATGCTTAAGGAGGCCTGAGGAGCCAGAGCAGGCCCATGAACAACAGGGAGATTGTAAAATTTTTGATAATATAAAAGCCTGTGGAACCCATGGAGCTCATGAGGCCCATGGAAGCTGTGAAATCCAGGGAGGACTGTGGAGCTTGTGCAAGTCAGAGGACCCTGTAGAGTCCATGGTGCCGCTGTAGGCCTGTGGAGTCTGTGGAGCTAAAGGAGGCCTGTGGAACCTGTGCAGGCCTATAGACCCTATGAAGCCCATGGCACCTGCACAGGCCTGTGGAACATGTGCAACATGTTGAGCCACTGTAGCTTATATAGCTCATGAAATCCATGGAGTCTGTGGAGACTTCTTAACCGACCTGTATTTCTCATGGGGGCCATGGAGCATGTGCAGGGTCATAGTGCCGACAATGTCTGTTAATCACATGGAAGAAAGTGGAACCCATGGAGCCCATGGAGGTTATGTAGGCCCATGGAGCATGTGGAAGCTATGGAGGCTGAGGAGGCTGAGGATCATGTGGATGCCTGTGGAGTCTGAAGAGCCCATTTTGGGCCATGGAGCCTGTTTGGACTGTACAGCTCATGGAACCTCTGGAGATTGGGGAGTCTGTGGAGCATTTGCAGGCCTGTAGACCACGTTGAAACCATGGAGATTGTGTAGGCCTGGGAATATTGTGGAGGCTTTGGAACTTGTGGAGCCCGAGTAGTCCGATTGAGGATGTGAAGACTGTCAAACCTGAACAGTACTTTGGAAACTGTGAAGCTTGTTGAGACAATGATGCCTCTGGAGCCAATGGAGACCTGTGGAGCTTGTGCAGGCCAGTGGCATCTAGGGCAGCTGTGGGACCCATGGAGGGTGTGGAGACTGTTCAGACCCAAGGAACATGTGGATCGGTGATGACTGTGGATATCAGTGTTGCTCGTGGAGCCCATGGGGCCTGTGAACCAGTTGAATTCTGTGATGCCAATGGAACCCATGGAGTCTGAGAAGCCCATTGGGAGTGTGGATCCCATGGAACCCATGGACACCTGTGGAGGTGGTGCAAGCCCTTGGAGATTTTGGAGCCTGTGGTACCTGTGGAAGCCTGTGGAGACCTTGGAGCCCATGGAGGCCTATGGAGCTTATGGAACCCGTGGAGCATGTTCTGGCTGTGAAAGGCATGGAGCCCCTAAAGGCCATGGATTCTGTGGAGCATTTGAAACGCATGAATCTGTGGAGATCTTGGAACCTGTGTAAACTGTGGCATCCATGGAACCTGTAGAGCCTGGGGAGATGGTGGAGAATGTGGAAGCCTGTGGAATCTGCAGGTGCATGGAAGCTGTGGTGCCTATGGAGCCTGTGGAGACTTGGGAATGCATGGAGGACTTTGGAGCCTGTGCAGGCACATGTAACCTGTGGAGACTGTGGCGCTTGTGCATACCCATGGAGTCTGTGGACTACCTGAAGCCCATGGAGTCCATGAAGCCTATGGACATCACAGATTCCATGGAGTCCTGGGTAGCTGTGGAGCCCATGAAGTCTGTGAATACAGTTGATGCCTGTGGAGACAGTGGAGCCTGCCGAGCCTCTATAACTCATGGAGGCCATGGAGCCTGTGTAGACTCATGGTACCAGCAGAGTCTGTTGAGCCCATGGAGGAAGTGGAGCCCTTTGTGTTCATGGAGGTGGTGTAGACCAATTTAGCTTGTGGAGACTGTGGAGGCTGAGGAGGCTGAGGATCATGTGGAGGCATTTGGAGTGTATGGATCCCATTTTGGGCCATGGAGACTACGGGGCCTCTGCAGGCTCATGGAGGCTGTGGAGACTGTGGAGCCTGTGGAGGTTGTGCAGGCCCATGGAGCTATAACCCCATGCAAGGACATAGCTGCCATTGAAATGGGTAACTTCTTAGGTTTGAAACCTGAAGAAACCACTGCATTGGCATGGCACTAGGTAAAACCAGAGTATTGACATTGAATGTGCTTGAAACAGCCAAAAAAGTAGCATCTTTCTAACATTTCAAACTTGATGTACATCCTGCATTAACAGAGCATTAGGTGAAATAAGTATCTCGAAGTCTATTGTAAGTTAATACACGTGTAAAGTACCCAATGAAACAAGTTACTTTATTGGTAGTCTAAAGTGAAGAACCGACTGTATGCACCAAGTGTTAGGTAAAAGAAGTGGTTTGAAGTTGAATGTAAGTGAAAACACGTGCATAGCAACAAAAGAAACTAGAAATTCACTTAGATTTCACAACTGACAGTACTGCAGCATTTGCATAGAAAAAGCAGTGTTTACACATTGATAGTAAGAGAAAACAAATGCATAGCAGCAAAAATTAGCAGTATCTTATTTACTTTACAAAAGTGAAGAACCTCTGCATTGACAGAGCATTAGGTAAAAGAAGGATTTTGTCATTGTGAGTGAAAACAAGTGCATAGCAGGAAGGTAACAAATATCTTACTTATGTATCAAAGATGAAGTACGTTCTGCATTCACTGAGTTTTAGGTGCAACCAGGGTTTTGAAGTTGATTATAAGTGACAATACACGCATAGCTGCAAAAGAAACTAAAATCTTACTTAGGTTTCAAAAGTGAAGAAAATGCAACATTGGCATATAAAAGCATTGTTTTGATATTGGTTGTAAGAGAAAACACATGCAAAGCAGCCAATGAAACAAGTTTCTTTATTGGTTCTCTAAAGTGAAGAACCGACTGCATTCACCGAGCATTAGGGAAAAACACTGCTTTGAAGTTCATTGTAAGTGAAAACACGTGCATAGAACCAAAAGGAACTAGAATCTTCCTTAGATTTCAAAGTGAAGAAACTGCTACATTGGAATAGGAAAAGCAGTGTTTTGACATTGGTTGTATGTGAAAACAAGTGCATACCAATCAAGGAAATAAATATCTTATTTACTTTACAAAACTGAAGAACTTCAGCATTAGTAGAGAATTAGGTAAAAGTAAGATTTTGACATTGTGAGTGAAAGCATTTGCATAGCAGCCAGGGAAGCAAAAGTCTTACTTATCTTTCAAAGACGAAGTACCTCGTAAATTCAAAGAGTATTAGGTAAAACCAGTGGTTTGAAGGTGATTTTAAGTAAAAACACATGCATTGCTGCAAATGAAAAAAAAAAGTTTACTTAGATTTTAAAAGTGAAGAAGCTACTGCATTGGCATAGCATTAGTTAAAGGCATTGTTTTGACATCGGTTGTAAGTGAAAACAAGGGCATAGCAGCCAAGGAAAAAAATCTTTCTTGCTTTACAAACGTGAAGAACCTCCTGAATTCCGAGAGTTTTAGGTTAAAACCTGGATTTTGAAGTTGATTGTAACTCTAAGGAAGAGCATACCAACCAATGAAATGAGTATCCTCCTTAGTTTTGAAAAATGAAGAAACCACTGCTTTGGCATAGGATTAGGAAAAAGCAGTGTTTTTACTTTGATTGTGAGTGGAAGGAAGTGCATACAGCCAAAGAAAATCTTACTTACCATTAAACCTTGAGGTATTTCCTGCATTTACAAAGTGTTAGGTAAAACCACTGTCTTGAAGTTAATTTTAAGTGAAAACACGTGCAAAGGAGCCAATGAAACACGTTCATTTATTAGTTTTCTAAACTGAAAAACCGACGGCATTCACCAAGTGTTAGGGAAAATAAGTGTTTTGATGTTGTTTGTGAATGAAAACACGTGGAAAGTTGCCAAAGAAATAAGAATCCTCCTTATATTTCAAAAGTGAAGAAATTGCTGCATTGGCATAGAAAAGCAGTTTTTTGTCATTGGTTGTATGTGAAAAAAAGTGCAAAGCAGCCATGTAAAGAAATATCTTATTTACTTTACAAAAGTGAAGAACCTCTGCATTGGCAGAGCATTTGGAAAGAGCAGGGTTTGACATGGTGAGGCAAAGTAATTGCCTAGCAGCCAATGAAACATTTATTTTCCTTAACTTTCAAACATGAAGCACTTCATGCATTAACAGAGTGTTAGGTAAAACCAGCGGTTTGAATGTGATTGTTAGGGAAAACACATGCACAGCAGCAAATGAATCACAAATCTTACTTAGATTTCAAAAGTTAAGAAACTACTGTATTGGCATGGCTATAGGTAAAACTGGTGTTTTTTACATAGGTTGTAAGTGAAAACAAGTGCATAGTAGCCAAGGAAACAAGTGTCTTTCCTACATTACAAACGTGAAGAACCTCTGGATTCACAGAGCTTTATGCTAAAACCAGGATTTTGAAGGTGATTGTAACTCCAAGTAAGGGCATAGCTGCCAATGAAATGAATATACTGCTTAGTTGTGAAAACTGAAGAATCCACTGCATTGGCATAGCATAAGGTAAAAGCAGTGTTTTGACATTGATTGTGAGTGAAAGCAGGTACATAACAGCCAAAAAAAATTATAGCTCTCTTTCAAACATGAAGTAACTCCTTCATTCACAGAGAGTTAGGAGAAACCAGTGTTCTGAAGTTCATTGTAAGTGAAAACACGTGCAAAGCAGCCGAGGACACAAGTTTCTTTATTGGTTATCTGAACTGTACTGACTGTATTCACCAAGCATTAGGAAAAATCAGTATTTGAATGTGTTTGTAAGTTAAAACACGTGCCTAGTAGTAAAAGGAACTAGTATATTACTTAGATTTTTAAAGTGAGGAAACTGCAAATTGACAGAGAAAACGCAGTGTTTTGACATTTGTTGTAAGTGAAAACAAGAGCATTGCAGCCAAAGAAAGAAGTGTCTTATTTACTTTACAAAAGTGATGAACATCTGCAATAGCACAGCATTATGTAAAAGCAGGATTTTGACATTGATTGTGAGTGGGGAAAAAGTGCATACCAGCCAAGGAATGAAGTATATTGTTTACTTTCAGAAGGGAAGAACTTCTGCATTGGCAAAAGCATTAGGAAAAAGGACGGTTTTGACATTGTGAGTGAAAGCAAGTGCATAGCAGACAGGGAAACAAGTGTCTTACTTACCTTTAAAACTTGAAATACGCCCTACATTCACAGAGTGTTAGATAAAATCAGTGTTTTGAAGGTGATTGTAAGTGAAAACACATGCATAACAGCAAATGAAACACAAATCTTACTTAGTTACCAAAAGAGAAGAAATGACTCCATTGGCATAGCATTAGGGAAAAGCGGAGTAATGATATTGGCTGTAAGTGAAAACAAGGGCTTAGAAGCCTAAGAAACAACTGTCTTTATTTCTTTAGAAACATGAAGAAACCACTTGGATTCATAGAGTTTAGATTAAAAGCAAGATTTTGAAGTTGATTGTAACTCCAAGGACTTTGATAGCTGCCAATGAAATGAGTATTCTGCATAGTTTTGAAAACTGGAGAAACCACTGCATTGGCATAGCATTAAGTAAAAGTAGTGTCTTGACATTGACTGTGAGTGAAAGCAAGTGCATAGCAGCCAAACAAACAACTACCTTATGTAACTTTCAAACTTGAAGTTCCTTCTGCACCCACAGAGAGTTAGGTGAAACCAGTGTTTTGAAGTTGATTGTAAGTGAAAACACATGCAAAACAGCCGATGAAACAAGTTTCATTATTAGTTCTCTAAACTGAAGAACCGACTGCATTCACTGAGCATTAGGGAAAAGCAATGCCTTGAAGTTGAGTGTAAAGTGAAAACATGTGCATAGCAGCAAAGGAAACTAAAGTCTTATATAGATCTCAAAAGTGAAGGAGCTGCAGCATTCGCATAGAAAAAGCAGTGTTTTGACATTGGTTATAAGTGAAAACAAGTGCATACCAGCCAAGAAATGAAGTATATTATTTACTTTCAGAAGTGAAGAACCTCTGCTTTGGCAGAGCATTATGAAAAAGCAGTGTTTTGTCATTGTGAGTGAGAGCAAATGAATAGCAGAAAGGGAAATCAGTATCTTACTTACCTTTCAAAGATAAAGTACCTCCTGCATTCACAAAGTATTAGGTAAAACCAGAATTTTGAAGGTGATTGTAAAAAAAAAAACACATGCATAGCAGCAAATGAAATACAAATCTTACTTAGATTTCAAGAGTGAAGGAAATACAGCATTGGCTTAGCGTTAGGTAAAAGCGGTGTTTTGACATTACTTGTAAGTGAAAACAATGGCATAGCAGGCAAGGAAATAATTATGTTTTTAACTTTACAAACGTGAAGAAGATCCTGGATTCACAGAGATTTAAATTAAAGCCTGGGTTTTGAAGGTGATTGTAACTCCAAGCAATTGCGTAACAGCCAATAAAATGAGTATCTTGCTTAGTTTTGAAAACTGGAGAAACCACTGCATTGGCATAACATGAAGTGAAAGCAGTGTTTTGACATTGATTGGGACAGAAAGCAAGTGTGTAGCAGCAAAACAAACAAGCATCTTACTTACATTTCAAACTTGACATACGTGCTGTTTTCACAGAGTTAGATGAAACCAGTGTCTTGAAATTGAATGTAAGTGAAAACATGTGCAAAGCAGCCAATGAAACAAGTTTTCTTATTGGTTCTCCAAACTGAAGAACCGAATTCATTAACAGAGTGTTAGGAAGAAACAGTGCTTTGAAGTTGATTATAAGTGAAAACACCTGCATAGCAGCAAAATAAACTAGAAACTTACTTAGATTTCAAAAGTGAAGAAGCTGCAGCATTGGCATAGAAAAAACAGTGCTTTGACATTGGTTTTAAATGAAAACAAGGGCATAAGAGCCAAGGAAAGAGGTCTCTAATTTACTTTACAAATTTGAAGAAACTCTCCATTGGCAGAGCATTAAGTAAAAGCAGGGTTTGACATTGTGAGTGAAAGCAAGTGCATAGCAGCCAGGGAAATACGTATCTTACTTACTCACCTTTCAAAGATGAAGGAACTCTTGCATTCACTGAGCATTATGTAACTCCAGATTTCTGAAGGTGATTGTAATTGAAAACAAATGCAAGCAGCTATTGAAACACAAATAGTACTGTTACAGTTGATCAATTTGATGTAATGATGAATTCCAAAAATATAATTGGATCATGTTTGTAAACTGACCTGTTAATCTGGGAATGATTAGGTTATGATTAGGGCATTGAGCCCCACCCCTTGCTGGGTGGGGAATTGAATATAAAAGGAAGGCAAGAACAAATTTGAAGCAGTCTTTTGAGGAAAAATTTTAATGTTGGAAAGAAGGCCCCAAGAGAAGAGAAGCAAGCTGTTCACCGGATCATCTACAGCTGACCTTGCAGAGGAAACAGGAGCTAAACCAGGAGAGAAACACAGCCCCAGGAAGAGAGGAACCCCAGAAGTCTGAACCCTGGCAAACACCGGAAGCTGTCTTACTCTAACACGTGGCAATGGATTGTGGTGAGAGAAGAAACTTAACGCTTTATGGCCTGTTATCTGTGGACTTCTATGCCAAATAAATACCCTTTATAAAGACCAATCCATTTTTGGTATTTCACATTAGCACCCCTTGGCTGACTAATACAAGTACTTAGATTTCAAAAGTGAAAAAACTACTGCATTGGCATAGCTTTAGGTAAATTCGGTGTTTTGACATTGGCTTCAAGTGAAAACATGTGAATAGCAGCCACAGAAATGTGTATATTTCATATTTTACAAACATGAAAAAACCTCCTGGCTTTGAAGAGCTTTAGGTTAAAACCAGGATTTTGAAGTTGATTGTAACCCTAAGCAAGTGAATGGGTGCCAATGAAATGAGTATCCTGCTTAGTTTTGAAAACTGAAGAAACCACTTCAATGTCATTGCATTAGGTAAAAACAGTGTTTTGACATTGATTGTTAGTGAAAGCAAGTGTATAGCAGTCAAACACACAACTATCTTACTTACCTTTCAAACCTGAAGTAGCTCCTGCATTCACAGAGAGTTAGGTGAAATCAGGGACTTGAAGTTGATTGTAAGTGAAAAACGTGCAAAGCAGCCAATGAAACAAGCTTCTTTATTGGTTCTCTAAACTGAAGAAACCACTGCATTCACAGGGCATCAGGGAAATGTAGTGCTTCAAAAGTGATTGTAAGTGAAAACACATGCTTAGCAGCCAAAGATACTACAACTTCACTTTCAAAAGTGAAGAAACCGCAGCATTGGCACAGAAAAAGCTGTGTCTGACATACGTTGTAAGTGAAAAGAAGTGCATAGCAGCCAATGAAAGAAGCACCTTATTTACTTTACAAAAGTGAAGAACGTCTGCATCGGCAGAGCAGTAGGTAAAAGCAGGGTCATGACATTGTGAGTGAAAGCAAGTGCATAGCAGTCAGGAAAAGAAATATCTTACTTACCTTTCAATGATGATGTACCTCGTGCATTCACAGAGTGCTAGGTAAAACAAGTGTTTTGAAGGTGGTTGTAAGTGAAAAAGCATGCATAGCTGTAAATGAAACACAAGTCTTACATAGATTCCAAAAGTGTAGAAATTACTGCATTGGCATAGTGTTAGGTAAAAGTCATGTTTTCACATTGGTGGTAAGTGAAAACAAGGGCATAGCAATCAAGGAAACAAATATCTTTCCTACTATACAAATGTGAAGAACCTCCTGGATCCACAGAGCTGTAGGTTAAAATGAGGATTTTGAAGTTGATTGTAACTCCAAGAACTGCACAGCTGCCAATGAAATGAGTATACTACTTAATTTTGAAAACAGAATAAACCACTGCATTGGCATAGCATTAGATAAAAGCAGTGTTTTGACATTGAATGTGAGTGAAAGCAAGTGCTTAGCAGCCTCACTAACTAGTATCTTACTTTTTGCTGCTATGCACTTGCTTTCAGTCACTATGCCAACACACTACATTTTCCTAATGCTATGCCAATGCTGTAGTTTCTTTACTTTACAAATCACAATAAGATTTGGGTTTTATTTGCTGCTATGCATGTGTTTTGACTTACAATTATCTTCAAAACACTGGTTTAGCTAACACACTGAATGCAGGAGATGCTTCAACTTTGAAATGTAAGTAAGATACTTGTTTACTTGGATGCTATGCACTTGCTTTCAATAACAATCAATGTAAAAACAGTGCTTTTACCTAATGCTATTGCAATAAAGTAATTTCTTTACTTTTCAAATCTAAGTAAGATTTGTGTTTGTTTGGTGATATGCATGTGTTTTCTCGTAAAATCATTTTAAAAACACTGGTTCTATCTAACACTTTATGAATACAGGACGTAATTCAAGTTTGAAATTTAAGTAAGATACTTGTTTGTTTTGCTGCTATACACTTCCTTTTACTCAAAATGTCAAAACTCTGCTTTTACAATGTGAATGCTACAGTTTCTTCACTTTGGAAATCTAAGTAAGTTTCTTTCTTTTGATGCTATGCACGTGATTTCATTTACAATCAACCTCAGAACACTGCTTTTTCCTAATGCTGGGTGAATGCAGTTAATTCTTCTGTTTAGAAAACCAAGAAATAAACTTGTTTCATTGGCTGTTTTGCACGTGTTTTCACTTAAAATCAACTTCCAGTCACAGGTTTCACCTAACTCTGTGTGAATGCAGGAGGTACTACAAGTTTGAAAGCTAAGTAAGATTCTTGTTTGTTTGGCTGCTATGCACTTGTTTCACTCACTGTGCCAACACACTGCTTTTTTCAAATGCTACACCAATGCAGTAGTTTCTTTGCTTTACAAATCTAAATAAGATTTGTGCTTTATTTGCTGCTATGCATGATTTTTCACTTAAAATCATCTTCAAAACACTGGGTTTGCCTAACATCTGTGAATGTAGAAGGTAACTCAAGCTTGAAAGATAAGTAAGATACGTGTTTATTTGGCTGATATACACTTGTTTTCACTACAATGTCTAAACCCTTCTTTTATTATGCAAATGCTGCAGTTTCTTCTCTTTGGAAAACTTAGTAAGTTTCTATGTATTATTGCTATACAGGGGTTTTCACTTACAATCAACTTCAAAACACTGCTTTTCCCTAACTCTGGGTGAATGCAGTCAATTCTTCGGTTTAGAAAACCAAAAAAGAAACTGGTTTCATTCACTGCTTTGCACGTGTTTTCACTAAAAATCAACTTCAAGACACTGGTTTCACATAACTCTCTGAGAATGGAGGAGGTACGTCAAATTTGAAAGTTAAGTAAGATTCTTGTTTATTTCGCTGCTATGGACTGGCTCTCACTCACTATGCCAACACACTGATTTTTCCTAATGGTATTACTATGCAGTAGTTTCTTCACTTTTCAAATCTAATTGAGATTTCTCTTTCATTTTCTGATATGCATGTGTTTGCACTTACAATCACCTTCAAACCAGTGCTTTTAACTAACACTCTGTGAAGCCAGGAGGTACTTGAACTTTGAATGGTAAGCAAGATACTTGTTTGTTTGGCTGCTCTACACTTGATTTCACTCACAATGTCAAAACCCTCCTTTTACTATGCCAGTGATGCAGTTTCATAGTTTTGGAAATCTAAGTAAGTTTCTATTTTTTTTGCTGCTATGCATGTGTTTTCACTTACAATCAAATTCAAAACACTGCTTTTCCCTAACACTGGGTGAAAGCAGTCAGTCCTTAGGTTTAGAAAACCAATAAAGAAACTTGTTTCATTGGTTTATTGGCACGTATTTTCACTTACAATCAACTTAAAGACACTGCTTTCACTTAACTCCCTGTGAATCCTGGAGGTAATTCAAGTTTGAAAGGTAAGTAATGTACTTGCTTGTTTGCCTGCGATGCACTTGCTTTCACTTGCTATGCTAACACACTGCTTTTTCCTAATGCTATGCCAATGCAATAGTTTCTCCACTTTTCAAATCTAAGTAAGATGTGTTTTATTTGCTGCTATACATGTGTTATAACTTAAAATCATCTTCACAACACTGGTTTCCCCTAAATCTCTGTGAATGCAGGAGTTACTTCAAGTGTGAATTGTAAGTAAGATACTTGTTTGTTTGGCTGCTATGCATTTGCTTTCACTCACAATAAAGTTAAAAACCCCGCTGTTACCTAATCCAATGCCAATGCATTAGATTCTTCACTTTTCAAATCTAAGTAAGATTTGTGTTTTGTTTGCTGCTATGCATGTGTTTTCACTTAAAATTATCTTCAAAACACTGGATTTACATGACACGCTGTGAATGCAGAAGATTCTTCAACCTGAAATGTAAGTAAGATACTTGTGTGTTTGGTGGCTAATCACTTGTTTCAGTAACAATCAGTGTAAAAACTAAGCTTTTACCTAATGCTATGCTAAGGCTGTACTTTCTTCACTTTTCAAATCTAAGTAAAAGTTGTGTTTCTTTTACTGCTATGCATGTGTTTTCACTTAAAATCATCTTCAAAACACTGGTTTTACCAAACTCTCTGTGAATGCAGGAGGTAATTCAACCGTGAAAGTTAAGTAAGATACGTGTATGTATGGCTACTATACACTTCCTTTCACTCACAAAGTGAAAACCTGACATTTACTATGCTACTGTTGCAGTTTCTTCACTTTGGAAATCTAAGTTACTTTCGATCTTTTACTGCTATGCACGTGTTTTACTTACAACCAACTTCAAAACACTGCCTTTCCCTAATGCTGGGTGAATACTGTCAGTTCTTTGGTTTAGAAAACTGTAACCAATGGGGAATTTGATGTAATTATGAATTCCAAAAATATAATTGAATCATGCTTGTAAACTGATCTGTTAATCTGGGCATGATTAGGTTAGGATTAGGGTGTTGAGTCCCACCCCTTGGTAGGTGGGAAATTGAATATAAAAGGCAAGGCAAAGGACAGTTGAAGTAGTCTTTTGAGAAGCAGTTTTGATATTGGAAAAAGGCCCCAGGAGAAGAGAAGCAAGCCATTTGCCTGATTGTCTACAGCTGACCTTGTGGAGGAAACAGGAGCCAGCTGACCTTGTGGAGGAAACAGGAGTTAAGCCCAGAGAGAAATGCAGCCCCGGGAAGAGAGAAACCCCAGAAGCCTGAACCCTGGTAAACGCTGGCAACTGTCTTGCCCTAACACGTGGCAATGGACTGTGGTGAGAGAAGAAACCTAACGCTTTATGGCCTGGTATCTGTGGACTTCTACCCCGAATAAATACCCTTTATAAAGACCAACCCAATTTTGGTATTTCACATTAGCTCCCCTTTGGCTAACTAATACAAAAACCAATAAAAAATACTCGTTCCATTGGCTGCTTTGCAGGTGTTGCCATGTACAATCAACTTAAAGACACTGCTTTCACCTATCTCTGTGAATGTAGGAGGTACTTGAAGATAGAAATGTAAGTAAGTTACATGTTTGTTTGGCTGCTATACCCTTGCTTTCACCAAAAATGTCAAAACACTGCTTTTACCAAATGCTACAACAATGCAGAGGTTTATTCAATTTACTAATCTAAATAAGATTTGTGTTTCATTTTCCTCTATACAAGTGTTTGCACTTACAATCACCTTCAAAGCACTGATTTACCTAACACTCTGTGAAGGCAGGAGGTAATTGAGTTTTGAATGGTAAGCAAGATACTTGTTTGTTTGGCTTCTATACACATGCTTTCCCTCACAATGTCAAAACCCTCCTTTTACTATGCCAGTGATGCAGTTTCATAGTTTTGGAAATCTAAGTAAGTTTCTATTTTTTTGCTGCTATGCATGTGTTTTCACTTATCATCAACTTCAAAACACTGCATTTCCCTAACACTTGGTGAATGCAGTCAGTTCTTCTGTTTAGAAAACCAATAAAGAAACTTGTTTCATTTGTTGCTTGGCACATGTTTTCACTTAAATCCACTTCATGACACTGCTTTCACCTAACTCTCTGTGAACACAGGAGGTAATTCAAGTTTGATTGGTAAGTAAGATACTTGTTTGTTTGGCTGCTATGTCCTTTACTTCACTCACAATCAATGTAAAAACACTGCTTTTACCTAATGCTATGCCAAGGAAGTAGTTTGTTAACTCTTCAAATCTAATTAAGACTTCTGTTTTGTTTGCTGCTATGCAGCTGTTTTCAATTAAACTCATCTTCAAAACACTGGTTTTACCTAACACTCTGTGAATGCAGGAGGTTATTCAAATTTGAAAGTTAAGTAAGGTACTTGTTTCTTTGACTGCTATACAATTGCTTCCACCCACAATGTCAAAACCGTGCTTTCACTATGACAATGCTGCAGTTTCTTCAACATGGAAATCTAAGTAAGTTTCTTTCTTTTGCTGCTGTACACGTGTTTTCACTTATAATCAACTTCAAACCCTGCTTTTCCTTAAAGGTGGGTGAATGCCGACAATTCTTCAGTTTAGAAAACCAATAAAGAAACCTGTTTAACTTGCTGTTTTGCACTTGTTTTCACTTAAAATCAACATTAAGACACTGGATTCATGTAACTCACTGTGAATGAAGGAGATAGTAGAAGTCTGAAAGGTATGTAAGATACTTGTTTGTTTCACTGCTGTGCAAAAACTTTCACTCACTATGCCAACACACTGCTTTTACATATAGCTACATCAATGCAGTAGTTTACTTTACAAATCTAAATAAGGTTTGTGTTAATTTGCTACTATGCATGTGTTTTCACTAACAATTATCTTCAAAACACTTGTTTTACCTTACCCGCTGTGAATGCAGGAGGTACTTCAACTTTGAAACCTAAATCAGGAACATGTTTTTTTGGCTGTTTTGCACTTGAATTCACTCACAATCAATGTAAAACCACTGCTTTTATGTAATGCTATGCCAACACAGTAATTTCTTCACTTTTCAAGTCTATGAATATTTGTGTTATGTTTGGTGTTATGAATTTGTTTTCACTTAAAATCATCTTCCAAACATTGGTTTTACCTAACAATCTGTGAATGCAGGAGGTACTTCAACTTTGAAATGTAAATAAGATACTTGTTTAATTGGCTGCTATGCATTTGCTTTCACTCGCAATCAATGTAAAAAACACTGCTTTTACCTAAAGCTATGCCAATGCAGTAGTCTACACTTTTCAAATCACAGTAAGATTTCTGTTGTGTTCGCTGGTATGCAAGTGTTTTCACTTAAAATCATATTCAAACACTGGTTTTACCTAACGCTCTGTGAATGCAACACGCACATCAAGTTTGAAAGTTATATAAGATACTTGTTTGCTTGGCTGCTTTGCAATTTGCTTCACTCACCATGCCTACTCACTGCTTTTTCCTAATGCTACACCAATGCAGTAGTTTCTTTACTATACAAATCTGAATAAAATTTGTGTTTTACTTGCTGCTATGCATGTGTTTTGCTTACAATTATCTGCAAAACCCTGGTTTTACCTAACACACTGTGAATGCAGGACGTACTTCAACATTGAAATGTAAGTAAGATAATTGTTTGTTTGTCTGCTATGCGGTTGCTTTCATTCCCTATGCCAAAACACTGATTTTCCCAATGCTGCACCAAAGCAGTAGTTTTTTACGTTACAAATCTAAATGATATTTCTGTTTTTTTGGCAGCTATGCATGTATTTTCACTTACAATTATCTTCAAAACACTGGTTTTACCTAACATGATGTGAATGCACGAGATATTTCAACTTTGAAACATAATTAAGATACTTGTTTCTTTGTTATACAATTGCTTTCACCCACAATGTCAAAACTGTGCTTTTACTATGACAATGCTGCAGTTTCTTCACTTTGGAAATCTAAGTCAGTTTCTTTCTTTTGCTGCTATACACGTGTTTTCACTTATTATCGTTTCAAATCCTGCTTTTCCTTAAGGGTGGGTGAATGCCATCAATTCGTCAGTTTAGAAAACCAATAAAGAATCCTGTTTAATTGGTTGCTTTGCACTTCTTTTCACTTAAAATCAACATTAAGATGCTGCTTTCACCTAACTCTCTGTGAATGCAGGAGGTAATTCAAGTTCAAAGGTAAGTAAGATACTTGTTTGTTTGGTTGCAATCTATTTGACTTCACTCACTGTAGCAACACACTTTTTACTCCTAAAGGTATGCCAATGCAGTAGTTTCTTTACTTTACAAATCTAAATAAGATTTGTGTTTTAACTGCTGCTATGCAGGTGTTTTCACTTTCAATTATCTTCAAAACCCTGGTTTTACCTAGCATGCTCTGAATGTAGGAGGTAATTCAACCTTGAATCATAAGTAAGGAACTTCTTTCACTGGCGGTTATGCACTTGCTTTCATTCACAATCAATGTAAAAACATTGTTTTATGTAATGCTATGCCAATGCCATTGTTTCTTCACTTTTCAAATCTAAGAAATATTTGTGTGTGTTTTTTTTTTTTTTTTTTTTTTTTGGTGCTTTGCACATGTTTTCACTTTTACCTAACACTCTGTGAATGCAGGAGGTACTTAAACTTTGAAATGTAAGGAAGATACGTGTTTATTTGGCTGATATGCACTTGCTTTCACTCGCAATCAATGTGTAAACACGGCTTTTACCTAATGCTATGCCAATGCAGTAGTTTTTACACTTTTCAAATCTAAGTAAGATTTCCATTTTGTTTGCCGGTATGCATGTGTTTTCACTTAAAATAATCTTCAATACACTAGTTTTACCTAATCCTCTGTGAATGCAACAGGTACTTAAAGTTTGAAAGTGACATAAGATACTTGTTTGTTTTGTGGCTTTGCAATTTGCTTCACCCACCATGCCTACACACTACTTTTTCTTAATGCTACACCAATGCAATAATGTCTTTACTATAAAAATCTAAATAAGTTTTGTGTTTTATTTGCTGCTATGCATGTGTTTGCACTTACAATTTTCTTCAAAACCCTGGTTTAATCAAACACACTGTGAATGCAGGAGGTACGTCAAATTTGAAACATAGGGACATACATGTTTGTTTGGCTTCTATATACTTACTTTCACCACAATGTCAAAATCCTACTTTTAAATGCCAATGCTGAAGGTTCTTCACTTTGGAAATCTAAGTAAGTTTCCTTCTTTTGCTACTATGCACGTGTTTTCACTTACACTGAACTTCCAAATACTGTTTTTCCCTAATGCTGGGTGAATGCAGTCAAATCTTAAGGTTAGAAATCCAATAAAGAAACTTCTTTCATTTGCTGTTTGCACGTGTTTTCACTTACAATCAACTTCAAGACACTGGTTTTACCTAAATCTCTGTGAATGCAAGAGGTTCTTCAAGTTTGAATGGTAAGTAAGACACTTGTTTGTTTGGCTAGTGTGTATTTGCTTTCATTCACAATCAATGTAAAAACACTGCTTTTACCTGATGCTATACCAAAGAAATAGTCTCTTAACTCTTCAAATCTGAGTAAGATTTGTGTTTTGTTTGCTGCTATGCATATATTCTCATTTAAATTCATCTTCAAAACACTGGTTTTACCAAATGTGCTCTGAATGCAGGAGGTAATTCAAGTTTGTAAGGTAAGTAAGATGCGTGTTTGTTTGGCCGCTATGCACTTGCTTTCACTCACAATATCTAATGCTATGCCTTTGCAGTAGTTTATCATTTTCAAATCTAAGTAAGATTAGTGTCTTGTTTGCTGCTATACGTGTTTTCATTTAAAATCATCTTCAAATTCTGGTTTTACCTGCACTCTGTGAATACAGGAGTTATTTCTAATTTGAAAGATATGTAAGATACTTGTTTGTTTGGCTGCTATGCACTTGCTTTCACTCACTATGGCAACACACTGCACTTTCCTAATGCTACACCAATGCAGTAGTTTCTTTACTTTATAAATCTCAATAGGATTTGTGTTTTATTTGCTACTATGGATGTGTTTTCTCTTACCATTATCTTCAAAACACTTGTTTTACCTAACGTCCTGTGAATGCATGAGGTACTTCAGCTTTGAAACTAAAGCAAGATACTTTAGTATCTTGGCTCTTATGCACTTACTTTAACTCACAATCAATGTAAAATTACCACTTTTATCTAATGCTATGCCAATGCAGTAATTTCTTACCTTTCCTAATCTAAGTAAGATTTGTGTTTTGTTTGCAACAATTCATGTGTTTTCACTCTCAATTATCTTCAAAACACTGGTTTTCCTAGGATGCTGTGAATGCAGTAGATACTTCAACTTTGAAATGTAAGTAAGATTCTTGTTTGTTTGGATGCTACACACTTGCTCTCACTCCCAATTCCAAAACACTGCTTTTTTCCAGTGCTGCACCAAAACAGTAGTTTTTTACTTTACAAATCTAAATAAGATTTGTGTTTTATTGGCAGCTATGCATGTGTTTTCACTTACAATTGTCTTCAAAACACTGGTTTTACCTAACACGGTGTGAACGCATGAGATACTTAAACTTTGAAACATAAGTAAGATACATGTTTATTTGACTGCTATTCAATTGCTATCATGAACAATGTCAAAGCCGTGATTTTACTATGTCAGTGCTGCAGTTTCTTCACTTTGGAAATCTAAGTAAGTTTCTTTCTGTTGCTGCTGTACATGTGTTTTCACTTACCGTCAACTTCAAAACCCTGCTTTGCCTCAGGGGGGTGAATTCTGTCAATTCTTCAGTTTAGAAAACCCATAAAGAAACTGTTTAATTGGCTGCTTTGCACTTCTTTTCACTTAAAATCAACATTAAGATGCTGGTTTCACCTAACTCACTGTGAATGCAGGAGGTAGTACAAGTTTGAAAGGTAAGTAAGATACTTTTTGGTTTCACAGCTATGCTCTAGATTTCACTCACTATACCAACACACTGCTTTTTCCTAATACTAAGGAAATGCAGTAGTTTCTTTACAGATCGCAATAAGATTTCTGTTTTATTTGATGCTTTGCATGTGTTTTCACTTACAATAATCTTCAAAACATTGGTTTTACTTGACACTCTGTGAATGCAGGAGGCCAATCTAGTTTCAAAGTTATATAAGATATTTGTTTGTATGGCTGCTATACACTTGCATTCAATCACAATGACAAAACAATGCTTTACCAAGCCAATGCTTCAGTTTCTTCACTTTGGAAATATAAGTCACTTTCTTTCTTTTACTGCTATGCCCGTGTTTTCACTTAAAATCAACTTCAAAACACTGTTTTTCCCTAATGTTTGGTGATTGCAGTCAATTCCTCAGTTTAGAAAACCAATAAATAAACTTGTTTTTTGGCTGCTTTGCACATGTTTTCACTTAAAATCAACTTCAAAACACTAGTTTCACCTAACTCTCTGTGAAAGCAGGATGTAGAACAAGTTTGAAAGGTAAGTAAGATACTTGTTTCTTTGACTGCTATGCACTAGATTTCATTCACTATATCAATGCACTGCTTTTTCCTAATGGTAAGGAAATACAGTAGTTTCTTTACTTTACAAATCTCAATAAGAATTGTGTTTTATTTGCTGTGTTGCATATGTTTTCACTTACAATTATCTTCAAAACACTGGACTTACATTACACGCCATGAGTGCATGAGGTAATTCAAGTTTGAATGTTAAATAAGATACTTGTTTGTATTGTTGCTATTCACTTGCTTTCATGTACAATGCCATAACCCTGTTTTACAATGCCAATGCTGCAGTTTCTTCACTTTGGAAATCTACGTAAGTTTATTTCTTTTGCTACTATGCACGTGTTTGCACTTACAATCAAATTCCAAACACTACTTTTCCCTTATGCTGGGTGACTGCAGTCAATTTTTAAGGTTATAAATCCAATGAAAAACTTCTTTCATTTGCTCTTTGCACGTGTTTTCACTTACAATCAACTTCAAACACTGGTTTCACCTAAATCTCTTTGAATGCAAGAGGTTCTTCAAGTTTGAAAGGTAAGACACTTGTTTGTTTGACTGGTATGTATTTGCTTTCATTCACAATCAATGTAAAAACACTGTTTTTACCTAATGCTATACCAAAGAAGTAGTTTCTTAACTACTTCTTTCTGAGTAAGATTTGTGTTTTGTTTGCTATGCACCTGTTTTCACTTAAAATCAACTTCAAAACACTGCTTTTCCCTAATGTTTGGTGATTGCAGTCAATTCCTCAGTTTAGAAAACCAATAAAGAAACTTGTTTTTTTTGGCTACTTTACACGTGTTTTCACTTAAAATCAACATCAAGACACTGGTTCCACATAACTCTCTGTGAATGCAGGTGGTACTTCAATTTTGAAAGGTAAGTAAGATACATGTATGTTTGGATGCTATTCACTTGCTTTCACTCACTGTACCAACAGTTTTATCCTAAATGTATGCCAATACGGTAGATTCTTTACTCTATATATCTAAATAAGATTTGTGTTTTATTTGCTACTATGCAGGTGTTTTCAATTACAATTATCTTCAAAACACTGTTTTTCCCTAAAGCTGGGTGAATGTAGCCAATTCTTCACTTTCAAAAACTAAGAAAGCATCTTGTTTGTTTGTTTTTTTTGGGGGCTGCTTTGCATGTGTTTTCACTTGAAATCAACTGTAAGACACTGGTTTCACATAACTCTTTGTGAATGCAGGTTGTACTTCAAGTCTGAAAGGTAAGTAAGGTACATGTATATTTTGCTGCTATTCACTTGATTTCACTCACTGTACCAACACACTGCTTTTTCCTAATTGAACACCAATGCAGTAGTTTCTTTACTTTACATATCTAAATAAGATTTGTGTTTTATTTGCTACTATGCAGGTGTTTTCACTTACAATTATCTTCAAAACACTGTTTTTCCCTAAAGCTGGGGGAATGTAGCCAATTCTTCACTTTCAAAAACTAAGAAAGCAACTTTTTTTTTTTTTGGCTGCTTTGCATGTGTTTTCAATTAAAATCAACTGCAAGACACTGGTTTCACATAACTCTCTGTGAATGCAGGTGGTACTTCAAGTCAGAAAGGTAAGTAAGGTACATGTATATTTGGCTGCTATTCACTTGATTTCATTCACTGTACCAACACACTGCTTTTTCCTAATTGAACACCAATGCAGTAGTTTCTTTCCTTTACATATCTAAATAAGATTTGTGTTTTATTTGCTGCTATGCAGGTGTTTTCACTTACAATTATCTTCAAAACCCTGGTTTTACCTAACATGCTGTGAATGCAGGAGGTACTTCAACTTTGAAATGTAAGTAAGAAACTTGTTTTTTTGGCTGTTATGCACTTGCTTTCACTCACAATCAATGTAAAAACACCACTTATACCTAATGCTATGCCAATGCAGGAGTTTCTTCAGTTTCCAAATCTATGTAAGATTTGTGTTTTGTTTGCTGCTATACATGTGTTTTCATTCAAAAACATGTTAAAAACCCTGGTTTTACCTGTCATGCTGTGAAGGCAGGGGTAATTCAATTTTGAAAGATAAGTAAAGTACTTGTTTGCTTGGCTGCTATACACTTACTTTAATGCACAATGTCAAAAGCCTACTTTACAATGCCAATGCTGCATTTTCTTTATTTTGGAAATCTAAGTAAGTTTCTTTCTTTTTCTACTATGCACGTGTTTTCACTTACAATCAACTTCCAAACCCTGCTTTTCCCTAATGTTGGGTGATTGCTGTCAATTTAGAAATCCATTAAAAACACTTGTTACATTTGCTGCTTTGCACATGTTTTCAAATAAAATAAAATCCAAGACACTGGTTTCACCTAACTCTCTGTGAATATAGGAGGTCCGTCAGGTTTGAATGTTAGTAAGAAACTTTTTGATTGGCTTGTATGCACTTGCTTTCATTCACAATCAATGTAAAAACAATGCTTTTACCTAATGCTATGCCAATGAAGTAGTTTCTTAACTCTTCAAATCTAAGTAAAATTTGTGTTTTGTTTGCTACTATGCATGTGTTTTCACTTACAATTATCTTTGAAACACTTGTTTTACTTAACACACTGTGAATGCATGATGTACTTCAGGTAGGAAATGAAAATAGGATACTTGTTTGTTTGGCTGTTATGCACTTGTTTTCACTCACAATCAATGTAAAAACATGGCTTTTACCTAATGCTATGCCAAAGCAAATGTTTATTCACTTTTCAAATATAAGTAAAATTTCTGCTTTGTTTTTTGGAATGCATGTGTTTTCACATAAAGTCATTTTTAAAACATTGGTTTTATCTAACACTTTATGAATGCAGGAGGTATTTCAAGTTTCAAAGATAAAAGAGATCCTTTTTTGTTTGGCTGCTGTACTTTTGCATTACTCACAATGTCAAAACCCTGCTTTTACAAGCAAATGATGCAGTTTCCCACTTTGGAAATCTAAGTAAGCTTATTTTTTTTTGCTGCTATGCACGTTTTTTCACTTACAATCAACTTCAAAGCACTGATTTTCCCTAATGCTGGGTGAATACAGTCAATTCTTAAGTTTGAAAACCAAGAAAGAGACTTGTTGCACTGGCTGCTTTGCACGTGTTTTCAATTAAAATCAACATCAAGACATGGTTTCACCTAACTCTTTGTGAATGCAGGAGGTACTTCAAATTTGAAAGGCAAGTAAGATACTTGTTTGTTTGGCTGCTATGTACTTGCTTTTATGCACTGTGCCAAAACACTGCTTTTCCTAATGCTACACCAATGTAGTAGTTTCTTTACTTTACTAATCTAAATAAGAATTGTGTTTTATTTGCTGCTATGCATTTTCCCTTCAATTATTTTCAAAACACTGGTTTTACATAACATGCTGTGAATGCAGGAGGTACTTCAACTATGAAACCTAAGTAAGATACTTGTTTGTTTGGCTGCTATGCACTTGCTTTTACTCACAATCAATGTAAAAACACTGCTTTTACCTAATGCTATTGCAATGGAGTAGTAACTTCACTTTTCAAAACTTAGGAAGATTTGTGTTTTGATTGTTGGAATGCACGTGTTTTCATGTAAAATCATCTTTAACTCACTGGTTTTATCTAACACTTTATGAATGCAGGAGGTAATTCAAGTTTGAAACTTAAATAACATACTTGTTTGTTTGGCTGCTATTCACTTGCTTTCACTCACAATGTCAAAACCCTGCTTTTACAAGGGGAATGCTGCACTTTCCCGCTTTGGAAATCTAAATAAGTTTCTTTCTTTTGCTACTATGCACGTGTTATCACTTACAATCAACTTCAAAAAACTGCTTTTCCCTAACACTGGGGGAAAGAAGTCAATTCTTCTGTTTAGAAAACCAAGAAAAAAACTTGTTGCATTGTCTGCCTTGCACGTGTTTTCACTCAAAATCAACTTCAAGATACTGGTTTCACCTAATTCACTATGAATACAGGTGGTACTTCAGGTATGAAAGATAAGTAAGATACTCGTTTGTTTGTCCACTATGCACTTGCTTTCACTCACTGTGCCAACACACTGCTTTTGCCTCATGCTATGCCAATACAATAGTTTCTTTACTTTATAAATCTCAATTAGATTTCTGTTTTAATTGCTGCTCTGCATGTGTTTTCACTTACAATTATCTTCAAAACACCGGTTTTACCTAACACACTGTGAAAGAAGGAGATTCTTCACCTTTGAAAGAAAGTAAGATATTGTTTATTTTGCGGCTATGCACTTGCTTTCACTCATAATCAATGTTTTAAAACTGCCTTTACCTAATGCTATGCCAATGCAATAGTTTCTACACTTTTCAAATCTAAGTAAGATTTCTTTTTTGTTTGCTGGTATGCAAGTGTTTTCACTTAAAATGATCTTCAAAACACTGGTTTTACCTAAAGCTCTGTGAATACAGGATGTACTTCAAGTTTGAAAGTTATGTAAGATACTTGTTTGGCTGCTTTGCAATTTTCTTCACTCATCATGCCTACACAGTGCTTTTTCCTAATGCTATGCAAATGCAGTGGTTTCTTTACTTTACAAATCTAAATAAGATTTGTGTTTTATTTGCTGCTATGCAAGTGTTTTCACTTACAATTATCTTCAAAACTCTCGTTTTACTTAACATGCTGTGAATGCAAGAGATATTTCAACCTTGAATCATAAGTAAGGAATTTGTTTCTTTAGCTGTTATGCACTTGCTTTCACTCGCAATCAATGTAAAAACACTGTTTTTACCTAATGTTATGCCAATGCAGTAGTTTTCACAATTTTCAAATCTAAGTAAGTTTTCTGTTTTGTTTTCAGTTATGCATGTGTTTTCACTTAAAATTATCTTCAATAGACTGGTTTTACCTAACGCTCTGTGAATGCAGGAGATACTTCATATTTGAAAGTTACATAAGATACTTGTTTTTTGGTGGCTTTGCAATTTGCTTCACTCACCATGCCTACCCAGTGCTTTTTCCTAATGCTACGCCAATGCAGTAATTTTTTTACTATACAAATCTAAATAAGTTTTGTGTTTTATTTGTTGCTATGCATGTGTTTACACTTACAATTATCTTCAAATCCCTGGTATTACCTAACACACTGTGAATGCAGGAGGTACTTCAACTTTGAAACGTAGGGGCATACTTGTTTGTTTGGCATCTATACACTTACTTTCATGCACACTGCCAAAACCCTGCTTTTACAATGCCAATGCTGCAGTTTCTTCACTTTGAAAATCTAAGTAAGTTTCCTAGTTTTGCTAGAATGCACGTGTTTCACTTACCATCCACTTCCAAATACTGCTTTTCCCTAATGCTGGGTGAATGCAGTCAATTCTTAAGGTTAGAAATCCAATAAAGAAACTTCTTTCATTTGCTGTTTACATGTGATTTCACTTACAATCAACTTCAAAACACTGGTTTTATCTAAATCTCTGTGAATGCAGTATGTTCTTCAAGTTTGAATGGTAAATAAGACACTTGTTTGTTTGGCTAGTATGTATTTGCTTTCATTCACAATCAATGTAAGAACACTGTTTTTACCTGATGCTATACCAAAGATGTAGTTTCTTAACTCTTCAAATCTGAGTAAGATTTGTGCTCTTTTGCTGCTATGCATGTGCTCTCAGTTAAATTTATCTTTAAAACACTGGTTTTACCTAGCATTCTGTGAATGCAGGAGGTTCTTCAAGTTTAAAAGGTAAGAAAGATGCATGTTTGTTTGGCTGCTATGCACTTGCTTTCACTCACAATGTAAAAACACTGCTTTTATCTAATGCTATGCCTCTGCAGTAGTTTACCACTTTTCAAATCTAAGTAAGATTAGTGTTGTTTTTGCTGCTATAGGTGTTTTCATTTAAATCATCTTCAAACTTTGGTTTTACCTGCACTCTGTAAATGCAGGAAGTATTTCAAGTTTTAAAGGAATGTAAGATACTTGTTTGTTTGGCTGCTAAGCACTTGTTTTGACTCACTATGGCTACACACTCCTTTTTTCCAATGCTACATGAATGCAATAGTTTCTTTACTTTATAAATCTCAATAAGATTTGTGTTTTATTTGCTACTATGGATGTGTTTTCTCTTACCATTATCTTCAAAACACTTCTTTTACCTAACATCCTCTGAATGCTTGAGGTACTTCAGCTTTGAAACGAAAGCAAGGTACTTCTTTGTTTGGCGATTATGCACTTACTTTTACTCACAATCAAGGTAAAATCACCAATTTTACCTAATGCTATGGCAATGCAGTAATTTCTTCACTTTCCAAATCTAAGTAAGATTTGTGTTTAGTTTGCAGCTATTCATTTGTTTTCACTCTCAATTATCTTCAGAATACTGATTTTCCAAGGACACAGTGAATGCAGTATGTACTTCAACTTTGAAATGTAAGTAAGATTCTTGTTTGTTTGGCTGCTATGCACTTCCTTTCACTCCCTATACAAAAACACTGCTTCTTCCCAGTGCTGCACCAAAACAGTAGTTTTTTAGTTTACAAATCTAAATAAGTTTTGTGTTTTATTGGCAGCTATGCATGTGTTTTCACTTACAATTGTCTTCAAAACACTGGTTTTACCTAACACGGTGTGAATGCATGAGATACTTCAACTTTGAAACATAAGTAAGATACATGTTTCTTTGACTGCTATACAATTGCTTTCATGAACAATGTCAAAGCCGTGATTTTACTACGTCAATGCTGCAGTTTCTTCACTTTGGAAATCTAAGTAAGTTTCTTTCTTTTGCTGCTGTACACGTGTTTTCACTTACCATCAACTTCAAAACCCTGCTTTTACCTAAGGTTGGGTGAATGCCATCAATTCTTCAGTTTAGAAAACCCACAAAGAAACTGTTTAATTCGCTACCTTGCACTTCATTTCACTTAAAATAAAAATTAAGGTGCTGGTTTCACCTAACTCACTGTGAATGCAGGAAGTAGTACAAGTTTGAAAGGTAAGTTAGATACTTGTTGGTTTCACAGCTATGCACTACCTTTCCCTCACTATGCCAACACACTGCTTTTCCTAATACTAAGGAAATGCAGTACTTTCCTTACTTTACAAATCTCAATAAGATTTGTGTTTTATTTGATGCATTGCATGTGTTTTCACTTACAATTATGTTCAAAACAGTGGTTTACCTGACACTCTGTGAATGCAGGAGGTCAATCAAGTTTGAAAGTTATGTAAGATACTTATTTGTGTGGCTGCTATACACTTGCTTTCAATCACAATGTCAAAACAATGTTTTACTAGGCCAATGCTTCAGTTTCTTCACTTTGGAAATCTAAGTAACTTTCTTTCTTTTACTGCTATGCACGTGTTTTCACTTAAAATCAACTTCAAAACAATGCTTTCCTGTAATGCTTGGTGAATGAAATCAATTCCTTAGTTTAGAAAACCAATAAATAAACTTGTTTTTTGGTTGCTTTGCACATGTTTTCACTTAAAATCAACTTCAAAACACCAGTTTCACCTAACTCTCTGTGAAAGCAGGATGTAGAACAAGTTTGAAAGGTAAGTAAGATATTTGTTTCTTTGACTGCTATGCACGAGATTTCACTCACTATGCGAACACACTACTTTTTCCTAATGCTAAGGAAATGCAGAAGTTTCTTTACTTTACAAATCTCAATAAGATTTGTGTTTTATTTGCTGCATTGCATTTGTTTTCACTTACAATTATCTTCAAACACCGGTTTTACATTACACGCTGTGAATGCAGGAAGTAATTCAAGTTTGAATGTTAAATAAGATATTTGTTAGTGTGGTTGTTATTCACTTGCTTTCATGCACAATGTCAAAACCCTTTGGAAATCTACGTAGGTTTCTTTCTTTTGCTACTATGCACGTGTTTTCACTTGCAATCAACTTACAAACACTATTTTTCCCTAATGCTGGGTGATTGCGGTCAATTCTTCCATTTAGAAATCCAATAAAGAAACTTGTTTCATTTGCTGCTTTGCACATGTTTTCCATTAAAATCAATTTCAAGACACTGGTTTCACTTAAGTCTCTGTGAATGCAGGAGGTCCTTCAAGTTTGAATGGTAAGAAAGTGTAACAGTATGATATAATTATGAATTCCAAAAATATAATTGAATCATGTTTGTAAACTAATCTGTTAATCTGGGCATGATTAAGTTAGGATTAGGGCATTGAACCCCACCCCTTGATGGGTGGGGAATTAAATATAAAATGCAAAGCAAAGAACAGTTGAAGCAGTCCTTTGAGAAGCATTTTTGAAGTTTAAAAGAAGACCCCAGGAGAAGAGAAGCAAGGCATTCGCCTGATCATCTGGAGAGAAATGCAGCCCCAGGAAGAGATTAACCCCAGAAGCCTGAACCCTGACAAACGCCAGCAACTGTCTTGTCTAACACGTGGCAATGGACTGTGGTGAGAGAAGAAACTTAATGTTTTATGGCCTGGTATCTGTGGACTTCTACCCAAAATAAATACCCTTTATGAAAACCAACCCCTTTTTGGTATTTCACATTAGCACACCTTTAGCTAACTAATACAGAATTTGGTACCAGGAGTGGGGTACTGCTTTTATAAATACCAAAATGTTGGAACAGTTTTATAACTGGGTAAGGGATATTTTTTGGAGGAATTGTGAAATGCTTGATAAAAAAGGCCTAAATCTCTTTTAAAAAACTGTTGATAGTAATATGAACAATATAGAGACTTTCTATGATGCCTTGGAAGTAAATGATGAAACTATTATTGGAAACTGGAAGAAAGGCAGTCCATGTTTTAAAGTTGCAGAAAATTTAACAAGATTAACTCCTGGTGTTATATGGGAGACAGAATTTGAAAATGGTGAACCAGAGCATTTAGCTAAAAAAACTTTCCACCGTAAATTCAGAGAATATGACTTGGCTTCTCCTTGCAGCTTATAGCAAAATACTAGATGAGAGAAATACACTAAGGACTAAACTTTTGGGCAAAAAGAAAACATATACTAATTCTGGAACTTCCAAGTTTCTGAAAATCAAATTCCCAGATGAAAATGCCCTATTTGAAAACTTTACTAAACTTAAAACTCATAACTCAGAATTGAAGATGCAGTTATCTTGGAAATACTTGTGGAAAGTCTTACTGTTGGATGACTTGGACCCCTGCTTCCTGCATGATAAACCAACAAAGTTTTTGAGAGAGCTGTATAAACAAAACCACTGTCATCTTAGATAAAAGAGGACATGGAAAGGAGAGACTGAAGGAGAAAAAGCTTTAAGAAGAAACCTGTGGAAGCAGAGATCTAGTATTAAGATATCTCCTTGGGCCAAGAGAGGAGCCCCACCCATATATACAGAGAGGGTGAGTTTTCCCCAACAGTTAAAAAGGGTGGATTCCCCACACGATGTTCAGGAAGAGTTTTGCCACCCCAGGGTGCAGGGAGTTTGGAGCACATTCCTCAAAGATTAGGGCAGTTAAGGTCAACACCCCATTGCTCTGAGAGGGGTGTACCTGTCCCCCATAGATTAGAGAAGGCCAGGTGGTCAACCCATTGCTCTGAGAGGGTTCACCCTGTATACCAAAGGTTAGGGGGAATGTTGTCTTCACCTCACTATGCTAGGGGAACAAAGACTCTAACCCTAAGATGGGGTAAGATTTGGCAATCACCCCAATACTCTTGGAGGGTGAGGTCTGGAGCTTGGTCAAAACCCAGATGCTTGATTTGGATGGAACAAAGAAAATGGCCGTTGGGCAAGCCTGTGGAAAGGGTGGGTTCCCATGTGGCCCCAAGGAGAAGAAACCATCATCTTAAGAAAGACTCTCAAACTTTGAAATTCAATGGAAAATGCCCTGTAAGTTTACTGAACTGTAAAAGATCCATAACTCATGTTTAATATCCCAATTTCTCCTTATAATATTAAAAATGTTTATCTTTGTCTTTCCATTTGTGTATTAGAAGCAGTTAAATGGTTTTGTAAGATTCAGATGTCTATAGCAGATGGGACTTTGCCTCAAAACAAACTTTATTTCTTTAAAATAATTTTGATATAATTTTGTACTTAAATTATTACTAATTTAAGTTTTTTTAAAATATTGTAATGTATTTTTAGAATTCAGAGGGTGGAATGTAACAGTTTTATATAATTATGAATTCCCAAAATATAATTGAATCATGCTTTTAAACTAATCTGTTAATCTGGGGATGATTAAGTTAGGATTAAGGCATTGAGCCCCACTGCTTGGTGGGTGGGGAATTAAATATAAAAGGCAAAGCAAAGAACAGTTGAAGCAGTCTTTTGAGAAGCATTTTTGAAATTGAAAAGAAGGCCCCAGGAGAAGAGAAACAAACCATTTGCCTGATCGTCCAGAGAGAAATGCAGCCCCGGAAAGAGAGGAACCCCAAAAGCCTGAACCCTAGCAAACGCCAGCAACTGTCTTGCTCTAACATGTGGCAATGGACTGTAGTAAGAAAAGAAACTTAATGTTTTATGGCCTGGTATCTGTGGACTTCTACCCCAAATAAATACTCTTTATGAAAACCAACCCCTTTTTGGTATTTCACATTAGCACAACTTTAGCTAACTAATACAGTAAGACACTTGTTTGTTTGGCTTGTGTGCACTTGCTTTCATTCACAATCAATGTAAAAACACTGCTTTTACCTAATGCTACGCCAATGAAGTAGTTTCTTAACTCTTCAAATCTAAGTAAGATTTCTGTTTTGTTTGCTACTATGCATGTGTTTTCATTTACAATTATCTTCAAAACACTCATTTTACCTTACACGGTGTGAATGCAGGAGGTATTTCAACCTTGAATCATAAATAAGGAACTTATTGGTTTGGCTGCTATGCACTTGCTTTCACTCACAATCATTGTAAAAGCACTGCTTTAACCTAATGCTATGCCAATGTGGTAGTTCCTTCACTTTTCAAATCTAAGTAAATTTTGGATTTTGTTTGCTGATATGCATGTATTTTCACTTAAAATCATCTTCAAAACACTGGTTTAACTTGACACTCTGTGAATGCAGGAGGTAAATCAAGTTTGAAAGTTAAGTAATGTATTTGTTTGTGTGGCAGGTATACACTTGCTTTCACTCACTATGTCAAAACCATGCTTCTACTATGCCAATTCTGCAATTGCTTCACTTTGGACATCTAAGTAAGTTTCCTTTTTTTTTTTTTTTTTGCTCCTATTCACGAGTTTTCACTTACAATAAACTTCAAAACACTGTTCTTCCCTAATGATGGGTGAATGCAGTCAATTCTTCAGTTTAGAAAACTAATAAAGAAACTTGTTTTTTGGCTGCTTTGCACGTGTTTTCTCTTTAAATCAACTTTGAGACACTAGTTCCACATAATTCTCTGCGAATGTAGGTGGTACTTCAAGTTTGAAAGGTAAGATACATGTATGTTTGGCTGCTATGCACTTGCTTTCACTCACTGTACCAACACACTACTTTTTCCTAATTGTATGCCAATATTGTAGTTTTTTACTTTATATATCTAAATAATATTTGTGTTTTATTTGCTTCTATCAGGTGTTTTCACTTACAATTATCTTCAAAACACTGTTTTTCCCTAATGCTGGGTGAATGTAGTCAATTCTTCAGTTTAGAAAACTAATAAAGCAACTTGTTTTTTGGCTGCTTTGCATGTGTTTTCACTTAAAATCAAGTGCAAAACACTGGTTTCACATAACTCTCTGTGAATGCAGGTGGTACATCAAATTTGAAAGGTGCGTAAGATACATGTATATTTAGCTGCTATGCACTTGGTTTCACTCACTGTACCAACACACTGCTTTTTCCTATTTGAACACCAATGCCGTAGTTTCTTTACTTTACATATCTAAATAAGATTTGTGTTTTATTTGCTGCTATGCAGGTGTTTTCACTTACAATTATTTTTGAAATCCTGGTTTTACCTAACACACTGTGAATGCAGGAGGTACTACAACTTTGAAATGTAAGTAAGAAACTTGTTTGTTTGGCTGTTATGCACTTGCTTTCACTCACAATCAATGTAAAAACACTCCTTTTACTTAATGCTATGCCAATGCATTAGTTTCTTCACTTTCCAAATCTAAGTAAGATTTGTGATTTGTTTGCTGCTATGTAGGTGTTTTCAGTTAAAATCATCTTCAAACTCTAGTTTTACCTAACACTCTGTGAATGCAGGAGGTACTTCAAGTTTGAAAGGTATGTAAGATACTTGTTTGTTTGACTGTTATGCATTTGCTTTCACTCACTATGGCAACACACTACTTTTGCCTAATGATACACCAACACAGTAGTTTCTTCACGCTATAAAACTCAGTAAGATTTCTGTTTTATTTGCTACTATGCACGTGTTTTCCCTTACAATTATCTTCAAAACACTTGTTTTACCTAACATGCTCTGAATGAATGAGGTACTTCAGCTTTGAAACAAAAGTAAGATATTTGTTTGTTTGGCTGCTATGCACTTGCTTTCACTCTCTGTGCCAACACAGTGCTTTTCCTAATGCTACACCAATGCAGTAGTTTCTTTTCTTTACAAATATAAATAAGATTTTTGTTTATTGCTTCTATGCATGTGTTTTCACTTACAATTATCTCCAATTCCCTGGTTTTACCTAATACGCTGTGAATTCAGGAGTTTCTTCAAGTTTGAATGTTAGTAAGATACTTTTTATTTGGCTTGTATGCACTTGCTTTCATTCACAATCAATGTAAAAACAATGCTTTTACCTAATGCTATGGCAATGAAGTAGTTTCTTAACTCTTCAAATCTAAGTAAGATTTGTGGGGTTTTTTGCTACTATGCATGTTTTCAGTTACAATTATCTTCAAAACTCTTGTTTTCCCTAACAGGCTGTGAATGCAGGAGGTACTTCACGTTTGAAAGGTATGAAAGATAATTGTTTATTTGGCTGCTATGCACTTGCTTTCACTTACTATGGCAACACACTGTATTTTCCTAATGCTATGTCAATACAGTAGTTTCTTTACTCTATAAATCTCAATAAGATTTGTGGGGTTTTTTCGTACTATGCATATGTTTTCTCTTACAATTATCTTCAAAACACGTTTTTTACCTAACATGCTGTGAATGCATGAGGTACTTCAGGTTTGAAATGAAAGTAAGATACTTGTTTGTTTGGCTGTTATGCACTTGTTTTCACTCACAATCAGTGTAAAAACACGACTTTTACCTAATGCTATGCCAAAGCAGAAGATTCTTCACTTTTCAAATCTAAGTAAAATTTCTATTTTTTTTTTGGTGGAATGCATGTGTTTTCACATAAAGTCATCTTTAAAACACTGGTTTTATCTAACCCTTTATGAATGCAGGAGGTAATTCAAGTTTGAAAGATAAAAAAGTTCCTTGTTTGTTTGGCTGCTATACACTTGCTTTCACTCACGATGTCAAAATCCTGCTTTTACAAGGCAAATGCTTCAGTTTCCCACTTTGGAAGTCTAAGTAAGATTATTTCTTTTGCTGCTATGCACATGTTTTCACTTACAATCAACTTCAAAGCACTGCTTTTCCCTAATGCTGGGTGAATGCAGTCAATACTTCAGTTTATAAAATCAAGTAAGAGACTTGTTGCATTGGTTGTTTTGCACGTTTTCAATTAAAATCAACATCAAGACATGGTTTCACCTAACTCTTTGTGAATGCTGGAGGTTTTACAAATTTGAAAGGTAAGTAAATATTTGTTTGTTTGGCTGCTATGCACTTGTTTTCTCTCACTGTTCCAAAACACTGCTTTTCCTAATGCTACGCCAATGCAGTGGTTTCTTTACTTTACTAATCTAAATAAGATTTGTGTTTTATTTGCTGCTATGCATGTGTTTTCCCTTACAATTATTTTCAAAACACTGGTTTTACATAACACTCTGTGAATGCAGGAGGTACTTCAACTATGAAACCTAAGTAGGATACTTGTTTGTTTGGCTGATATGCACTTCATTTCACTCACAATCAATGTAAAAACACTGCACTTATGTAATGCTATTCCAATGCAGTAATTTCTTCACTTTTCAAATCCAAGAAATATTTGTGGTTTCTTTGGTGATATGCATGTGTTTTCACTTAAAATCATCTTCAAATACTGGTTTTACCTAACACTCTGTGAATGTAGGAGGTACTTCAACTTTGAGATGTATGTAAGATATTGTTTATTTGGCTACTATGCACTTGCTTTCACTCATAATCAATGTTAAAACACTGCTTTTACCTAATGCTATGCCTATGCAGTAGATTCTACATTTTTCTAATCTAAGCAAGATTTCTTTTTTGTTTGCTGGTTTGCATGTGTTTTCAATTAAAATGATCTTCAAACCCTGGTTTTACCTAACGCTCTGGGAATACAGGACGTACTTCAAGTTTGAAAGTTATGTAAGATATTTGTTTTGGTTTTTTGCTGCTTTGCAAATTTCTTCACTCACTATGCCTACACACTGCTTTTTCCTGATGCTACACCAATGCAGTAGTTTCTTTACTATAAAAATCTAAATATGGTTTGTGTTTTATTTGCTGCTATGCATGTGTTTTCTCTTACAATTATCTTCAAAACCCTGGTTTTACCTAACTCGCTGTGAATGCAAGAGGTACTTCAGGTTTGAAAGGTATGTAAGATACTTGTTTTTTTGGCTGCTATGCACTTTCTTTCACTCACAATCAATGTAAAAACACTGCTTTTACCTAAAACTATGCCAATGCAGTAGTTTCTTCACTTTTCAAATATAAGTAAGATTTGTGTTTTGTTTGCGGCTCTGCATGGCTTTTCACTTAAAATCATCTTCAAACACTGGTTTAACCTAAAACTGTGAATGCAGGAGGTAATTCAAGTTTGAAAGTTATGTAAGATGCTTGTTTGTCTGACAGCTATACACTTGCATTCACAAGCAATGTCAAAGCCCTGCTTTTACTATGCCAATGCTGCAGTTCCTTCACTTTGGAAATTTAAGTAAGTTTTTTTTTTTTTTTGCTACTATGCACGTGTTTTCACTTGCAATCAACTTCTAAACTCTGCTTTTCCCTAATGCTGGGAGAATCCAGCCAATACTTGAGTTTAGAAAATCAGTAAAGAAACTTGTTTCATTGGCTACTTTGCACGTGTTTTCACTTAAAATCAACTTCAAGACACTGGTTTCCCCAAACTCTCTGTGAATATAGGACGTACTTCATGTTTGAAAGGTAAGTAAGATAATTTTTTTTTTGCTCCTATGCACTTCCTATCACTTACTGTGGCAACACACTGCTTTTTTGTAATGTTATGCCAATATGATAGTTTCTTTACTTTATAAATCTCAATAAGATTTGTGTTTTATTTGCTGCTATGCATGTGTTTTCACTTACAATTATCATGAAAACACTGGTTTTACCTAACACGCTGTGAATACAGGAGGTAATATAAGTTTGAAAGTTAAGTAAGATTGTCTTTGGCTGCTATACACTTGCTTTCAACCACAATGTCAAACCCTACTTTTACTATCCCAATGCTGCAGTTTCTTCAATTTGGAAACCTAAGGAAATTTCTTTCTTTCGCTGTATGCATGTGTCTTCACTTGCAATCAACTTCAAAGCACTCATTTTACCTAAAGCTGTGTGAATGCATTCAATTCTTCATTTTAGAAAACCAATAAAGAAACTTGTTTCATTGGTTCCTTTGCATGTCTTTTCACATAAAATCAATTTCAAGACACTGGTTTCACGTAACTCTCTGTGAATGCAGGAGATAATTCAAGTTTGAAAAGTAAGTAAGATATGTGCTTGTTTGGCTGCTATGCACTTGCTTTTTTTAAATTTAATTTTATTGTGTGTAAAAATCAAAATTCTCACAATACATACAAACATTTACAAAATGATATATAAATATATATGCATATATTTGTATTTGCTTACAAAAATGTTATTTATATATATATACATATATTTTAAGTTCATTGAGGTTGGTGGGCCACACTTGTGGGGATGTGGTGGGAGGTGTGGGAGGTTAGCAACATGTAAATCCCAGTGGGTTCCGTGTAATATTTTGGGTAATCTATGCACTTGTTTTTGATCATAATGTAAAAACACTGCTTTTACCTAATGCTATGACAATGAAGTAATTTCTTCACTTTTCAAATCTAAGTAATATTTGTGTTCTGTTTGCTGCTATGCATGTGATTTCACTTAAAATCATCTTCAAAACACTGGTTTACCTAACACTCTGTGAATGCAGGAGGTACTTCAAATTTCAAACGTAAGTGAGATACCTTTTACTTTGGCTGCTATGCACTTGCGTTCACTTACAATTAATGTAAAAGCAATGCTTTTAGATAATGCTATGCCAATGCAGTATTTTCTTCACTTTTCAATTCTAAGTAAGATGAATGTTTTGTTTCTGATACACATGTGTTTTCACTTAAAATCATCTTGAAAACACTGGTTTTACCTAATTCTTGTGAATGCCGCAGGTAATTCAAGTTTAAAAGTTAACTAAAATACTTGCTGATTTAGCTGCTATACACTTGGTTTCACCCACAATGTCAAAAACCTGCTTTTACTATGCCAGTGCCAGATTCTTGCCTTTGGAAATCTAAGTAAGAGTCTTCTTTTGCTGTTATTCATGTGTTTTCACTTAAAATCAACTTCAAAACCCTGCTTTTCTCCAATGCTGGATGAATATCAACAATTCTTCAATTAGAAAACCAATAAAGAAACTTGTTTCATTGGCTGCTTTGCACGTGTTTTCACTTAAAACCAACTTCAAAACACTGTTTTAACCTAACTCTGAATTCAGGTGGTACTTAAAGTTTGAAAGTTAAGTAAGATACTTGTTTGTTTGGTTGCTGTGCACTTGCTTTCACTCACTAAGCCAACACACTGCTTTGTCCTAATACTATGCTAATGCAGTAGTTTCTTTACTTTACAAATTTCAAAAAGATATCTGATTTATTTGCTGCTATGCTTGTATTTTCACTTACAATTATCTTCAAAACACTGGTTTTACATAGCATTCTGTGAATGCATGAGGTATTTCAACTTTGAAAAGTAAGTAACATACTTGTTTATTAGGCTGCTATGCACTTGTTTTCAATCACAATCAATGTAAAATCACCGCTTTATCCTAATGCTTTGCCAATGCAGCAGTTTCTACACTTTCAAAACCTAAGGAAGTTTTCTGTTTTGTTTGCTGCTATGCATGTGTTTTCACTTAAAATCATCTTCAAATCACTGGTTTTACCTAACACGCTGTGAATGCAGGGTATACTTAAGTTTGAAAGTTCACTAAGATACTTGCTTTTTTACCTGTTATATAATTGCTTTTGATCACAATGTAAAAACAGTGCTTTTACCTAATGCTATGCCAGTGAAGTGGTTTCTTTACTTTTCAAATCTAAGTAAGAATTGTGTTTTGTTTGCTGCTATGCATGTGTTTTCACTAAAAATCATCTTCAAACAATTGTTTACCTAACACTGTGAATACAGAGGTACTTCAACTTGAAATGTAAGTAAGATACTAGTTTGTTTGGCTGATATGTGCTTCCTTTCACTTATAATTAATGTAAAAACACTGCTTTTACCTAATACTATGCCAATGCAGTATTTTCTTTACTTTTGAAATCTAATTAAGATTTGTGTTTCGTTTGCTGCTATGCATGTGTTTTCACTTAAAATCATCTTCAAAACACTGGTTTAACCTAACATTCTGTGAATGCAGGAGGTAATTCAAGTTTGAAAGTTATGTAAGACATATATATATATATATATATATATATATATTTGCTGCTATACACTTGCTTTCACTCACAATGTCAAAACCCTGCTTTTACAAGGGGAATGCTGCCGTTTTCACTTTGTAAATCTAAGTAAGTTTCTTTCTTTTGTTGTTATGCTCATGTATTCATTTACAATCAACTTCAAAACACTGCTTTTCCCTAATGCTGGGAGAATCCAGCCTGTACTTCAGTTTAGAAATTCAATAAAGAAACTTGTTTCATTGGCACTTTGCATGTGTTTTCACTTTAAATCAACTTCAAGTCACTGGTTTTACCAAACTCTATGTGAATTCATGAGGTACTTCATGTTGGAAAGGTAAGTAATATACTTGTTTGTTTGGCTGCTATGCAATTGCTTTTGATCACAATGTAAAAACACTATTTTACCTAATGCTGTGCCAATGCAGTAGTTTCTTCTCTTTTCAAATCTAATTAAATTTTGTGTTTTGTTTGCTGCTATGTATGTGTTCTCACTTAAAATCATCTTCAAATCACTGGTTTCACCAAACTCTCTGTGAATTCAGGAGGTATTTCAAGTTTGAAAGTTAAGTAAGATACTAGTGTGTTTGGATGCTATGCACTTGCTTTCACACACTGTGCCAACACACTGCTTTATTGAAACACTATGCCATTGCAGTAGTTTCTTTACTTTACAAATCTAAATAAGATTGTGTTTTATTACCTGCTATGCATGTGTTTTCACTTACACTTGTCTTCAAAACCCTGGTTTTACCTAACACGCTCTGAAAGCATGAGGTACTTCAGCTTTGAAACATAAGTAAGATACTTGTTTGTTTGGCTGCTTTGCACTTGCTTTCACTCACTATGCCAACACACTGCTTTTACTTATAGCTAAGCCAATGCAGTAGGTTCTTTACTTTAAAAATCTAAATAAGATTTGTGTTTTATTTACTATTATTCTTGTATTTTCTCTTACAACAATCTTCAAAACACTGATTTTACCTAACACTCTGTGAATGTAGGAGGTAATTCAAGTTTGAAAGGTAATTAAGATATTTGTTTGGCTGCTATACACTTGATTTCATTCACAATGTCAACACCCTGCTTTTACTATGCCAATGCTGCAGTTTTTTCACATTAGAAATCTAAGTAAGTTTTCCCTTTTGCAGCTCAGCTCGTGTTTTCACTTAAAATCAACTTCAAAGCTCTGCTTTTCCCTAATGCTGGTGAATGCAGTCAATTCTTCAGTTTAGAAAACCAGTAAAGAAACTTGTTTCATTGCCTGTTTGCACAAGTTTACCTTAAAATCAAGTTTAAGAAACTGGTTTCACATAACTCTCTGTGAATTCAGGAGGTATTTCAAGTTTGAAAGGTAAGTAAGATACTGGTTTGTATGGCTGCTATGCACTTGCTTCACTCACTATGTCAACACACTTCTTTTCCCTAATGCTATACCAATGCAGTTGTCTCTTTACAAATCTCAATAAGATTTGTGTTTTATTTGCTGCATTGCATGTGTTCACTTACAATTATCTTCAAAACCCTGGTTTTACCTAACAAGTTGTGAATGCAAGAGGTACTTCATGTTTGAAACGTAGGTAATTTGCTTATTTGTTTGCCTGTTAGGCACTTGTTTAAACTCATTATGCCAACAAACTGCTTTTTCTTAATGCTAGCCAATGCAGTAGTTTCTTTACTTCACAAATCTAAATAAAATTTGCGTTTTATTTCCTGCTATGCATGTGTTTTCACTTACAATTATCTTCAAACCACTGGTTTTACCTATCACACTGTGAATAAAGGTGGTATTTCAACCTTAAATCACAAGTAAGTACTTGTTGGTTTGGCTGCTATGGACTTCCTTTCATTCACAATCAATGCAAAAACACTGCTTTTACCTAATGGTATGCCAATGAAGTAGTTTCTTCACTTTTCAAATATGAGTAAGTTTCGTGTTTTGTATCCTGGTATGCATGTTTTTTAACTTAAAATCAACTTCAACACACTGGTTTCACCTAATTCACTGTTGAATGCAGGAGGTACTTCAAGTTTGAAAGGTAATTAAGATAGTTGTTTATTTGGCTGCTATGCACTTGCTTTCACTCTCTCTGCCAACACACTGCTTTTTACAAATTCTACACCAATGCAGTAGTTCCTTTTACTTTACAAATCTCAATAAGATTTCTGTTTTGTTTGCTGCTATGTATGTGTTTTCACTTAAAATCATCTTCAAAACCCTGGTTACCTAAAATTGTGTGAATGCATGAGGTACTTCAACATTGAAACATAAGTAAGATATTTGTTTGTTTGACTGCTAGGCACTTGTTTTCACTTACAATCAATGTAAGAACACTGCTTATAACTAATGTGATGCCATTGCAATAGTTTCTTCACTTCTCAAATCTAAGTTAGATTTGTGTGTTTTTTGCTGCTATGCATGTGTTTTCACTTAAAATCATCTTCACAACACTGGTTTTATGTAACACTCTGTGAATGCAGGAGGTAATTCAAGTTTGAAAGTCTAGTAAGATACTTGATTTTTTGGTTTTTGGCTGCTATACACTTGCTTTCACTCCCAATGACAAACCTGCTTTTACTATGCCAATGTTTCAGTTTCTTCACTTTGGAAATCTAAGTAAATTTTGCTGTTATGCACGTGTTTTCACTTACAATCAACTTCAAAACAGTGCTTTTCCCTAATGCTGGGTGAAATGCACTCAATTCTTCAGTTTAGAAACCAATAAGGAACTCGTTTCACTGGCTGGTTTGCACGTGTTCTCACTTAAAATCAACTTCAAGATACTGGTTTCACCTAACACTGTGAATGCAGGAGGTACTTCAAATTTGAGTTAATTTAACCAAAGAAGTACAGGACCTATTTGCAGAACATTACAAAACAATGCTAAATTTTTTTTAAAGATGTAAACAAATGGAAAGACATTCCGTGTTCATGGATTGGAAGAATAAATATCGTGAAGATGTCAATTTTGCCCAAACTGGTTTATAGACTCAATGCAATACCAATCAAAGTCCCAACAGCTTACTTTACAGAATTAGAGAAGGCAATTACCAAATTCATCTGGAAGGGTAAGTGCAACCGAATAGCCAAAAGCTCTAAAAGAAAAGAGCAATGTGGGAGGAATTTCACTGCCTGACCTTGAAATATATAAAAAAGCTACAGTGGTCAAAACAGCATGGTACTGGCATAAAGATAGACACATCGATCAGTGGAATAGAATAGAAGTTAATTGTAAATGGGAACACATGCAAAGGAGCCTATGAAACACGGTTCTTTATTGGTTTTCTAAATGGAAGAACCAACAGCATTCACCGAGTGATAGGGAAAAGCAGTGCTTTGAAGTTGAGTGTAAGTGAATACACATACACAGCAGCAAAAGAAACTAGTATATTACATAGATATCAAAAGTGAAGTAACTGCAGCTTTCACACACAAAAAAAAACTGATTTTTTGACATTTGTTGTAACTGAAAACAAGGACATAGCAGACAAGGAAACAAGTATCTTTCATACTATAAAACCGTGAAGAACCTCCAGGATTCACAGAGCTTTAGGTTAAACCAGGATTTTGGAGTTGATTGTAATTCCAAGCAAGTGCATAGCTGCCAATGAAATGAGTATCCTGCTTAGTTTTGAAACATGAAAAAACCAATGCATTGGCATAGCATTAAGTAAAACCAGTGTTTTGACATTGTTTGTGAAGGAAAGCAAGTGCATAGCAGCCAAACAAACAAGTATCTTACTTACATTTCAATCTTGAAGTACCTCCTGCAGTCACAGAGAATTAGGTGAAGTCGGTGCCTTGAAGTTGATTGTAAGTTAAAACAGGTGCAAGCAGCCAATGAAACAAGTTTCTATACTGGTTCTCTAAATTGAAAAACCAAATACATTCACCAAGCATTATGGAAAAGCAGTGCTTTGAAGTTGATTGTAAGAGAAAACACATGCTTAGCAGCAAAAGAAGGGAGAAACTCACTTAGATTTCAAAGGTGAAGATACTGCACCATTGACTTAGAAAAAGCTGAATTTTGACAGTGGTTGTAAGTGTAAACAAGTGCATAGCAGCCAAGGAAAGAAGAATCTTAATTACTTTACAAAACTGAAGAATATCTGCATTGGCAGAGCATTAGGTATATCAGGATTTTGACATTCTGAGTGAAAGCAAGTGCATAGCAGCCAGGGAAACAAGTATCTTGCTTACCTTTGACAGATAAAGTGCCTCCTGAATTCAGAGTATTAGGTAAAATCAGTGTTTTGAAGGTGATTGTAAATGAAACTCATGCAAAGCAGCAAATGCACACAAATCTTACTTAGATTTCAAAAGTGAAGAAATTACTTCATTGGCATAGCTTTAGGTAAAAGTGGTGTTTTGACAATGGTTGTAAGTGAAAGCAAGAGCATAACAGCCTAGGAAAGAAGTGTCTTATTTACTTTACAAAAGTGAAGAAATTCTGCATTGGCAAAGCATTAGGCAAAAGAATGGTTTTGACATTTTGAGTGAGAGCAACTGAATAGCAGCCAGGGAAACAATTATCTTTCATAGTATACAAATCTGGGGAATCTCCTGGATCCACAGAGCTGTATGTTAAAACCAAGATTTTGAACTTGATTGTAGCTCCCAGCAAGTGCATGGGTGCCAATGAAATGAGTATCCTGCTTAGGTGTGAAAACTGAAGAAACCACTGCATTGTAATAGCATTAGGTAAAATTAGTGTTTTGATATTGATTGTGAGTGAAAGCAAGTGCATAGCAATCAAACAGAGAAGTATCTTACTTGTTTTTTAAACTATAAGTACCTCCTGCATTCACATAGATTTAGGTGAAACCAGTTATTGAAGTTGATTTTAAGTGAAAAGACGTGCAAATCAGCCAATGAAACAAGTCTCTTTACTTGTTCTCTAAACTGAAGATCCAACTACATTCACTGAGCATTAGGGAAAAGCCTTTGGGAAGTGTGTAAACTGTGGAGTCCATAGAGCCTGTGGAGGCTGTGTAGCTTAGGGAGACAGTGAAAGACTGTGGAGTCTCTGCAGGTTCATAGAGGTAACTATGGAGCCTGTGGAAACTTTGGAATGCATGGAGTCTTGTGGAGCCTGTGCAAGCTCAGGTAATATGTGGAGACAGTTGAGCCTGTGGAGCCTGTGGAACACATGGAGTCAGTGGAGAATGTTCAGCCAGTGCATACCCATAGAGCCTGTGGAGCACATGGAGTCCATGTATACCATGAAGCCCATGGACATCAGGGATTTCATGGAGTCCTGTGTAGCTGTGGACCATTGGAGCCTGTGAATGCACACAAATCTTACTTAGATTTCAAAAGTGAAGAAATTACTTCATTGGCATAGCTTTAGGTAAAAGTGGTGTTTTGACAATGGTTGTAAGTGAAAGCAAGAGCATAACAGCCTAGGAAAGAAGTGTCTTATTTACTTTACAAAAATGAAGAAATTCTGCATTGGCAAAGCATTAGGCAAAGCATTCACAAAAAGCCTGTGAAGTTGGTTGAGGCCTGTGGAGACTGTGTAGGTCATGGAGGCAATGGGGCCCATGGAGCCTGTTGAAGTATGGAGCTCATGGAGACTGCGCATCCTTTGCAGGCCCATGGAGCTGACGGAGTCTATGGAGCCTTAGGATTTCCATGGAAGTGGTGGAGCCTGTGTAGGTTGTGGAGCATGGAGAATCTTGACAAGTCCATGGAGTCTGTAGCACCTGTGTGGGCAACCTGAGGAGACCAATTAATCCTCTGAAGCATTTTGAAAACAGAGAGCCTGGGGAACTTTTGCAAGCACATGTAACCTATGGATACTGGGGAACCTGTGGAGCCTGTGGAGCCCATGGTATCAGTGGTGCCTGTGGAGCCTGTGAAGATCAGGTAATCCATGCAGTCCTGAGGAGCTGTGGAGGCCATGGAGCCTGTGAAGTCCTTGGAGTCCATTGAGTCAAGGTAGGCTCAGGGAGTCTGTAGAGACTGTACAGGCCTGTGGATCTTATGGAGTTCATCAAAGCCATGGGACCATGGAGCCTATTGCGGTATGGAGCCCAAGGAAACTACAGAAAATGTGGAGCCTGTGGAAAGCATTTAGCCCATGGAAACGTGTGGAACCCATGGAGTCTGTAGAGCCTGTGGAGAGTGCATAGCCTATTGAGGCCTGTGGAGCCTGTACAGGCCCAAGGACCTGTGGAGCCTGTGGACCCAATGTAGCTGGTGTAACCCAGGGTGTCATATAGGACTGTGGAGCCCATGAAGCCTGTTGATCTAATGGAACTCATGAAGCTCTTGGATGCTGTGCAATCCAGTGGAACTTGTGCAACCTGTGAAGCCCATGGAGTCTGTGGAGCTGATGGAGTTATGGAGGTCATGGAGACCGAGGAGCCCATGCAGACTAAGAAGCATAAGGAGGCCTGTGGAGCCTGAGCAGACCTGTGAAGGACAGGTAGCCAGAAAAATATTTGAGAATATAAAGGCCTGTGGAACCCATGGAGCTCATGGGGCCCAAGGAAGCAGTGAAATCCACAAAGGCCTGTGGAGCCTGTGCAGGCCAGAGGACCCTGTGGAGACCATGGTGACTCTGCAGGCCTGGGGAGTCTGGAGCCAAAGGAGGCCTGTGGAAAATGTGCAGGCCTATAGACCCTATGGAGCCCATGGCACCTTTACAGGCCTGCAGAACATGTGGAACCTGTGGAGTCACTGTAGCTTATGGAGTCCATGGAATCCATGGAGACTGTGGAGACATCTGAGCCTGTATCTCATGGAGACCATGGAGATTGTGCAGGGTCATAGTTCTGACAGTGTCTGTTAAGCCCATGCAGGAAAGTGGATCCCGTGGAGCCCATGGAGGTTATGTAGGCTCATAGAGCATATGGAGGCTGTGGAGGCTGAGGAGGCTGAGGTTCATGTGGAGGCCTATGGAATCAATGGAGTCCATTTTGTGCCATGAATCCTGTGGGGCCTGTGCAGATCATGGAACCCCTGGAGACTGGGGAGCCTATGGAGACTGTGAAGCCACATAAATGCCATGGATTCCTTGGGGGTCATGGAGCCCAAGAGCATGCATCGCCCCTGGAGGCCTGTGGAGCCTCTGCATGCACATGGAGCCTGTTTAGCCTCTGAATCCCTTGGACCCATGGGGCCTGTGTGGGCCCATGGAGACTGTGGAGCAAGCACAGCCTGTAGAGCCTGCAGAGCCTGTGTAGTCAGTTGAGCCTGTGAAGCCTGTGCATATCCCTTGAGCCTGTGGTGCACATGGAGGCCAAGGAGCCTGTGGAGTCCGTGGAGCTTGTGGATACTGTTTATACACATGGAGCCTGTAGAGCATGTGGAGCCCATAGAGCCTTTGGAGTTTTTAAAGCCTGTGGAGGCCTGTGGAGCCTATGCAGACCCCTAGAGACCATTGACACCTGTGGAACATGTGCTGCCTGTGGAGAACATAGATTCCATGGAGACTGTGGAGGCTGTGTAGGCCAGTGGAGCTTGAGGAGTCTTTGGAAACTGTGGAGGCACATGAAGCCTGTAGAGACTGTGTAACCAATGGATCTTATGCAGACCTGACATGCCCATGGAGCCTGTTGTGTCTGCAGTGGACTGTGGAGCCTCTGTAGGCCATTTGAGTTGATTGAGGCCTTGGAGCCTATGAATTCTGTCAAGACCATGCAGTTCAAAAAGCCCATGGAGCCCTTTATGCTTGTGTATTCCCAGGGAGTTTGTGGAGCCTGTACAGACCTGTGGATGTTGTGCAGGCCAGTGGAACCTGTGCAACCAGTTAAACCAGGGAATCTGTGGAGCTGGTGCAGCTTGTGGAAGCCATGGAGACTGAGGGCCCATTGGAGACTATGGATAACAAATAGGTCTGTTCAGCCTGTGCAGGCTCATGAAGGACAGGTAGACTGAGAAGTCTGTGAGAAGGTAGAGGCCTGTGGAACCCAAGGAGCTGATGGAGCCCAAGGAGGCCATGAAACCAGTGGAGGCCTGTGGAGTCTTTGCATGCTGGATGACCCTGTGGAGACCATGGTGCCTCTGCAGGCCTGGGGAGCC